>JAOWLH010000034.1:5912500-6512500 GCA_027405865.1 Salix purpurea | reverse complement strand
TTGATGAGACTTAAAATATGATTTATACTATTCTCTGTCGAGCCAGACTAAAAAAACACGTTCAAAACCATGAAATTAACATGGTTAAACTTACACTAGTATTGTTGTTTTCCCTAACAAGAAACAGTAGCCATTAAAATCACCATGAGTAAGTAGCTCTGCTACTGGGACAATGATAAATCCAAGATAAACCTAGGAAGTGCACCTCAACCTCATATCCCTAAGGTTCATCCCTTTTCCCCTAGGCTAAACCTGGTGGGGCTTACAGGACTGTCGTTTTCCTGTAAGGTTCAACAACATGGTCAGGCATTTAGGCATCTGAAAATGTTAATCATTCTTAAAGGAAATGATACAAATCTAAAAAGAAAAGGTGTCCCGAAGACAGCCTGTGGAGATTGAAACGATAATAGAATGGAAATATTATATGAATAGGATAATCCTGATTGCATTAAAAGAAAAACTATACAGAAATAAGGGAGAGAATCTTGCTTTAGCTGGTAGCCTAGCTTTTCTCTCGTAAAGGAAAAGACAAAAACAAAATTTTAATTATCCTTAAATTCTTCTTTCTTTTTCTCTCCCTCATGGCAGGATTTATCAGAGCTGATCATCCACACAACTTCTAAATACTCCCTTATAAGAGAACAAATTTACATTATCCCCACAGAAGAAGAGAAGAAGAGGACAATAAACAAGTGGTTGCTGAACTTTCTTTATTCCTCTCTCATTTTCTTTCCCATGTGAATATCACCATTGATGCTTTCCTTCTCTTGTTTTCAACTCGTTTGTACAATGACCTCTGTTTATTTCCCTGAAAATAACAGATATGAAAGAAAATGTTAGAAAAACCTGATGATCTTTCTTACTGTCATTGTAAAGTAATATTCATAACAGGATAGAGACTGGTGAAAGTAGATAATCAGAACTTGGCGAGAGGTTTGAGTTACCATTGGATCGTTTGCAATGGAGTACTGCCTCATTAATAGAGCTCTCGGAATCACAAGACCTTCGCCAGAAATCATCGACAGAATAAGCTACACTGATTCTTGGAGATGTTTCTGTTGAATATCCCCAGTTCTTCATTACCTGAACGTTTGAATCAATATTTTCAGCTCTTGAACTTGATCTGTGGCCTCGAATTCTTCGACACAATGGCCTAAGAAAATCCAGGTATTTCTGAACTATTTGCTTTGACAATCTCCTACACCTTCTTAATGAGGAACAACGTTGAGGTTTGCAAGCTGAAACCGCAGTTTTTGGTGCGTGTGAAGGGGCAGGGAGGGCTGAGGTTGAGTCTGAGACATCATAAGCCTCCATCTTCAACGGATCGATAAAAAGAGGCATGACATAGCCATTGGAGAAGAGCTCATCAGCATGGACGAGGGTGAGAGGAGATTGTGAAATGGGGAAGTCAAATTTGAAGTCCTGAGAATTTATGAAGAATCTTTTTGAAGGTGGCATTCTTGGGTCCATCTCAATGAAGGAAGCTTCATCTGATGCATCAAGTGAGGCCCTGAAAGAATTGTCCAGGCTCTCCAAAGATGGCTTCAGATTAACTAACCAGCTGTATGAGAAGCTTTCAATAGAGAGAGGCTGTGAAGCTTCCATTGGTGTTACTCGATCTATCACAAGATATGCAGAGAATAGAGCAAACAATATTGCTAGAAATATTAGCAAGCAAAGGTCGTCTGCCTATAGAATATATCTCAAGGGACGTATATATATATCCTCTTTATAACAACTGGGTATGTGGCTGTCTGACAAGAAACCATGAATATTAATTATTGAAATAGAGAAAAGGGAGAAGGAAAAAGAAATGTGTGCCCCACAACCACCCATTATGCATTTCTGTTTGCATTATCGGTTAAAAAAATAAAATAAAATGATATAGTTTTTACTTTGTTTAAAATTTTAGTTAGTTGTGGAAATTTTGTTTAAATTTTGGCCGGAACGTTTCAGTTTCGTTCTGCCTGTTCCATTTCGGCCCAACAATGTTTTTTTTAAATAATAAATAATTTTACAATATCAATCATATCTCTTAATCTGACCATTAGATTGAAATAAAATTTTACTAGAATTCTCTTGATATATTTATATATATTATGTTAAACTTTCATAGCATTCAGAGAATATAATAACCTTGCAAGATTGATGATGATATTCTTGTAATATTATACATGTTCATAATTTTGTTCAGAAAAATCATTTTATTGTGCCTTTTTTTAGATCAGATTGCATAATTCTAAATAATTTTATTTCTGTATTTGAACTATTTTTTAATTAATATATTTAATTATATATACATATACATAATCAGTACAACCCTGAAACGGCGTGCTGAAACGTTCCGAAACTGAAATATTCTTTTCAATTGAAAAAACAAAACACCAACCAAAATAGAATTGACAACCTTAGTTTGCATCAAACCTTTACCCCAGTTTCTCTTTATTCATATTTTCTTCGAACCTCAAAGAGAAAAGATGGGTTCCCTTTACAAATGTCCTTAGTTCATGATTTGGTTACTAGTTGTCACAAGCCAATGGTACAGATGTGGTCCATTGGGATGAGCTAGTCATATCGGAACTTGATCCTAAAAGGACTAGTTAAAAGCTGTTAGCTCTGTTGAGGCATCCAAAGAAACATCAATAATTCCATCCAAAAGTTCAAACCATTGCTAATTTTGTAGCTCAAAACCAAAGAGACTTAGCAACAAACTAGAAAGGAAGTTGTAAATATATCCCCAAGGGACATGGTGTGATGGCAAAGGACTTGAGATATGCACAGTATATCTCGAATTCGAGTCAGGAATTCTTGTAAGAGGCTGAGAAAGTCAAGGTTTTACTAGCTCGTCTGGGCCAACAAAATGCACTTTCTAAAGAGTGGGTTTTCTCGAATTAAAAAAAAAATTGTAAATATATTTCAGCTAACTAAAAAGAGCCATATAGAATCCTAATGCAGAAGGCATGAAGAAAAGGCGAGTGTTTTCATGTTTCTAACAAGTAATTGGTGGGCAATTAGACTTTTATGAGGCAGGTTCATGAACACTCTGAATTGTTTATTCAAGCTGTTCCTAAAGCTAGAACATAAAGGAAGTATAATGATTCTTATGCTTTGAATGTTTCTCACAAGCTTCCTTTCTTTGCAAACAGAATCGATATTATTGCTCAGCCTGCTTTTATTTTTGTCATTTTCCTTAACTGGTCCATAATTCTGATGCTCACATCCTAACCAAATCAGCACATGCAGGGCTCGTATAATAAAGTAAGGCTTTAATTATAAGAATCTATTACGACACATGCTTTGCTAACTCTGCTCTCCACTCTTTATTGCATTACAAATGCGAGTAGGCCTCGAGAATCTATGCTCCTAAGTCCCCGATTAGCGTGGTGTGATGATAAAAAAAATTAAAATCTGAATAGTAGGTCTCGAGTTCGAGTCAGGATCTGGAACAGTCATGGTTTTACTTGCTCACTTAAATCCACCGAGTATGCGTAGAGTGAGATTTCGTCAAATTCAAAAAAAAATTATATTCCTAAGCTCTAACCTGATAAGTTCCTCTGACCTTATCAGTTCGGAAAGGAGAGATGTAAAACAAAATTATGACACTAGACATTAGCTCTGTTGGTGGAAAAGATAAACAGAAGATTAAGATTTTGAAAAGATTTACCCATTCAGTACAGACAACTATCACTGGCTGTGTCCTCTCCTCTCGCTGTCAGAAAAAAAAATATATATAATGAGACATTAATTCTATGTTCAGTGCATAAAATACATTAAATTAAATTAAATTAAATTAAATGATATCAGTGCATCACTCGCAGCAACATCATTGCCCTATAGTCGGTTGAACAGGATGCATTTGGGAATAGACTTGGTTGAAGAAGAAAATATCACCAGGTTTTCCTGGTGCAGAAATTCCAGGCTTTTTCATCCACTTATTCTGAGTTACATTCTGAGTGGTAATGACTTCGAATCTCTCTCAAATAAACTTAAATGCTCAAGAAAGTAGTGTCATTTTCAAACAGAACCATAACTAATTGTTATCTACGAACAATGTTATAAAAACAAGGATTACAGACAGGGGTCCCCTTTGGCTGTCGGAGAATGAAATGGACAATGACCAAGAACTGCAGGACAAAAGCCAAATATAGAAAGTGACTTGAAATCAATTGGTCCCCCGATTGGTCCCCCGATTGACAATGATGATTACGATAACTATATCAAGTAACCATCTCACTTAAAAGCTTAACCTTTTAGATGAGATCACAGAATATAATTTATATTATTCTCTAACACTTCTCTCTTCAAGCGAGAATCGTTCGAGCTCGAAACACGTATAGACTCACACATGTTCAAGGATCATAATCTATCTGCTGATATAATTCGTTGAAGGGACATTGACTACAGTAGGTTTCAGAAAAATTAAGAACACGAGAATGGAAACAAGGTAAAGTTGGATTCACAGAAAATTATTCATCATACCACACTCCTTCCCGGCCTAAATTTTCGTAAGGGCTATCATTTCGATGCCGACGATATTGTAAGAGGGAGCGTGAACACATGACAGTGAGAAACACCTGCAGAATTTTGTTTCTGCAGGCAAAAAGCAGCTAGGGATGATGAAGGTGTAACACGTTTTGCACAAAACACTAGGATTAATAAATGCTCGCATCAGAAATGGTTTTCAGGGTTTTTTTTAAATAAAATAAAATAAAATAAAATAATATTGTTGAGGATGCCAATTCCTAACAGTCCAGAGCACATGGTAGCCTAGAACCAGCACAATTATTGTAGTTAATGGGATAGGCAATGGTGACCTAAGCTGATTAAGAATAGTTTAGTACAAGTGAGGTGTCATTTCATTATATCTAAGAATGGCATTCCATCGAAAGCACCAGTCTATAAGGGCATTGTGTTCACCTTTACCTTTCTTTCTGAACCCTGCTGTGTGAGATAATTACTGCAGAAAAACCTAAGATACAAACCCATTTCTTCATATTTTTGCAGCTTGATTGCGTGGAAGGCACCGTAGGATGGTTCTTTGTGTTGGCACAACAGCCCATTCTAGTAAGCAAGCTAAAGATTGTTGATTTCGTTTCGGTTGATATTTTGTTTTTTCAATTAGAATAGAATGTTTTGGTTTTGAAGCTTATGCAAACCCATATTAGTTGGCCTTTGACTGAATATTATAAAATATATTAAAAGATATCAGTGTTTTAATGTACACTGTGAGCGAAAATACTGTGGATTGTAATAGTGTATTTTTGGGTTGGTTCAGTTTTTGGTTCGGTTGGTTTGCCGGTTCATTTCTTTTTTATCATTATTTGCACAGTTAATTAATATTTTTAGCCCTCGAAAAAAAAAAAAAAAAAACAGGTTTAACACTGAGAGGTTTCACAGGAATTGCACACTTTTTTGAAAATAGCTAAATACTAATATGCCCTCATATAAGACAAAAAACCACATCTGGCCGGGAGGGTTATCACAGGTATTTCCCAATTTTTTTAAATGGTAAAATACTAATGTGCCCCCCAATAAGACTAAATTGAAGAATTGGCTTTAGGGATATTCCGGTAATCAGACAAAATTGAAGAATTGGCTTTAGGGATATTCCGGTAATCGACCACATTAATTTATTAATATCTGCCAAAAATTTGGTGGCGTGTTCGGCACGCTCTAGACGATTTTCACCTGATGCCTGCTTCAAGCAGCGCGTGCAGCTTCCTTAGGCGGTGGAAAATGAGCTTCAGGGGTCTCAGAAGATACACCGCCGAGATTCCTCTCGGTGTGGCGCGTGTTGACAGATAGTGTCCGTATGAGTGACGGTGGCCAGTTAAACATTTTATTTTTGTTTTCTCTCTTCTGCACGGTAAAGTGCAGGATTATTTTGTGTCTATGATAATTTGAAAATTTATATTTTTGTTTTTTCTCTCCATTTACCCTTGAATTTTTTCACCTAATAATTTTTATTTTTATTTTACCTTTTTGTTTAATCTTTTATTAAAGTTTTTAGGATTTTTCTCTCACTTATTTTAGTTTCTTTTATTATTAACACAATGATAATAATAATTTAAATTTTATCCATCAAATCCTATAAAAATTATTTGAAAACAAGCGCAGGTCCGAACTCAAAACCTCTTGCAAAACAGTCTGGGAAAAGTATCAAAGACTTGTGCATGGTGTATTGAAATAGTGGATTGATAATTTTGTCGTTTTTTAAGAAAACCTCATTGGCTTAGATCCTGGGAGTAAAATAATTATTTCACAGTGATAGAGCATCTGGTAAAATAAAACGACATCACTTTTGGGAGTTGGATTTTATTTCAAATTCTTAAAATCAAAATTTATTTATATGAATTCAAGAGCTTTTTCATACTTCCTAGATTTTTGGTTCTTATTAGATAGAAAGAGGGGCAGTTATGTAATAATTAAATATTATACTAAAACCAAACCACAACATTTTCAATACAATGTTTGTCACTATGATTCCAAAGTGATTTTAAAAAAAAATTAAATTAAAATTTTTAGTGGTTTAAAATTATTTTGATATATTGATATCAAAAATATTTTTTTAAAAATAAAAAAAATAATATTTTAATATATTTTTGAACAAAAAATACTTTAAAAAGCAACTTCAATCATACTCACAAACATGCCATTTTGCTTAATTGCTAAAATATATTACTAAAAAAAAAAAAAAAAAGCTCTAGTAGAACACTAACGATGAGCACCAATTGCCATTAAATCTTTTTATTTTTACTGGAAAGAAGTTCGTACAATGATTTTAGAGATGGAGATCATGTCTCGAGATAGCCTGCAAATAAATTAAATATATCATATTAATAATAATACAGTCCAAAACTTTCAAAATGTTACTTAGCTGATGATTTAATGATTATAAATATGTTAATTTCTTTAATTTACTGAGTTGGGACTTTAGAAACAATAATTAGAATTAATACTTTTGGTATAAGATCAAATATCTTCATATGCATCTATTGAATCATATGTAGTATTAATACTTTTTTTATTATTTATTGAATCATATAATTTTTAATTATTTTTTTCAAACTTACACATCAACTTTCTAATTTTTAAATAAAAGTCCTTGTGATATTATAAAATGTATTCACAATGTATGCATATTCTCTTTTTGGTTAAATTCTTAAAATTCCAGATAAAACAAAATAAAACACGGTTATACTAGATATGAACTCGCACTATATTGCGGGGTCATTCCTTGATGAATGAAATTGGATTAAAAAAAAAAGAAAAAAAAAAGTCTATTTTTCAACTCACGTCGCTATGACAAACTTGCAACCCGAGTAATAAGAATCGAGTCGACTTGGGTTAATCATATAAATCCACAACTCATGTCGTGAAATGAGAATAACCTTACATAAAAGAAAAGAAGTCTCAAAGCTTGTTTTTTTAAAAGACAAAATCTAAAAAGAAAATATATAAAAAAATCAGTTTGCATTAACTTCTAAAACCCATGATCTGGAATATTAGACTAGACGTACCCCATTTAAAAAAACTACAAAACTAAATTACTAACTAATTAAATGTTGAAGGGTAAAATTAAAAAATAATAATTTCAAGTACATTAAAGATCCAGAACAAAATATAAAAGGTAATTCAAATAATGAGGATCAAGATGATTTTTTTATAAAAAAAAATGATGGATTGGTGAAATTGAAAAGAAAAGAAAATTAACAAAAGGATAAAAAAGAAAAAAAAAGGTAAAAATATATAAAAAAAATAAAACTGGTGAAATTGAAAAGAAAAATTAACTCAAGAAGAGAACCCAAAAAATTAAATAATCAACTTAACTTTTATTGATTTGGCAGTTATGGGCCTGAGGTGGTTAAATCTTAAAATGCCAAAGAATACAAAACGAAACAGGGTTATATTTGGCAATTATGGGCCTGAGATGGTTATGGGCCTGAGATGGTTGGATCGTTTTTCATTGTGAAAATAATAGTATTTTCATACTTTGAGTCCATGATATTTAAAAGGGCCTTTGCGTCCATAATTACTTGTATCCCTTTTTTTTCAATTTTTTTCAAAAAAAAGACAATTAAATCTATTTTTTTGTTTAAAGTGAGGTTTCTATTAATTACTCCAGCCTCCATACTCAATCAGTCATTTGATAAAAATCATACCGTTGATAAACAATAATTTCATCGACTCATGAATGCAATAAACTAATTAACAACTAATAGAAAATGTTCTCGACGTGATAACAGATAGCTTATGACCTGTATAGCAGGTCTCTAGTTGGGGTTTGAACGTGCACTCTTTGTAAGAACCTGAGACAGTTAAAGTTTTACCCGTTCACATGAGCCCACAAAGTGTGTTTTATGAGAGATAGAGTTTCCTCGTATCAAAAAAAAAAAAAAAAATATATATATATATATATATATATATATATATATATATATATACTTCTTTTCTTTTTCTTTTATTATTTTTATATATAGTTAAATATTTTAACGTGTATATTAGATTAAATTCGAGTCTCCACTCGGTCGGTTAATCGTGTGAGATAACCTCGAGGTCATGTGTTCTAGTGTCGACACATTATAACGAATTCTTTTCATGATAGAGTGATTGAGAAGTCTTCAAACTAAAAATATTGAATTTATAAAAAATATTTATTAATAGGATTTCTAGGATTTGAAATAAAATGTGTCAAAAAAATCTATTAATTGATAAAAACTTTTATTCTTGTGTTTAAAATACCAATTCGTTCGAAAATCAGCTATTGATTTTTATTTTTTTTTATAACTGGGGTGTCCGGGCCAGCTTGTGCGCATCACAACTAATCCCCAGGCCCATTGAACATTCTACAAGCCCAATAAACATGTAAAGCACCACGAGAATGACAAACATGTCTAGCAAGGCTTGAACACGGGATAAAAGCTTTTCTTGATCACCGGGTCAAATCAGTTATTGAATTTGCTTTTATTAGTAGAAGTCAATAGCCCGCTCAATGATTCGATCAAAGTGGTCCCTCGTGAAGGAACATAGCATTCAAGGAAACTTCTTCCCAGTGAACCATGCCCTAGATTCCCTCTTTTCATGGTCATCCATTCGAGATAAAATTACAATCACAAAATCACAATTATAATTATAAAAATAAACTAAAAGAGTGTGCACTTTCAGGTTTTGAATCGACCACGTTATGGTCAAATCTTAGTGTTTATAGATACGTCTTGAAGAAGGGTATTTATTGATTTAAATAGATTTATCCAGATTTCTAAGATTTTTTTTAGAGAGAATGAGGTAAAATTAGGGGCGCGAGCTTACGGTCTAGATGTAATGCATGTTTCTTAATGGCAAACTCATTAGATAATCAAAACCTTGTTTAATATAAGATTTTTTTTGGATGCGAGGAAATTCTATTCCTAGAAAGCGTACTTTAAGGGTACAGGTGAATGGGTAAAATCTCGGTTGTCCCATATTTTTATATGGGATGCACGTCTTGACTCGAACTCGAGACTTGCTGTATAGATCATAAGCTTTCTATCATCACGTTACGCCTTTTAATGTCAATAAAAAGATGTTAATTAAATATAAAACTAAGTTTTACTATAAACCACTATTTGTTCATATACAATAAAATAGGGGCTTAAACTATCATGGCTATGTTTAAAACCCCCCCAACTCCGATCAAGGACTCCTGATTTAAATGGAAAAAAAAGGGTTATTTAAATCAAAAATTTAAATCACCGTCCTTTCAAGCTGAAACACAAAGACCCCACTTTCACCAAAATTCTTAAGGGAATAATTTGACCAGCCATCATTTGTGAATAAAAAAAAAAAATCAGAGACACAGAGACCGTCATACAACCACATGAAGCATTAGGCTTGTTTGGGATGACGGTTACCGATTTTTTGTAAAGTATTTTTTGTTTAGAAATACATTAAAATGATTTTTATTTTATTTTTTAAAAATTATTTTTGACATCAGCACATCAAAATGATTTTAAAATACCAAAAAAAATTCATTTAAAATAAAAAAAAAATTGAATTTTGACCAAACACCGGTTTGACCGTAGTGTCAAACAGTCACTTAGTATAATTAAAAAAAGTCACCGGCTGCTATGGAGTGGAAAATGAATTTCAGCAGAGAAATAGTAGTCTTCCGTCTGAGATAACTACAAGAAAAAAAAAAGAAAAAAAAAAAGCAGTGATGGTGGGGGACATGGCTCGTCTCTTCAAAGACAATTTGCAGTAAAAAAATCCCCAAGTTAAGAGCTCTTACCATGATTTAGGGTGCAGAATCTTGCAAAGTTCATGCTATCTGGTAAAATGTGTAAGAATATTGCACCTATAATGATTTTAAAAAATTTATTAAACTCTTTGATCGTACACGCGTTGTTTTTTTTCTATTAAAACTAAATTATTTTAATTTATTTTTATACATATAAAAATAATATTGTGTTAAATCGATACGCGTCGACCGACCAAACAAAATTAATAACTTTGATTCCAAGGTTGTTTTACATTCATGATAATATGACAAATTATTTATCACTATTCTGATTCTTGCATATAAAATAAACATGGTTTTGTGTATGCTACTCTAATGATTTTTAGGAATGTTGTTAAATCTTATTAAAACTAAATTATTTTAATTTATTTTTATACATATAAAAATAATATTGTTTTAAATCGATACGCGTCTACCGACCGGCCGACAACCGACAGACGAGATTAATAACTTTGATTTTAAGTTGTTTTATATTAACAATAATATCACAAATTATTTATCACTATTCTGATTCTTTCATATAAAATAAACATGGGTTTTGTGTATGCTACTCTAATTTATAAACTATATATGTGTTACATGCAAGAAAATGCAAGAAAATGGGGGTCAGCTTGTGAGTTTAAAGAAGTTCATCTTGAGCAAAGACGTGCATGCCACAAACAAAGAGAAAAAATGTCATAACTAAATCATTAGGGTTTCCGAGCGTTGAATAAGAATATGATATTGTCCTCGAAGTTGTTATGTGATGATAAAGAGCTTGAGATCTGCACAGTAAATCTCGAGTTCAAGTCAAGACGTGCATCTCTTGTAAGAGTCTGGGATAACCAGGATTTTACCCGCTCATCTAGATCCACGCAGTATATTTTTCAAAAATGAAATTTCCTGGAACCCAGAAGAAAAAAAACAAATACTGCAAGCAATAATAGCTCAGCTCTTTCAAAACCGAAGCTACAGTTTTTGGATGACATGAGCTTCCATGGCTCGTGACTTGCAATTGACTTGGGGTTCGGGCTAGCATTTGCTTCCCAGAAATTCATTGATTCGGTCAGAGAGTCACGGATTCTGGGACAAAAATAATCCACAGTTCATGTCCCCTGGATTTTCGAAAATTTATTAATTTGGTGTTTGTCTCTACATCAACGATCTCCATACAAATTCCAACAAATGTTTTTTTAAAAAAGTTTAGAGTTCATACATGTTAAATCTATAAACATTAAACATATATATCATAGCAAGTGTACTATGCTTCTTTTAAAAATGAAATAAAAGGAATTGAAAAGGGATTAAACAAAAAAAAAAAGGAATATTTATTTGTCGAAGCATTTTAAAATTGATGAAACTTTGTTATTTTCACATATATTTTATTTTATTTTTAAGATCTTATTGTTCATCTCTTGGTGTATTTGATGTTTAAGATAAATCTCTCTAGATATCAACAACATCGTCTTAGTTTATATTAGGGTTGTCAATATCGTTCTGTTTCGGTTGAAATGACTGGAACGTTCCATGTCATTAAAAAACCCGAGACAAAACGACGTCATTTTCATCTCGATTTTAATTCCAATCTATTTTGAAAATACCATCCAAATTCCTCCCGAAACGTCTCGGTACCGTTCCGGGTGTGCCGTTCATTAGAGTAGTGATAAATAATCATTTTTTAAAAAAAAAACGGAATGGCGACCAGAACAATATTGATAACCTTGGTTTATATACATTTTTAAACAAAATATTTAAACAAAAAGTTATATAACTCAAATAACTCTCAACAAAATGAACTTAAAATAAAAAAAAATGGAGTTTTATGTTAAATGGATGATACCTCAAAAATAAAAATATCTAATTATTTATATGAATACCACTGTTTTTCATCAAATGAAAAAAAAAAGTTTTATGTTAATATTACAACTTCACCATTAATATTTTCTTTTTTAGGAAAAAAAAAGGTAGCCCATAGCTCATTTTGTTTAGAAACTCTTCCCACTAAAAGTTAAGGTATCATCTGGGCTCGATTTTAACCTTTTATTTTATAAACAACAATAAAATTTTGTTTTTTTATGCGAGATATAATTATTTTAGAGAGTTTTCTAAAACATATCAATCAAAAGTTGTTTGAGATTAGTTTTTTATTCATATATAATTTGTTTAAATTAAGCTAATGTTCTATATTATACAACTTATATTAGAGATTAAATTCGCATATATATATATATATATATATATATATATATATATTTTTTTTTTGCGAATTGAGTTCAGGATGTGAGACTATAGGCATGTTTGGGAACGCGGTTATGGTTGCTTTTGAAAGTGCTTTTTATTTAGAAATACATCAAAATGATATTTTTTATTTTTAAAAAATCATTTTTGATATCAGCACATCAAAATGATTTAAAAACACCAAAAATAATTCATTTAAAATAAAAAACAAATTTCAAATTTTGAGCAAACAACGGTACAATCGCAGAAACAAACAGGCCATAGCCAATGAAAAAAACCAGTAAAATAGAAATTGGGACTGTTAATTCATAAATAAAAAACTATTAAAATAATTTAAAAAACTAAAATTGAACTCGAAAACCTTGACTTTAACAAATTTTAAACAATGTTATTGTTTAAAAAAAGTATTTTTTTTTCTTTCTTTCATAAAACTAGCCGGACAAGACTCTGAAACAATGCATCACAGAATTCTAACCGACATAAATTGCCCCGGAGATCCAGCCATCATTACAGCATCAACATCTAATTTTTTTTATTAAAGTGTTTTTCATATTAATTTACAATTATTTTGACTAATTCCATGAATTTTAAACTTATATACATGTATTCGGTATTTTAAAGTTACTGTAAATCAACCGGGCAATGATTTACTCAAACCAGTCTTTACTCTTTACAAGTCAAACCTTATCTGGGCAAAAGTTGACAGAAAGAGAGTGTTTTTTTTATTTTAAAATATTTTTGTATATATTAATACATTGAAATCATGGAAATATATATAAAAAAAAACAATACTCTTTTTGAAAACAAATGTACTCGTAAAAATCAACCAGGTGATGGACCTCTTTGCGATAAAGAGAGGGTGGGCTCTCTTTAAAGCCTAGCTAGGGCACAAAAAATGGCATGCGTGCGTGCCCCAGCGACACCAGTAGATGACCTTGCCTTGTAAAAGAAGCCTAGCTAGCAGATCTTTTGAGGTCACCTCTGCAAAAGTAAAGTAGTCCTCTGTAATGCTTTTCTTTTCTTTTTGGCCCTTTTTCTCTTTCATTTTGCTTTCCCTCCTCTTTTTGGAAGTTTCCCATCACCCTCCTCCTCTTTTGTAGCCATGAATACGATCATCCCCAGCTCCATTCCATATAATTTACTTATATATATATATATATATACAGCGAGAAAGCACTTTAGTAAAAAAAATAGATGAATGTATAAACTGGTCTGAAAATCCTGTTTATAAAACAAATTGGATCCGAGGATTAATTGTGGTGTGTTTAAGTTAGCCCGGGCACCCCATCATAAAAAAAATATATAAGTGGAAAAAGAAAAAAAACTAAAAAAGTATAACCAGTAAAAAAAATATTTCATGGAAAAAAACAAAAAAAAATCTATAAAAAAAATTAGATTCGAGGATTAATCGTGGTACACTTAAGCTAGCTCAGACACCATAATTATAAAAAAAAACAAACAAATATATATATAAATGGAAAAAGAAAAAAAATATAACCAGGAAAAAAAATATTTCATGGAAAAAACACAAAACAAAAATAATTAGAAAAAAAAGCAAAAAAAAAAACATAATAAAAAAAAAGAAAAAAATAATTAGAAAACAAAAAAAATAATTAGAAAACAAATAAAAATAAAACGTAATCAGATAAAAAAACAATTAAAAAAAAAAGAGGGAAAGCATTGTTTTAATCCACATTGTTATGTATAGGGAGCAAAAGTGCTTTCTCCACGTGGTTTAGTGTTTTGTTAATATATCATCTTGAGCTCCATTATATATATATATATATATATATATATATATATATATATATATATATATATATATATATATATATATATATATATATTTTATTTTCAAAGGCATACTTGTATTTCTATATTTTTATTTTTTTAAATCGTGAAATGTCAGGAAGATCTTTGCCGACAGTTTTTTTTTTGTTACATAAGTGAAAAAAATATAAAAAATTAAAAATACTCTCGTTTCATCTACTGATTTCTGTCTGTTAGAAGGGTGGTGAAATTCAAACTCGTAATCGTTCTGATATTATATCAAAAGACCATCTCGCCTGAAAGCTTAAGCTATTAAATAAAATATAAAATATAATTTATATTATTCTCTAATATTATGATCAACAATTTTAAAATATAGTTAATTTGTGATAAAAAAAAATGATCGATAAGGTTTGAAAGTAGCTATTTAATCACTTCGCCTCTCATATTTTATTAAGTATATGAAACCTTCTAATGCGTGTCATCTACGGTTGATTTTTAACGGGAGCAACATGTTCGATGAGCCATGACTAGACTTTACAATAAAAAAAAAAATCATTGACCCTAAGCCCTAAATCTAATATAATTAATTGTTGCCAATTAATTTTCAAAAACATGAATGGAAATATTCAGTTTCTAGTTTTTTAAACAGTGGAGATCAGAGAGTTAATTAGGGATAATTAATCTGGTATTGTAATGTTGAGTGATTTTTAAAATTATTTTTATTTAAAAATATATCAAAATTAAGCGAAAAGCAACAAAAATCATAAATAAACCATGATATATGTTAACAAAATTAACATGAACACCACCTTCCAGACTTAATTTGAAGTTCTTACAAATATCAACTTGCTATCAATTATCCGATTGAAAGTTATGAATTTTGAGTAAAAAATCAATTATATGATTGAAAGTGATTGAAAATGATGAATATTTTTACTATACTCTTCCACGTGATGGCAGATAACATGTGATCTGCATAACAAGTCTTAAGTTCAAATAAAAGCATGTATTTTATATTAAAATATGAGACAACTAAGATTTTACTTGTTTATCTAATTTCATAAAACATGTTTTTTGGAATATAAGATTTTCTCGTATAAAAATATATATTATTATTATACAACCTACCTTGTGCAATCCATTTGTTTTTATTCCTACAAAACTATTCACCTGCCCATTGAGACAGATCTGAAATTGATTGATCATGAGTATAATGAGTATCTATATTTGATTTTATAAATGATGATTTATGTATCTCAATTAATAAATATGTAAACCTTTATTTGTGAACATCTATATTAATTACACAGAAGAATGATGGCAGAATTATATATATATATATATATATATATATATATATATATATATATATATATATATATATATATATATAAAAGAAAATAAAGAGAAATGGAACTAGATTCACCCATAGATGTCTCTCATGAACAATCAGAGACTTGCATGAGAGGTCATCGTTGACGTTAAAAACCTTTCACGTAAAATAAAAACAACCGAACGTACAAACATCATGGTCCAAATTCCAAAAGCAACCTCACTTGTGTCCAATCTCTCTTGTAAAAGAGAAAAGCAAATTTAACCTCACCTCACCAACCCTACCACCCGCTGCTCTGCTTTCTACACATTTGTTTCTGCTGTTAAAAGATGTTTTTGTAAAAGTTTTGAATTTTTCTTGTTTTAACTTATATATTAAAAAAAATATATTTTAAAAAATAATCAAATTTATACTGTGTGCATCCATCTCTCTCTCTCTCTAACCTCCTATAAAGCCCAAATCTAAACCCTAAAGCAAAAAACCATCCACAAACCCACCTCAAAGCTCTCTGCTTTTCATTTTCTTTCAAATATGGAAGCTCTCTACTTCCTCAAGTTCTGGAGACCCGCCACCACCACCCACAGAGAAAACCGGCCGTCTAGTGGAAGCAGTGATGACACCACCGGAATCCCATTCACGGATTGTGAGTTTGAGGAAGGAGAAGACTCGTTCTTTGAATTGGAACTTACTGTGCCTGATTTTGACACCAATAAAAGAAGAAGCAGCAGCAGCAGCAGCATGAAAAACAACCATCCACCAGACAGAGATAGCAACATCTTTGACTCTAAACAGGCAGCTCTCCACAATTTAGCCGCCGGAGAGATCAGCTCCCCCCGGCATACATTTCATCCTCCAACCCATTCAGCTGATCATCTTCTTTCTAAGAGAAAAATCCTCCCTATCGAACCCATTTCGTTAAATCCTCAGCCTCCAATCTCCCCGCTCAAATCAGCTCCGAGGTCTAAGATCCTCATGTTCAAGAAATCAAAGTCAATGGCGTCTCAGAAAACAGGGGAAACAGAGTACTTGAAAGCAAATAACAAGAAGCATGAAAGCAACAAGCTTTTCACTGTCAAGTTCAAGCTTGAAGAGGTCACAAATATATCCTTCTTCACCAAGCAAAACAGCTTGAGGAAACAAATCCCTCATGAATCCGATGATAATGATACGTCAAAGCGATTTTCAAAGGAAATGATACAAAAGTACCTGAAGCTAATCAAGCCACTATACATCAAAGTTTCCAAGAAACAAAGTGACAAGATGAAATTCCCCAGTGAGTTATCAGTTGGGTCCCCGTCATCTTCCCCGGCAACGTTGCAGGCAAAGGAGAAACAGGGGAGTTTTCCGGCAGGGATTAGAGTGGTTACTAGGCATCTTGGAAAAAGCAAATCAGCTTCGGCAGCCACAGGAGTTTCTCCTCCAATTGTGAGTAGGAGAGATGATTCTCTGCTGCTACAACATGATGGGATCCAAAGTGCTATCCTGCATTGCAAGAAATCTTTCAATTCTTCAAGAGGTAATAAGCTAATATATAGCCTTTTGTTCATTGTTGCTCTTTTTTTTAAATAAAAACTATGATCAAAATATAACTTTTTATATGTTATTTTTTCAGGTTCTTCTTTAATTTCAAGATTCGCAAGTGACCCTTTGCATGAGAAATCGATGTCTTCACCAAGGATTTCATCAAGTGAATAGAGAATGGAATGAATTAAGCTTTGTTTCTTGGAATTCAAGAGAGCCAAGCGGGATATATACAAAGAAAATAAATTTAATAGGTTTTTTTTTCATGTTTTATTATGTAAAGGAAAAGAAAAGGAAAAAATTAGAGAAAGTAGGTAGTTTCTGTTAATAGGGTTTATTTCAGCTGTGCTGTTGATGTTGTGGTCTGTAAAGTAATGGTTCATCATGGGAAACCTGAAAGAAAGCCTGAAATTGGATCTTTAGTGTATCTTTTATCTATTTTTGATACCTCAAGTGCTGTGCTAGCTAGTCCTTCATGTCAAAAACGTAATCATATCTGGATTTAAAAACTGAAATGACTTGATTGGTTTGCAAGAAAATTTATTTTTCTTCCATTCCTTGGTGGAGTGTTTTCCCATCTAAATCATTTAGAGAGCTGTTTTAGCATCTAATCTGATGATGAATAAATCATCCGAGCAGTAATTGAGATGAGCAGCTAATAAAGCTGATGCTTCTCTCAATCAAGTTCAAGATTTCTGGGGAGGGGGATTTGTTTGGTGGTTGATCATTGATGTGGGCAAAATGTAGATAATTGATTGATCACCATTACCAAGATGCTTTTTAACTAGAGAGGTCCCAGAACTATCTGATTAACTAAACTGGGTTTAAGAATCTGATGGTTTTTACCAAAGATTCTTTGCTGTCTTGTTCGTTCTAATGAGTGCAAGTAAACAGAGATCGTGAATGAGGGGGGCCATGTTGTTGCAGGAGATCCAAAGTAATCTCATCATGGCAGGGCAACGATGTTGGTTTCTAAAAAGCATTGCCAAATATTTTAATTTTGAAGTGTCGTTTTGAGTTGTATTATTTATGTGTGTAAATATAATTAAATATATTAATTCAAAACAAATTTAGTTCAAATCAAAAAATAAAATTGTTTAGAATTGTGTAATTTAATCTAAAAAAAGACACAATAAAATGATTTTTTTGAATAAAATTATGAACGTGTATAATATTATAAGAACATCATAATCAATCTCGCAAGGTCATTACATTCTCTGATTACTCTGAAATTTTAACATAATATATATTAATATATCAAGAGACTCCTCGTAAAATTTCATCTCAGTCTAACTGTCAGATTAAGAGATATGATTGATATTATAAAATTATTTATTATTTAAAAACACACTATGTGGCCAAAACGGAACGGACAGAATAAAATCAGAACGTTTCAGCCGATATTTGACCAAAAATCCGAAAATATGTGAGTCTCCATCTGGTCTGTCACCGCCTTTCCTGGACCTATTTTCTGCTGGCAATATATGAGTCGATGATTCAAGTTGTCTGCTGGATGCAGCCAGGAAACTGTTAGCGTAAAAGCTCTACTTCGTTGAAGATGCACGTATAATATAATTTACAGAATTACATTTTTCGTGCAATTTCTTTCTTTTTTTAAAGAAGAAGAAGAAGATAATATCATATTAATAATTAAATTAAAATAGGATTGGATACTTTAATTACAGAACGTTGCACTTGTCTTGGCGTTTATTTATGGGTTTGACATTAGAAAAAAGAAAAACAATAAAAATAAACATGTATTTAATTGAAAACAAACAAACACAAAAATGTTATAAAATAATTTTTGTATTTAAAAAAAGGATGTATAAGTGAGATATGTATCGGGGATGATATTTATTATTTTTTATCTCTGAAATATCCATGTAAAAAACTTTTGATTTCAAACTTGTCCAATTAGGATATGTAATGGTAAAATTAATTATTATAGTAATATTAAGACTTGGCTTTAAGGTCAATATTTCCTCCATTTTGTATTTCTTAAATCAAGATTATCTAGGTCTAGTAGCAACTTGTATAGTTAATTTGAGTTTTACAGCTAGAATCATTATAATTTTATTAATTTCAATACTCAAAATAAAATCAAAGTAAAAAGACAATATCTAATAATTATTTTCAAATATATAAGTTTGACATTAATACATATTAAGTTTAATTAAAAATAAATCAAAATAACATTTTATTATTTTTTTTAAAAAAATTAACTTTTGACACCACTATTTTAAAACAATACAAAAACACTAGTTATTTTATAAATAAATAAATGAGTTACAACAACACACACAAAAAACATAATCCAAGTTGATAATTTTTATTTTTATTTTAAAAAAAAGTTATGATATTGGACTGTTTGACATTGCGTTTCAAAGTAATTTAAAAAAAAAATTAAAATATTTTTATTTTATAGTGTTTTTAGATCATTTTCATCAACTAATATCAAAAATAATTTTTAAAAAATAAAAAATATATAATTTTAATATATTTCTAAACAAAAAATATTTTTAAAATAAAACCGCGTGCTGCCATGAAAGGAACCGAGTGAATCTCATGCTATTCTATGGCAGACATTTCCATTCTCCCTTGATATTAGTTGATGAAAATGATCTAAAAACACTAAAAAATAAAAATATTTTAATTTAGAAATTCTCAGTTTCAAACACAGTAGTTGAAAAAAGGGGAGCTAGAAATTCCATGGCAGGGATAATAAACATGAGAAAGTCAGAGTTGCCTGGTCATTAGTGAAAGGAGGACTCGACAATCTCACTGGAAGCACATCATCGTGACAAGAAATGCCAAGTGACCATAAAACATAACCCCACAACCCCATTACCAAACGTGACCCGGTGTTCCGATTCTGGCCGACGTGATGATAAAAAATTTAAAATTTGTACTGTAGCTCTTGAGTTTAAGTCAGAATATAGTTGTTAAATACTTTATATAATTGAATGTTAAATACACATCACAATGAAAATTTAGATTATAAATACTTTCGGTCATTTTTTGCTCAATCTCTGAAAAATTCTCAAAGCAGCAGCAGCACAACTTCAAATAATAGAAAAAATTTCTGAGAGATCTAAACCTATCAGTAGCTGTAAATAAAGTACACATGCTATTATTTATAGATAAATCTAGACCCCTCTCATCAATTTGTTAGCTGATTTTCTCCTCCCATCAAGGAGAAAACCAACCAATTGATCCCCATGATCAATCTCCTTGATATTGGGTTTGAATTGTTCAGAAAATGGGCGTCTTATCAGGAGCAAAATGGTAATTTCTCACAGTGCTCATCTTATAAGAGTCTAGGATAGCCTGAATTTTACTCGGTTAGTTCATGCCTGCAAAGAGTGGGGTGTGGTTTCCTCGAATCCAAAAAAAAACTTGGCTCGACACGTTTGAAAATCACTTGAAGAGTGTTTTTAGATTATTTTGATGTGCTGATGTCAAAAATAATTTTTTAAAAATAAAAAATATTATCTTAATATATTTTTTAAAATATACTTTAAAAAACAATCACAACTATAATGTAAGACACCCCATAAGAGTTAGTGGGGTTGTTTGGTCTCCATGCACCATGTGCAGCACTCAAATGAGTTAAAAAAGAGAAGGATCAATTGAATTGCCCGGGTGCATCATCTTTTTTTTTTTTTACTCATTTTTTTTTTAAATGGGCATCAACCAACCATCATTTAAAAGTAATCTCTAATTATGATCAATGTAATGTTATCTAAGACTCGGAAATGCTTTAAAACTTTGAAATTAAATATCAAAAGTGGTAGCAGTATGCTTGATTTATTTATTTACTTATAAGTTGACTCAATGAATTTAAAAATGTTGGTGGAAATTGGACCCTCCACAAAATATACAATAAACTCTTGAAACTTCGTACCATGATTATGTTTCATAGAAACATGTTATTGAAAGTCGATGTTTAACTACCTGATTGATTGATTGATAGTGTGGTTGAGATTTTTTTAGAAAGTGTTTTTCATTCAGAAATATATTAAAATATTTTTTTTAAAAAAAAATTATTTTTGACATTAGCACATCAAAATAATATAAAAACACTAATTTTTTAATTTAAAAAAAAAAATTTCTTTCTTTACCAATGTACTTTACAATCACACTCCCAAAAGGAGACCGCACGTACGAACAATAACTCTGTGTGGCTATAATTTTTATTTTCAACTTGAAGAATGCCAGCTTAATCCGATCACCTTGCAATTTGCAACGGGATACAAGCACGACGATTTTCTAAGGAATTGGTTGATAGCCAATTGATTTGTATTTGCTGTCTAGGGACAAGATTGAAAGAAGGAGGACCAACGTGGAAAAAACGGTAAAAATAGGTGGTATGTTTAAAGTTAGCATGGAAAGTACAATTTAGTTATTCAATTTTAAAAACTAGAAATGTTTGGTCCCTTATGTTTCCATAAATTCTATTTAGCACAAAACTTCTCTTTTATTATTTTTAAGTCCCTAGTTTGTAAAAGAAAAGAAAAATCTTTATATTCTACCAAGAGGAGAGAAAGTCACCGTTTTTGTATATTCCGGCCACCAAATTGTTTTGGTGTCCACGAGTTTTGTTCGAAGAAAATATCTTGATGATGATTGTTTAAAACTTTCATATTAATTAATAAAGTAGATCAAAGTTAAGGACGAAAAATCTAATCCAATTTGGTTTCGAGTTTTAGGACCATTTTTAGGGTTTTTTTAGGTTGATAAATTAATTTATAAATATTTTTAGGTTTTTTTTTTTTTTTTTTGTTAATAAGAGAGATCTACTTCAATGCTTAGAAGAAAAAAAATCAAACAACAATGCAACTTAACTTAGATAGGGTGTACTAGAGGTGGTGCGTCTTTCTCTTGCACAACAAGTCCCTTTACTCTGACTCTCGTAGACCATTAGATTTTCTAGTGATTTTAATATTAGACGACGACTCCTGAAAATTATAATAATAATTATATCATTATAAAAACTCTTTTTCCACACACTTTCTCCCGTCTTCGAGGATGGCAGCTCATGGAGCGGAGAAAAATAGTCATCGCGATAAAAACAATGATTGTGTGATTTGTTTTTAACCAATTCTTTGCTCGATCAATGTACTCTTAATGTGTTAGGTCGAAGAATTCACACCGACTTTTTTTCATTTAATAATGCTTTTGACGGTTGATTAATTGTTTAAGATATATTGATCTAGATTTTAATCTCATTCCAAATATTTTATTGGATACATATAAAAATAACAACATTTATATTTTTTTTAATGTAATTATTAGCTTTTTTGCAGACTCACAACGAAGCGTAGACATAAAGGCTAGTCGTTAATATTTAGTAATACAATTTACTAGTTTCTTGATTCGCACTATATTGCGGGTTGAATCAAAATTTTATTAAACCTAATAAAAAAATATCCAAGTTAGGAAGAAATATTTGGCATTATTATTAATTTTTATTCAGTAGGCCAATTTTTAAACTCCTCACTTAGCACCTTAACTATTAGTGGTTTCAAAATAATTTCCAGGTGGAAATATATAAAATAATAATTTATTTATTTATCATATCAACACATCAAAAATACTAAAAATCATGTAAAACTTATCAATTTAATATAGTTTAGGTAACGAGTATTTTTAAAAACATGTTAAAATGCAAAAATAAATACACCCTAATTTGGTCGCCGAGGCGGTTGCTTTGGAGGGAGGATGGGCGGTAGTCCACAGCTTGGATTGGCCCAAGAATGTTTTGGATATCTAACTATTTCAGGCCTGGATTTGAGCACGAAATTTCCAGTATAGAGCCCAATTGGCATGTGTTATTTTTGGGTTATGTTTTGAATCGGGTCCTTTTGAGTTTTAAAGTCTGTTTGGTAGTGTGGTTGCGGTTGTTTTTTAAAGTGTTTTTCATTCAAAAATTCATTAAAAATATATATTTTTTTATTTTTAAAAATCATTTTTGACATCATCACATCAAAATAATTTAAAAACACCAAATTTTGTTAATTTAAACTTAAAAATAAAAATAAAAAATTTTCAATTTTCTTCAAAAATACTTTTAAAAACAACCACAACCCCATTAGAATCAAAGACTTTGAATTCAAAGGAATATAAATTCATGTCTTTAATTAAATATTATTTTAAAAAATATTACATGGATGAATTACATTAATATAAATATAAAAATCAATAAACCAGTAAATTGACTAATCTGAAAACCGAACCAACCCGAAAATATACTATTATAATCTATAATGTTTTCACTCATAAGAAACAGTGAAATACTAATCTTTTTTAGTGTATTTTATAATAAACAATATCTCACGCGTAGATTAACAAAAATAATTTTTTTAAAATAAAAAATATTAATATATTTCTAAATAAAAAAACAATCACACATGGGCTCCCCACCACAGACCCCATGTTATTTAAATTCCTTAATGATTCAGATCACACATTGCAAAATCATAATGATAATAATAAAGACTGAACAATGACTTGTACTGGTTTACTTGAAAGAGTTCACCAGCCTTTCCATGGCAAAATGTGCAGAACCTCCTTCACTTTTAGCGACCACCGCAGCCTCTCGTAAAGCCCTAACTCGTTCTCGAACAGCTTCACCTTTATTTGAGTTCATCAACTCAGTCACACGCTCCTCCAACTCAGCCGCGCTGACAAAACCATCTTCATCCGCCAGTTTCACTGCCAGACCCGCCTTCATTTCCTCAACCAAGAAAACACTGTTCATTTTTTGCTCTGCATACAGAGGCCAGCCCAGCATCGGCACCCCTGCGCACACGGCTTCCAGTATCGACTTCCATCCACAGTGAGTCACAAACCCACCAACCGAGCCATGGTTGAGAATTGCAAGCTGCGGCGCCCATGACTTCACTATAAATCCCCTGTCTCTGGTTCTACCCAAGAACCCTTCTGGAAATATCGACTCCAAACATGGCTCTGCTGCTCTGCCTGCCTTTCTAGCCTGGGTTTCACCATCTTCTTTCGGAGCACGGACTGCCCACAGAAACCTAACCCCACTTTTCTCCAACCCAGTAGCCATTTCCTTCAACTGTCTTGAACTAAAGACTCCCATGCTACCGAAACAGAGATACAAAACACTGCGACTTGGCTGTGAATCAAGCCAGGTTAGACACTCGTTTTCCTTTTTGCTTTCACCGGTTTCTGTAAGAGGACCGACGCAGAATATTGGGGGTAGGGGGGGCTCATCTGGGCCGCACTTTCTCTCTTCTATTGCCTCGCATGCGTTCGGCTCCAGTGACCAGAAGGTGTTTACAACAACTCCTGCAGACTTGAACATCTGATTTGCAACATCGACGAAGTACTGGTAAACTCTATGAGACCGGTCACGAAGAACTGGCGGGATATCTTTTGATGGAACACCAGGAACACCAGGAACCT
This sequence comes from Salix purpurea, assembly GCA_027405865.1. Lineage (NCBI taxonomy): Eukaryota > Viridiplantae > Streptophyta > Magnoliopsida > Malpighiales > Salicaceae > Salix > Salix purpurea. The sequence continues at coordinate 6,487,949 of JAOWLH010000034.1, read as the reverse complement.
CAACAACGATGTCCAGATCTTTCAAGCTCCCGTTGATGTTTTTATCCAAGGTGGGCAAGTGAAGAAAGATGGAAAAGCCACACGCACCAGAAGAGTTGAAATAGTAAATAGGGATGTCGAGCCTGGAGGAGAGAAACTCGAACGCTGGGCTGCAGAAGAAATCTATAATCAAGGCTTTTATGTTTGAGGATGCAGAGAGACTCAGAAGGGTTTGGTGGAGGTTAGGGTTGTTGAGTTTAGGGATCTCAAAGAATGAGGCTACTAAATCTAAAAATGATTTGATGGGAGCTGGAGGAGAAACCTCGGGAAGGGGAATAAAAGTGAAGGAAGGATTTGCAGAGACTAGTTCAGATGAGGGGCTTGACATTATCAAGGTGACTGAAACTGAAGGATGGTGTTTGAGTATTAGCTTGCCTAGTTCCATCATGGAGGTCAAATGGCCCTGCGACGGGTACAAAACAACCATGTCCGCCATAGTTATGCGCAGAATTCTCTGTGTTTGCACTCAAGTTATTGAAACACAGACGGATATGAGCAAAGAGATGAAGGTTTATATGGTGTTTGGGGCTCATTCTACACCTCTAAATTGGATGGCGTGGTAGGTGGCATCTGTGGACAGGGGGAGAATACTCGGTGCTCTCCTTTAATACACTGAAAAATTGAATTCCCTCTGAGTTATTATGGGACGCTCCGGGAGTGAGAGACAAGCTGCTCGGATAAAAGTGATGGATTTTTCACAGAGTCACAGACAGAGAGGTTTGTCAGCTTCTTCGGGGCTGGACTAAAAATAAATATATATATATTTAAAGTATATATTTTTTTAGAAATATAAATGATATTTTTTTTTTAAAATTATTTTTGACATCAGCACATTAAAATAATTTAAAAACATCAAAAAAAATTTCATTTAAAATAATAATAAAAAAGAATTTTATCCAAAAACTGGGCTGACCGGAGTGCCAAACACTTAATTTTCTTCAGTTCATTGCGAGTTTTGTTAGAGAAAAACCCCACCTCTTTTTATCTTTTTGCGTGCGGGTCCTTAAGGATTTGTTGCGGAAATATAAAAAATAATTTGGTAAGCCACAACCATACACCAATAGACGTTATCCGTATCAATAATGGATATGATATTTTCTAGATTTTATCAAATATGGTAATAATTGAAGAAGAAATAAATACACAAAGCAGGAATGCTAACAGACAAGAATTAACTCACAAGATAGATACGTGTGGCCGTTTGGTACTGTGATCATTCGAGCATAAGCAGTTTTTGTAGCGTTTGGTAATGAAAAAATACAGTTTAAATTGCTATGAGATCCATCAAAAAATCAATTGAAACCATAGTTTACAATAAGCAGAAATTTCAAGCTTTTGTCACGTTTCATTTTACATGCGTTTCATTTCTACAGTTACTGCTACGTAGAAATGGCACAACCAAAGCTGAGAGGAAGAAGATGATAAAATCAGTAGTTATCTGCAAATAACTTCTCCGATATTTGAGGGAGAAGATTTTGTTTTTCTGTTATTTCCAATCTTAGTCATGTACCACATTCTTAGGTCATGTAATCGTGGGCTGCTATTTCTTTTCATTGTAAGGCTATTTAACAACCATGACTCTTAATTAATTATCAAGCATTTCTCCCAGTTTTCGAGTACAATTCAGTGTTAAGCAAAGTCTTTATTCTCTTAAAGTTATCATTTGGTATCAGAGCCTGGTTCACAAAAAAACCCAGCTCACGTTCTACAAAACCTACACTACCTTCAAAACACAAAACCTGCGACAAACACCAGCTTGAAGAACCAACATCATGGCATCGGAAAACAACTTTGTACAACCTGCCATTCCACGATTTGACGGACACTACGATCACTGAAGTATGCTGATGGAGAACTTTCTACGTTCCAAAGAATATTGGAATTTGGTAGAAACAGGGATCACTGCAGCAGCAGGAGGAATTCTTCCAGGTGAAGCACAACAAAAACTGCTTGATGAACAGAAATTGAAAGACTTGAAGTGCAAAAATTATCTGTTTCAAGCTCTTGACAGATCAATATTAGAAACAATATTGAAGAAAGACACGACTAAGGAGATATGGGATTCCTTGAAACAGAAGTATCAAGGAACAACACGTGTGAAACGTGCCCAATTGCAGGCTCTTCGCAAAGAGTTCGAAATGCTGCATATGAAGGCTGGAGAATCAGTAGATGGCTATTTTGGGAGAACTCTCATTATTGCAAATAGAATGAGAACCCATGAAGAATGTATGAAGGATGTGGTGATTATTGAGAAGATATTACGATCAATGACTCCAAAATATGACTACGTTGTGTGTTCCATTGAGGAATCCAATGATTTGGATACCATGTCCCTTGATGAACTACAAAGTAGCCTGCTGGTTCATGAACAAAGAATTGGCCGTCATGTTGTCATTGAAGAACAGGCACTGCAAATCAACTATGGAGTCCAACAGGGTGGACGAACAAGAGGTCGAATCTTCAACCGTGGGAGAGGAAGAGGAAGAGGAAGAGGAAGAGGAAGGGGCAGATTTGGCTTTGACAAATCAACTATTGAATGTTATCATTGTGGTGACCTAGGCCATTTTCAATGGGAGTGTTCAAAGAGAACAGGGGATCAAAAAGCACACAATGTAGAGACTAAAGAGGAGATGTTGCTGATGGCTCATATTGATTTTCAACAAAATGAAAATCAACATGTTTGGTTTCTTGACTCCGGGTGCAGTAACCACATGTGTGGAAAGAGAGACATGTTTTTTCATTTTGACAGCAGCTTCAGAGAATCAGTCAAGATGGGGAATGACTCCTGTCTTCGTGTGCAAGGCAAAGGCAGAGTTCGTATGGAGGTTAATGGAATTGTTCATGTCATCACAGATGTGTTTTTTGTACCTGAACTGAAGAGCAATTTACTTAGTCTGGGACAACTACAAGAAAAAGGACTTGCTGTGCTTATTCAACGAGGGATTTGCAAAATCTTTCATCCAGAGAAAGGTTTGCTTATTGAAACTGCAATGACTCATAATCGCATGTTTGCTGTGCTAGCTCACTGTCCACCACCACAAGATCAGAAATGTTACTCTTCTGCTGTCACCGATCAGTCCACTCTTTGGCATCATCGCTATGGAGACCTCAGCTGGAATGGAATCAACAATCTTCAACAGAAGAAGATGGTGGATGGGTTACCAAATTTCAAAGCCATTCAGCAGGTGTGTGAAGGCTGTTTAATGGGGAGACAACACCGTGACACATTTCCAAAAGAGAGCATACGAAGGGCTTCTGCAATTCTACAACTGGTTCATGCCGATATATGTGGCCGTATCAATCCAATTTCCAACAGCAGCAAATGGTACCTAATTACTTTTATTGATGATTTCAGTAGAAAAATTTGGGTCTATTTTTTAGCAGACAAGTCCGAAGCCTTTGTTACATTCAAAATATACAAAGCAAAGGTGGAGAAGGAAACTGGAGCATGCATTCAAAGTCTGAGAACAGATCGGGGGGGCGAGTTCACTTAGTCGGAGTTCATCAATTTCTGCAATGAGCATGGGATTTACAAACAATTGACAGCCCCATATACTCCCCAACAGAATGGGGTTGCCGAGAGGAAGAATCGCACTATCATGAACATGGTGCGCAGTATGTTGCTAGAGAAACATGTCCCCAAATCCTTTTGGCCCGAAGCTGTGAAATGGGCAGTACACGTGCTTAATCGAAGTCCCACGGTTGCTGTGAAAAATCGAACACCTACAGAAGCTTGGAATGGGCTCAAACCATCAGTTGCACATTTCAGAATCTTTGGTTGTATTTCTCATGTCCACGTCCCAGATCACAGACGAGTGAAGCTTGATGCCAAGAGTCTGAAATGTGTCTTTCTCGGCGTGAGTGAAAACACAAAAGCTTACAGGCTTTTTGATCCCATTTCCCAGAAGATCATTATCAGCCGAGACGTGGTCTTTGAAGAAGATCGACACTGGAATTGGGATGATTCCACACAAGAAACTGCAGCTGATTTACAATGGGAGACCACATCCAGTCATGAAGGAGATGGGGAAGAAGGTGCGGGTTTATCTCTAGAAGGAGATGGGAATGCAGGAGACGAACATGGGGCTGTGCTGGAACTGGAGGAAAATAGATCCGAAAATGCTGATGAAGGAGATGAAGGTGATGACGGTATTGCTGACCCAGGAGATGATGCGGGCATTATAATTCCAGGTGGCAGAGGCAGATCGCGCAGACCACCCACGTGGCTGACCGATTATGAAACTGATCATAGTTTCTTTACTGCGACAGGTGTAAATGTTGATCATCTGGCTTTGTTCACCAACGGCGATCCGACGACGTTTGAAGAGGCTGTGAAAAGTGAAAAATGGAGGCTGACAATGAATCAAGAAATTGAAGCAATTGAGAGAAATGAAACGTGGGTGTTAACGGATCTGCCAGTATGTGGAAAAACTGTGGGTGTGAAGTGGATTTTTAAAACCAAACTCAACGAGCATGGGGAAGTTGATAAATATAAAGCTCGTTTGGTTGCTAAGGGATATAGCCAGCAATATGGGGTGGATTATGCAGAAGTCTTTGCACCAGTAGCTCGCCTAGACACAATTTGTATGGTGTTATTTCTTTCGGCACAAAAAGGATGGCCGATTTATCAACTTGATGTCAAATCGGTCTTCCTGCATGGTGAAATTCAGGAAGAAGTATTTGGTGATCAACCACCAGGTTATGAGCAGCAAGGGATGGAATCAAAAGTCTACCGACTCAAGAAAGCTTTGTATGGACTAAAACAAGCTCCCCGAGCTTGGTACAGTCGCATAGAGTCATATTTCGCCAAAGAAGGCTTCAACAAATGTCCCTATAAGCATACATTGTTCATTAAAAAAGAAGCTGGAGGTAAAATATTAATCATTTGTCTTTATGTTGATGATCTTATTTTTACCGGGAATGATGAAGTCATGTTCGATCAATTTAAAAAGTCAATGATGGTTGAATTTGACATGACTGATCTTGGCAAAATGAGATATTTTTTGGGCATTGAAGTCATGCAAAAGGAGGATGGCATCTTTATCAGCCAACGAAAATATGCTCACGAAATTTTAGAAAGATTCAACATGGGGCAGTGCAATTCAGTTAAAAATCCAATTGTTCCTGGATTTAAACTGATAAAGGATGATGGAGGAATGAAGGTTGATAGTACCGTCTACAAGCAAATGGTAGGGAGTCTCATGTACCTCACTGCCACACGCCCTGATTTGATGTTTGTGGTTAGCGTAATCAGCAGATATATGGAGCACCCCACTGAGTCTCATTTGATGGCAGCCAAAAGAATTTTACGGTATGTAAAGGGGACAACTGATTTTGGAATATTTTACAGGAAGGGAGGAGATGAAGAGTTTTTTGGTTACACAGACAATGATTATGCTGGAGATCAAGATGACAGAAAAAGTACTTCAGGCTATGTTTTTATGATGAATTCAATTGCAATATCTTGGTCGTCAAAGAAACAAACAGTAGTTACTCTTTCTACTACTGAAGCTGAATTTATTGTTGCAGCATCTAGTGCATGTCAAGTTATCTGGTTAAGACGAATTCTGAAAAGTCTAAGTCATGCGTCATCTGGACCTACGGTGGTGTATTGTGATAACATATCAACCATTAAGCTCTCAAAAAATCCAGTAATGCATGGTCGCAGCAAACACATAGACATTCGTTTTCATTTTCTTCGCGATTTGGTCAAAGACGGAGTCATCGAGCTAACACAATGCTCTACTCATGAACAAGTCGCAGACATCATGACCAAACCATTGAAGGTTGAAGTTTTTTCAAAAATTTGAGAATCAATGGGTGTTTGTAATTGTTCCGAATAAACTGAATGTTGAGAACATGCAGTTTAAGGGAGGATGATAAAATCAGTAGTTATCTGCAAATAACTTCTCCGATATTTGAGGGAGAAGATTTTGTTCTGTTATTTCCAATCTTAGTCATGTACCACGTTCTTAGGTCATGTAATCGTGGGCTGCTATTTCTTTTCATTGTAAGGCTATTTAACAGCCATGACTCTTAATTAATTATCAAGCATTTCTCCCAGTTTTCGAGTACAATTCAGTGTTAAGCAAAGTCTTTATTCTTTTAAAGTTATTAGAAGATGATAGCACAACCACCGACAGCGAGACTTGCCCATCTCCAGTTTTGGACTAATGAAAAATTTCTTTAAGCTGATAGGTAATGTGCGAGATGTAAGAAGGTCTTCAACAATCATTTACAATACAATGGACTACCTTGAAGGTTCTTCGATAGAAAAGCTCCAACAACACTGCCATGTTCCAATCATTGCAATAGGACCAATTCACAAGATTGTTCTAGCACTAGCTTACTAGAAGAGGACACTAACTGCATGTCATGGCTTGACAGGCGAGCTCCGAACTCCAACCTTGGAGCGTGTAAGATCACCAGAAGCTCTCTCTCTCTCTCTCTCTCTCTCTCAGTTGCAACTTTCTCTCTCCAAAATAGCCATGGATGCAACTCTCTCTCTCCTCAGCAGTCATCGGCGAGCACCACCAGTTGCTCCTTTGGCACCATCAACCTCTCTTCTTCATCAGCAGCACCTGCATCGTCCAGTCTTCTCTCACAGTGCTGGCGTCAAGCAGCAACAGCAACAACAACCTTCCAACACTGCCGCCGACCACCACAGTCCACCATTTACGACGCCAATACCACTATAAGAACCACCTCGGCCTCCTCTACCCGTAGGTATCGGCAGGTGAGCCTCTCGTCACTGTCAATCATGTTACTGTTCACGTGTTATGTGAATAGTAATTGCATAAAATATAATTCACGATGAACAGTGCAACACACCGTTTTGTGTGTGTGGTTTTACTCTTAACTCTTGGGTTGGGCTAGACCTGCTCTCGGCAGTTGGGCCTTTTGGCCAACCTTGGCTGGGCCGACTCATTTTGTTGGGTCAGGTCCAATTTATTTTTTAAAAATATATATATTTAAAAAATAACAAAAAAATGTGTAGATAGAAACGAACCGCTCAGACAACAAAATTGATTTTGGTTTTTTTTAAATAACTAAGGTGTTCGGCCAGGTTATGCGAGTCACAACTAATCTCTAGATCCACTTTTTTTTTTACATTTTTTCCCCTGTTTTGTTTTGCCACCTATATATATTTTTTGTTTTATTTCTAGCCGAGGTGTCCGGGTCAGCTTACGTGCTCCATGATTTTTTCTTCCCTAGTATATATTTTTTTTGTTCCGGGCCAACTTAGCGGGCCACGAATAATCCCTGGACTCCCTTTTTCTAAAATTTTTTTCTGTTTTTTTCCCACTTATATATTTTTTTATTTAATCACGGTGTCCGGATCATCTTACACGCACCACAACTATTATTATTTTATAGAATACTTAAAGGAGATCACAATTCCAAAAAGTAATGAATATATATATATATATATATATATATATATATATATTTTAAGACGCTAATATGAAATAAATAGCAAAAATATATAATTAGTCTAACATATTTATCAGAGAAAAAATTACAAATAATTATTATCATTATTTTGAATGCCTTATCTACAATAATTAGAAATTTCAACACATGATAATATTTTAAAAAAAGAAATTAAAAAATAAAATAAATGAAAAAACAAAAATAAATATTATTAGATTTTAAAAAATTATTTGACTTGAAGAAAAAAAAAGAATAATAAGCCGAACAATTACGACACACCCAACCGCCAACGAATGCCCAGTTGACTACAAAAAAAAATTTCATCTCTAATTGATTTCATCGATTGCATTTTTTTCATCAACTGATTATATAATTGTCAAAACAATTAAGACACACCAAACAATCAATCAATTACAATTTTGCAATCTATGAATTAAATAAATCGACAAACAATAGCAATCAACGAGAAATAATCCATCTTTGATAGATTTTAGCGGTTGCAATTTTGCTATCTGCGGGTTAAATTGTTCGTTGTCATTAAAATAAACCCAACCTTCAACAAGTTCGATATAAGAAAAAACATAATTCATCTTTTATTTATTTTATTAATTGCAAATTTACGTCCACCAATTAAATAATTGTTAGAACAATTAAAACACGCCCAACAAATAATCAATTATAGTTTTTCAATATGCAAATTACATAAATCGATAAAATATTTAAGCAAGTTCACCCATTATTGAATTGGCTATAAAATACAATCCACTCATCTTTAATAGATTTTATCGATTATAATTTTGAGAGTTGTCAATTAAATTATTATCCGAGCACTTAAACTGATAACAACAATCAACTAATTCGATACAGACAAAAAAAAATCTATAACAAAATTTAACGATTACAATTTGATATCCACCAACTAAATAATTCTTTGCAGGCCGAATAATTAATTAGTTGCTACATCAAAAAAACCTAGCGCAACGCGCAGGCTAGCCAACTCGTTTTCTATACTAAAAATAATCAATTTTAAAATTTTAAATTTGCTAGGCTTTGATAATTGTAAAAAACTCAAGCTAGATCATATGGGTGGATTGATAATTGGACCAATTTGTTGGGCTGAATTCTGAGAACTCAACTTTGCATGCTTTCCCTTCAGCCCAAAGAATGTAGTTTCAAAATGCTTTCCTCCCAGCCCAATAATCCTGGCCCATGAAGCAGCCTAGACCCACAATAAACCAGAAAAGGTAAACACCACCAAGCACCTGTATGAATCAAGATTCACAAAAAGAGGACAAAATTGCAAAAAAAAGATGCAAAAAGTTTAACAAACAACGGTTCTCTAGATCTCACCACTCCATTAAAGAAGCTAATCTCTTTTCTCTCTCTGGTCTGATCTATTTCTCTAATATTTAACGAACAAATTTTGATTTAATTGAAAAAATCGAAGCCCACAATCTCTCCCCTCCTCCCTCCAAAATTTCAAGCATTTTTATCATCATCTCCAATGTAGCAGCAGCTGCAGCACCAAGCCACTACTAGCAGCTGCAGCTTTCCATGATTTAGCAAGAAGGGAAAATGGCAGTGTCTAATTTGAATCAGACTCCGACGATTCTTTCTTCCTTTTCTTCCTCTCGTTGCTGTTACTGTTATTTATATCGAAATTCCGTAGTTAGTTTCAACAGAAAAAGCGACTGTCCAAAACGCTCTCTGCTTTGTTTAGGTCTTGTTAAAAACAATTCCTCCTCCTCCTCCTTTGGAATTGGAGCATCTGTTTCTAGGGTCTCGAGGAAGAGTGATTTCGAATCCAACAACAGCAAGTTGATTTTGAATGCCACTACTGATACTCGCATTCTTGACAATGCCGCCAGTACGGCCACTGTTGAGATCCTCGTCACTTGTTATCAGGTTAGATGAACACAGTAAAGCTCTCTTTAGCTAGTGTTTTTTTTTTTTTTTTTTATCTCTTAGATCTTGAACATAACAGAGAGGTGAAAGTTGTTTATTTGGAACAGGTTTTTTTGGTCCCGTTTCTAGGGTTCAGAGTGTGTTTCGTTCTTGTTTTAGGGTTTTAGTTTGCTTTAGTTAGTCACGGTCTGCGGTTGAATAAATTGGCAGGTTGTTGGTGTTCCTGATAAGGCAGAGAAGGATGAGATTGTTAAGTCAGTGATGCAATTGAAAAATGCTCAAGTGGAAGAGGGTTATACCATGGAAACTGTTATGTCTCGGCAGGTGGGGAATCGAAATTGGACCTTGTGGTTTTTCTGATTTGCAAAAACATTGTTGGCATGGGAAGGAAAGTTTGGATTTTGTGGTCTCTTACTTGCTGTTTTGATACCAGGATCTTCTAATGGATATAAGGGATAAGCTTCTTTTTGAACCAGAATATGCTGGGAATGTGAAGGAGAAGATCCCACCTAAATCCTCTTTGCGAATTCCATGGGCTTGGTTGTCTGGCGCTCTTTGCCTACTTCAAGAGGTACAAGTCCGTGATGTCTTAGCAAATATTCTGGAAATGTTTTCACGGTTTTTAAGTGAAGATTGTCTTTTAGAAGAGACCAGAATGCTGTTTTGCATAGACTTTTAGCTTGCAAATAGTTGCACTTGTTACTGTTCATGGTTTTCACCTGTGTATCTTCCTTTGAAAAATAGCTTTACTGAATGATCACTATCCTTTTTGTCGTCTCTTACTATTACCAAGAGCTGTCTTCTTAGCCGAAGGATTTGGCTTTAGCATAACATGTTAGGATCTTTATTTCTCTGATACAGGTTGGAGAAGAGAAGCTGGTGCTGGATATTGGCCGATCAGCTCTCCGGCATCCAGAAGCTAAGCCATTTGCTCATGATGTGCTTCTATCCATGGCATTGGCAGAGGTAAGAATAACTAACAAGGTCAAATCTTTGTAATATTCAAGTAGCAGGGTTGTTATGCCCCCTTTTCTTATCATAGGTGCTTTCTTGAAGTGTGCAGTTGCAAAAATTGGTTTTGAGAGGAACAAAGTGTCCCTTGGATTTGAAGCTCTTGCTCGAGCCCAGTGTCTTCTTAGGAGTAAAATATCACTTGGCAAGATGGCATTACTATCTCAGGTCATTATGATTCTGGGACTCTTTCTCCCCTCTATTTAAGGACCTGAATTTTCTCATTTGTCATGAAGCAAAGCAAATAAATAATTCATGGCTAATAGAAATTGTAGGACACATTGTTATCAACACTTGACAGTGCTAGAAATTCTTACAAAGTGCTTCGGACAACAAAATTTCATGTCCCTCTTGTCTCATGTTGTGGAGTATTTTTCAATATCCACTGCCCGATGTTAACTTGTTGGGTTTTGTGTGTAGATAGAAGAATCTCTGGAGGAGCTTGCACCTGCCTGCACATTGGAGTTATTAGGCATGCTTCACTCTCCTGAAAATGCAGAACGGAGACGAGGAGCGATTGCTGCTCTGTGTGAATTGCTGAGGCAGGGCCTTGACGTGGAAACATCATGCAGAGTCCAAGATTGGCCATGCTTTCTGAGCGAAGCACTTAACAGACTCATGGCTACAGAAATAGTTGATCTCCTTCCTTGGGATGAATTAGCCATCGTGCGCAAGAATAAGAAATCACTCGAGTCACAGAATCAAAGGGTTGTGATCGATTTCAATTGTTTCTACATGGTGATATTAGCTCACGTTGCTCTTGGTTTTTCTAGCAAGAAAACAGAATTGGTATAAATCCTAGATTACACCTTTTATTCAGTTCAGACAGTTTCCTGTCTTTCCTATCCCGGTTGCTTTCTGATTTCTAGGTCAACAAAGCAAAAACTATATGTGAGTGTTTGATGGCATCAGAGAGTATTGATCTAAAATTTGAAGAGGCCTTCTGCTTGTTTCTGCTTGGTCAGGTAAATTTTGAGCTCTCTTTGTAATTAGCATGCAGTTTCAGTAGCATATTTTGGATTGCTTATCATGACTTTTACCGGTCAATCATTCATATGCAACCTCCTCCTTTTCTCCCCAGTCCTCTTCCCTTCATTAATGGCACAGCTCTATTATAACACCACAGATGTTTTTTGTCTTTTAACTTTCAGGGCAAACAAGACCAGGCAGTTGAAAAGCTTCAGGAGATAGAATCAAATTCAAATCCTGCTACAAGGAGTTTGGTCCCAGGAAAGGAGATTAAAGATGGCTCTAGTGCAAAACCATCATTGGTATGCATTTTTACCCCGCCCTTGTGCATTGTACATTCCCACATGCATGCGCAGTTGAGGCATTAGGTGGAGAGCACAATTAGGAAGGCTCCAAGTGAACTCTAGACTTGGGCGTTGTCATTTTCTTACTACAATGGTCTTACCTTCTGTCAAATTAATTAAGTGGATGTTAATGTGGTATGGTCTAATTTACCTCCTGTCAATGTTAGAGGGGATTCAATGGAATTCGAGCCCCATATTCATAAGGGGCTTGCCTGTATGTTGTATCAGCTAATGAATACATCCAACCCAATATCATATACATTTGGGCTGGATCCTTTAACATGGTATCTCAGCTTGCCCATTATGTTAGGCATCTTTTGTTAGTGTTTCCCTACATGCTATTCATATAGATTATCACCATCTTCTAATTTTATGTATCCATGCTGTTTACTTTCAGGAGACTCTTGAATAATCAGTTATCGGCCTTATGTAATGTCCTTTTAGACCTACCAATTTCAGATGTCCCTTTGCATGTGCCATTATAAGCTTTTAGGCTGGAGGGTATTATAACCACTTTGGTTGTGCCTCATATTCTACATGTAGGCCTTCTTTTGGTTATTTGGGCTGTTCAGTGGCCAATTTAGTATATTCTTGTTGGATTTTGGTTGGAAGAGGGTGTCAGAGGACTAGTTACCCTGTTGGTACATTAAAATCTTATTAGTGGGCCATGCTATCTCTAGCTGTTTACTTTCACTATAGAAAATCCTTACTATTAGAGGTCTCTCTTGCATGTTTCTTTTTCTTTAGTCTTCCCCCTTCACAGTTTCAGGACAAGTGATATGATTAAATAAGGTTGTTCACTAGGTGATTCTTCTGATAATCATGATTCTCGAATGTCGATGCTTTCTCATGTCAGAATGCCTGCTGAACTTTGCCAGGAAATATGGCTGAAGGATTCTGTGCTTGCTATCTTTTCAGATACTAGAGACTGCTCTCCCTCTTTGGTAAGAATCATATCTATGAAACACAGTGAATGTCACATCTGTTGCATTGGTGGGAACTGTTGTTACTAATATTCGTTTCAGCAGGTGAGTTTTTTTGGTGGTGAAAGGAGAGCTATTGCGAGCAAGAAAAGTAGAATGGCTGCACAAGCCACTGCTCCTGTATCCCATCGACCACTGTCTGACATTGCAATGAAACGAATGGATGCCGGGGAAACAATTCCATGTATGAACTCCTCTCAACACTTCAGGTCTGCTGAAAATCAATTAGCTCCAACTGATCTGCAAAGCTCATTGATATTGACCAAGAATGACAGTGGAAGCAGCGCGAATGAACCATCAGTTCAATTGAAGAGAGATCTTGGTGTTCACAAAAGAGGAACTTGGGAAAGTTGGATAGAACGTGGAGATCTGGCTGGAAAGATAGGTTTTGTTGGAGTATTAGGGTGTATTGTGTTTATCACCTTTAAACTGTCAGGCATGAATGTGAGAAGGATGAGAAATGCATCTAGAGTAACCTCTGATAGAACTAGTATGGGCACCAGTTCCCTTGCCTGGACAACAGATTCTTCTCTTGATCGCAGTGTTCACCCTGTTTATAGTACTCAAAGTGGTATTTTGGGCAGAGTGATAAATCTGTTGTCCATGATTAAAGTGCAGTTTGGAAACCGGTCAGATACTAAAATTTTGCAAGGTTCAGGGCTTGCTGCTAGTATATCATCTTCTATTGCAACAATATCTAGGAAGCAAATGCCTGTTGAAGAAGCTGAGGCTCTTGTGAAGCATTGGCAAGCAATTAAAGCCGAAGCTCTGGGTCCTGGCCACCAAGTTCACAGTCTCTCTGAAGTCCTTGATGAGTCCATGCTTGCCCAGGTAAAACATATATTGTGATAAGATATCCAATCATTAAGCTACCACTCTAATCTTGTTAAGCTGAACAAGTGACATTGAAGATGCAATTCAGTTTTTGGTTCATCTGATTACAGTAACACGCCCAGTCAAGTGAAATTTCAAATAGCAAAAACATAATTCGCTTTGCTTGCTCTATAACATCTAATCAATCAAGTTATTAATTGTTGTAGTTGAATGCAGTATGGATAATTTTCTGCATTCTTGTGGTCCAAACCAAAGATTTCAATTGTGGTTTCAACGTTAATTTCAGTCAAGAATGAAAATTATCGAAATTTAGTCTATGGTCTAGGGATATCATTTGCAGAACAATCTAATACTGAGTTAGAGAAAATATTAAATTGCCAATAATTAAGTTGACTACTAATATTTTTTTTGTTTGTCAAGCTGCATAGAAACAGCTCCTCTGTATTTTTGTGTATGATCTTTTAAAGGAGATACATTGCCAGAGTAACTATAAATTCTCACTTCCTGTTTCTTCCCTAGAGGTTCAAACTGTTGAGCAATTGCTTGCTTTGTTTGGGTTTTTGATCCACAGTGGCAAGCTTTAGCTGAGGCAGCAAAATCCCAGTCCTCTTATTGGAGATTTGTTTTGCTGCAACTGTCCATTCAGCAAGCTCATATTTTCTCAGATGGATACGGTGTCGAGATTGCAGAAATCAAAGCTCTCCTTGAGGAAGCAGCCGAGCTGGTTGATGAATCTCCGCAGAAGAACCCAAACTATTACAGGTCAGTATATCCATGTCGCACATCATTTCTGAAATACTCACGAGTCTCGGACTTCAACGAACACGTAGAGTTCTCTCGACTCTTCCTCATAAAGAATAATAAAAAAGAGAGCATATATTCAGGAATCAGTCATAAACGAATCTTGATTCCGAAGTATGCCTAGTAGTGTTTCTGCATAAATAGCCTATTCCTTTATCTCATCTTAAACTTCTAGCCAAATATGTTTACAGTGAAGTCTCAATATTACTCTGAAGCCTGAATTCCAAAGTATATTGTTCTAACAATTTATTTTATTGTATTTTTTTGCATGATCCATTGCAGCACCTATAAGATTCTTTATGTTCTAAAAAGGCAAGATGATGGATCATGGAGGTTCTGCCAAGGTGATATTCAAACAAAATCATGATACCTCGAGTCGTGGAAATTACACTAGCTAGGTAGCAAGTGATGGCTTCTATTGACCTGCTAACAGATCTTCTCATTCTTCAACTTTGACTAATTGAGAAGACCAGCAAAATTGTAAATGGTTAGGGTGGCAATGACTTTTGCATAAGAGTGTGGCAAACAAGATAGATTCAACGTTGGGAGTGAATTGGCTGCTTTGGACGCTTACATAGTAAATTTAATTATTTTTTTATATATTATTTGCAGCTTCTTTTTTCTAGCAAAGTTAGGGTTTGCCGTCCATGAGATTGTTGAGAAATTATTTGTTGAATTAGATTATGATCTCATCTTTAGGGAAATGAATTAAAATGATGCTCAAACAACGATAAAATGTTTTAAAAAGCAACCAAAATCTAGGATTCATGTCATCTATTCAAATAAGTTCAATACGTTTGTTTGATTTTGGTTTAATAATACGATTATTAAACAAATTCAATGACAATAAAATAGCAGTAATTAATAAAAAACAAATATTTATTTTCTTCAAAAAAATTGAGTCAACTAGGATTAATTTAACTAACTCATGACTCGAGTTAAGAGATCAGGATAATTCTACAAGAAGAGAAATAATAAAAATCCAATAACCTAATGTTAAAAGATAATTTATTTATTTAAAAAAGAAGAAGTAAAACTAGGCTAATTTTCAACCGTCGTGACTCCAATTATGAGATCGAGTTACATTATGAAAGAGAATTTATAAAAATCACGAGGTAAAATCCTTAATCATTCAAAATAATAATAAAGAGAATGAGTATCAAATATGACATAAAACATAAATAAAATAAAAATTGAGGGACAAAATAAATAAATTAATTAATTAAGAAAATAGTAAAATACAAAAAAATGCAATAAAAAATAAAAAACAAAAAAAACTACATCTAGAAGATCACTATCGACGTGCGAACCACTTTTTTAAATAATATTTATATTTATTAAATAATTAAACAACAATTTAATGCATTTAATTATATAAAAAACATGAAAATATAAAAATAATTTCTAGGATAATTTAGTAAATTTTTCTTGTAAAGTAATCTATTTTTATATAAAAAGAGTAAAAGCTTAAAACTCATGTATGCCGATTTTTTTTTTTTTTTATTTCAAAGATAATTAAGTTATTTTAATATATGAGACATGGATTTACCTTCAACCAATTTAACAAATCCACCTGAACTTTTCGCCTCATTATTTTCACTTCATTGGCTGTCAAGGAAAAAACATCTATCTTGTAGTAGTCTACGGTAAAACACTGTTTTTTTTTTTGTTTTTTTTTTTTTTTTTTTTTTTTTCTAGTTTTAATTTAATTACCAACTTTTTTGCTCTCTAAGTCAGTGAGCAGAAGCAGAACCTTTTCTCCAAAATCCGATGACTCGTCAAGCCGTCGCGAAGCTTCTCGGCTCGATCGCGTCACGCAAGCCTTCCTCTACCTCTTCTCTCCTCAATATCTCACCGTCGCAGACTCGCTATTATGCGGCGGCTCCACCACCACCTCCTGCGGTTTTCGTCGACAAAAACACTCGCGTGATATGCCAAGGCATCACTGGCAAAAACGGCACTTTCCACACCGAACAAGCCATCGAGTACGGCACTAAAATGGTACAGCAAATTTCTTACGCATTTCTTATCTATATTCGATATTCGGAAAATTGTTACATAGAAGAGAGACGTGGCGGTGATCAAATCTTAAAGTGCGGTTTGTTTGATTGTTTGGTGAGGTAGGTGGGAGGTGTGACGCCGAAGAAGGGAGGGACGGAGCACTTAGGGCTTCCGGTTTTCAACACAGTGGCGGAAGCTAAGGCGGAAACCAAGGCTAATGCTTCTGTCATTTATGTTCCTCCGCCATTTGCCGCGGCCGCAATTTTGGAGGCAATGGAAGCTGAATTGGATCTTATTGTGTGCATTACTGAAGGAATCCCTCAGCATGATATGGTAAAATTGCTTCTTCTTCTTTTTTAATTAATTTTGGAAATGAGATTACATTAGTTCAGTGATGTGGTGATTTGTCATTTGGAAGTTTGATAATTTGGCTGGCTGTGTTCAAATTTGTTTAACTCGAACTATTGTATTGTTAGTTTTATTAATGGTTTCTGGATAAATTAAATGCAGTAAATATACTTATTCGTGGTTGGATTTTGGATGGGGCGTGTAGTTGATTACAGGCTCGGTTATTAGGTTTGTTTTTGTATTTTCTTTGTTCTTCTGGAAGTGATTTTGAGATAATGTTGACAAATTTCAGGTGCGTGTGAAGGCTGCTCTGAACAGGCAATCTAAAACTCGGTTGATTGGGCCAAACTGCCCTGGTATTATTAAACCTGGAGAATGTAAAATAGGAATAATGCCTGGTTACATCCATAAACCCGGTCGTATTGGAATTGTTTCTCGATCCGGTACTTTGACCTATGAAGCGGTAAGGCCCGATTTGATGTGATGATGATATGTTGATAACTTGTTAGTTTGCTTAGCTCTTTCGATTGATTGCTTGAAGAGCATGGCATTGTTTTCCTATAAAAAAAATTAGTGTGTTTTTCCCAAGTAAGCCTTCAAATACACAAATTGCTTCCTTGAATATAAAATGAGATCTTTATATGCCCATCTGCTTCAATTTTTAATTGATATCATTGGGTTTTTGTGACTTTAGTAGTTTCTTTTTGTCCAAAGCTACTTGTTATTTTATTTATTTACGATCTTATGGGTACAATTTTTATTTACTTTCTTAGGTTTTCCAAACAACTGCTGTTGGCCTTGGACAATCCACTTGTGTTGGTATAGGAGGAGATCCTTTCAATGGAACAAACTTTGTTGACTGTATAGAGAAGTTCCTTGTAGATCCTCAAACAGAAGGTATTGTTCTCAGAAATATTTTCTTGCTTGCTTTAACTATTTGCAAATGAAGAATGTGGCAGAATTTGTTGCCCGGAACTTTCACACACATAAACAGAGCCAAACTGATTTATGTTCATATCAACTGTGTTATTGAGCATGTTTTTTTTGTATTCTCCATCTCCCCTGTTTGTTTGAGGTTTTCCCATGACTGTAGGAGCTGTTTGTGTGCAGAGACCTGAAGCACATTGTCTGAAAGTCTAACAATTTAGTCTCTTGATTAACCTTGATGTTTCATTACTTAGATACTTTGGAGTGTCCATGTTGCCAGTCTCTGTTTGTGGCCTCAAATTCTTAGATAAATTGTTAGGATAAAGGTATATGGTATCTTTATTTTTAAAGTTGTTTTCTTCGGAGAATGAGTTATCTCATCGTTGATAATTGAGTTTCTCCAAAACCACCTTTCAGTTTCTATGTTCTTGATTTTCTATTTCTTTGCTTTTTTTGGGTAGGGGTCGTTACTGGTTAATTTCTGCCCTTCTTTTTATTTTGTTCATTGTACTGCTCTGTTTTCCCTTTATTTATGTTGATACCCAATAGATGTGTCAGAAAGAATTGCAGTAGATAGTGGACAAACAGGATATATTCATGTGAACTAGAATTGCGTTATGCATTTCAGGCATCATTCTCATAGGAGAGATAGGCGGGACTGCGGAAGAGGATGCTGCTGCATTAATAAAGGTATTGGCCATCCATTCATTGGTGGTTTCAGTTTGGACTTGGATTTTGTATATATAATCAGTTTTGTAATTAGATTACAACAAGTCCCTGTAAATTAATTATCTTATATTTTTGAAAAATATTGATGGGAATATGGGATCTATTGGGTCATGAAATGCTATGAGTTCTGTAGTTGACTTAAATTATATATATATATATATAGGCTTTCAGATTTATTAGTTCGATTGTGTCCATTGTCCCTTATTCACTTTTGGTGGATGGCCTAAACTCAGATTTTTATGGGTACATAGACTTTAATCTTCTGGCCTGTACTTTAATTAAAGAAATGATTATTTTCATTGCTAAAGCAAAACCTCTGCTAAGGGGGAGGAGAGACAAATTTCATATGCCTCTTTGTTTTTGAAAGAAACGAGGAGAACAAATATAATGACTGAGATATCCGTTCAGTCATCATTCTTTGATCGATGATTCAATTCTTGCTCGTCCATGTTTCCTTTCAGTTTGATTTTATACTATTTTTTTGTGAGAAATGAATTGAGTTTTTGATAATGTGTTTTAGAGAGTGTTAGTGATGTGAGTATATAAGTCTTTGATCAAGTTTATATAGTCAACTGTCTTGGTTTCTGTTTAAGTGTGTTTATTGACTACAATAATTTCAAAAAAACTCATGGGGCATGCTTCATTATCAGAGAAAAATTAAATTATTGTGGATATCAGATAAGATAATGTTTTATTAGAAATTGTAGGGTATATTAGTTATTTCCTTGTAGCTTGTATCTTAGGAAAATCCTGCTGCATTATTGGTACTGGATCACCTTTTGTTGTCTTTTCTATTTTTGATCAAATTGAATTCATTTTAACAGGAAAGTGGAACTGAGAAGCCTGTTGTGGCCTTCATTGCTGGACTAACAGCGCCACCAGGCCGTCGTATGGGACATGCTGGAGGTATAATGTTGTTCTTAGTCATGCACTTTATATCAATTTTATGCTTGCATTTTTTGTGCGCATCTATGTGGGTTTACATTCATATAGATTGAAGTAGGAGCAGGGTAGACTACAAAAATCCAAGATGAATGTAGCGTCTTGCTGGGAAGTTTAGTGGGGGTTGAATTCATTGTGGTTCAGAATTCTTAAATTTGTGTTTCCCAAAAGGTGCTGAATCTTTTGTACAACAAAATAATAATCCTACGTACAAGTTGTCAGTAGACATCCTGCTCATATAAATTTTATTGAAGTAAAAGATTGCAGGTTTTTCTATGATATTAGCTCCAACTTTTTGAAATGGCTGCAGCATGGCACTGTACTGGGTCTTAACCTCAATAGATGGTAGAATTAACAAGAAGAGAGTTAAAACCATAGACTTTGCAAAATTGTGGAAATTTAAACTTTTTTGCAACTATAACATTCTAATGGCAACTTGAACATTCAGGAGGTGAAGTTAATTCTACACAAGGAGTCCTTCGAGGTTACTGTTTTATTGCAAAGAAATCTTCAAACATGAGCAACAATTATTCCACTAAATTAACTTTCGAGTATTTTTGGCATTACATGTCGCTATCTTGAATTGAGGTCTTTATTAACCTGTGGGTGATGATGCTAGCCTGAATGATATATTGCTATTTCATTGTAAATTTTAACTCGTCATTTACTGGATGCCAAGTTCGCACGGTACCCTACTGGCCTTGACATCTTTATTTTCGTTCTCTCTATGCAGCTATAGTCTCAGGTGGAAAAGGTACTGCACAAGACAAAATCAAGACCTTAAGGGAAGCTGGAGTTACTGTGGTAGAGTCTCCGGCAAAAATTGGTACTGCTATGCATGATGTTTTTAAGCAGAGGGGTCTCGCAGATTAATTTAGGCAAGTTAAGTTTGTCGTCTTTTCTTAAGAAGCGAATGCGCTAGTCAAATTCTTGATAATTTTGATTAACCGAAACAGAAAAATCTTGATAGTTTTGGTGGTTTCCATCTTTCTCACAGCCAAACATGTGACACGGATGGGTTTATTAAGAATAAATAAAGATATTTGTCCTGCTCTTTGAGAAACTTGCAGGACAGAAGGTTGGACATGGATTGTTATAAAAAAAGATAATTGTATGTTATTGTTTCTATCTTTAATAAAAACTTTTCTCTCTCTCTCCCGATTTTCCATAGAAACTGAGGTAGCAATTGTCCGTGTGCTCATTGGGTGCTGCCTGCTGGATTAGAGATCATAGCCTTGTTATATTGTTTTTAATTCTTCTCCTGTGCATCCAATCTGGAGTCCGTTCAGCCACATCTCGATATTTTTCTTCCAACATTTTTCCTGTCATATAAGAGTTTTTGGTACTGCTGCTTTTTCAGTCCTGCTGTTAGCTTCCCCACTTGCTGGTTCTGCATCTTTTGATTTTGTTTTACGTCGTTCAATCTCCAATTTGGAGTTTGTTGTGTGCTTGAGCTTCTAGCGAAGTTTTCTACCATGTTTTTTTGTGATTCCTCAATAGCTTCGGGACCATCATGACAGCAGATTTAAGCTCGAGAGTCTTTAAGGTACGTGGCGTGATGACAAAGAGCTTGTGTAATTTGTACAGCAAGTCTCAAGTTCGAATCAGGGCGTGTATTCTTTGTAAAAGCCTGGAATAATCGGGATTTTACTCGCTCACCTGAGCCCACAAAGTATATTTTCTGAGGGTTCCGAGGTGTGGAGTTTCCTCATATCCAAAAAAAAATTAAGCTCAAGAGAATACAGTCCTGCATGCATTTACCTATTAGTCGATTCCCACATGTTTCAGTCCAGAGAACACAGTTAGTAGGTTTTGAATTTATTTCTTCAGGAAAAATTTGTTGGTTTAATTTGTGAGTACATTATCTGCCAATAAATGTCATCGTTTCGCGTGCTTCAGCTTTCTGAGTTTGTTTTCTAAGACAATTCAGGTTTCATAATTGCTTTGAGGGACAGTCATCCATAACTCGAGCTTATGGGCATAGTTTTTATGCAGAAGATATCATTTACTTGATTTGATTCTTCTCATGAGGACAATGCTCAAGACTCCAGAGGGAAACAAGCGAGCGCTTGATTTGATTCTTCTTATTAATTTTTTTTTCTTTTTTGATTTATTTGTATGGATTGGATATATACTATTTTTTGGAATTTCAGGATTACTGTGATTCTTGAATTTTTTATTTTAATTTCTTTTCCAATGCTCTAGATAGCTAATTTAGTTGGGGTTATTTCACTTTTTATTTCTCTTATCAAGAAAATTTGAGAATTTTGGACTGTATTCTAATAGAGCTAACAAGAATCAAGTTTTTAGAGCTTATATTTTTTAGCTAAGAGACTAGGTAGTTTGCTAAACAAAAGTTGTTTGGATCATGGATGACTTGTTATTTTTAATATGTAGAAGTATATTTAACTTAATCACTTGTTATTTTATTATTTATAAATTAGAAATTGAAAAAATAATTGTCAAATTTAAAAATATAACCTCAAAAGCACAATTAATGATCTAAAAAATATTATATTTTACATGATTCGCTTTGAAACTACGATTCCAAATGCTTTTTTAATTTTTAAATCCATTAATAATTTAGTTATGTAGTAATTCTATAATTCATTTTGTTTATTTAGATATTAAAACTGCATTCCTACCCACTAACTTAATTTTTTTAGATAATTAATAATCCTATAATAATATTGTTAAATGGTAATTCCATGATTGACTTTGAATATTTAAATGTTGATTTATCATGAAATTGTAAGAAAAAAATCTTTTAAATATTTAAACAAAGAGTACTTTTGACTTCAAACAAGAAACTCTCAATAAATATATATTATCATCATATCATATAAAGAATCCTAATTCACATATAATCATTAACAACTTAAAATACTTTTTATATTATCTATTTCTCTTGCTCTCCCCTCATTTCTTATGATCTACCATTTATCATATGTTGGCTATAGCATCAAAATAGCTTCCTGGATGATGATATATTTGGATCATAAAAAATGATCATTTTTTTTTAAAATACAGGCTAATTTAATTGACCATGCACTCATCACATTGGATTGACCATCATAGCTGACAATGACATGTCAGATTATTTTTCATTGTCTTTTACATGTGAGCTAAAAAATAAATAAATAAAATAAAATAAAATAATATTGTGCTTTTGACTCACAAATTGACAAATCATCCATCCCATCACTGATCCACTTAGATTAAGCTTCATCTAACACTTAGTTCCACAAACAAGACTTAATTAACACCTTCACTAATCACACTCTCTACTGGGGATTACGCCAAAAAAACAAAAAAAAAACAACCAATTCTTAAAACCCCAAAGCTCGAACTCCATACACCATCATGAAACCTTAAAAATGCCAGAACCATAAGAATCGCCAAAGCCCCTCTTCAATTTCTCTCCAGAAACAAACCATGGCAGTCACCAAAACAGAACCCATAAATGGAGGCACAACAAAATCATCAGCACCACCATCAACGTCAATGCCTCTTAAATCGGATCTGCTGTCAATCCTGTCACTCAAATCACTGAGACTCAAAACCAAACAACAAGAACTCCTGATCCGTGTCTCAATCCTCTTTTTAGTCTATGTTTTAGCTTTTATCACTCGTTTGTTCAGTGTCTTACGTTATGAGTCTATGATCCATGAATTCGATCCTTACTTCAATTATCGAACTACCCTTTTCTTAACTCAAAAGGGTTTTTATGAATTCTGGAACTGGTTCGATTCTGAGAACTGGTACCCTCTTGGACGTATCATCGGAGGAACCCTTTATCCTGGATTAATGGTTACTGCAGCCATGATGTACTGGGGTTTACGATTCTTGCGTTTTGCTGTTCATATTCGCGAAGTTTGTGTGTTGACAGCACCATTTTTTGCGTCGAATACTACGCTTGTTGCGTTTTTTTTCGGCAAAGAGATATGGGACACTGGTGCCGGGTTGGTTGCTGCTGTTTTGATTGCGATTTGTCCTGGTTATATATCGCGATCTGTTGCAGGGTCTTATGATAACGAAGGGGTTGCGATTTTCGCATTGTTGTTGACTTTTTATTTGTTTGTTAGAGTAAGTAGAATATAGAATGGTAAGAGCTATTTTTAAGATTTAAATTATAAAAATGATTTTTTGAATAGTGTATAAATGATTCTTGAGTTGATGTGATTTTTAATGGTAAGAGCTATTTTTAAGAGTTATTTTTTTTAATTTTATTTTAAATAAAATTCAATTATTTTGTATATAGTGTAATTATATAATTTATTATATAATTAATATGAGTAAGTTCTATAATTAAATGATTGTTTTTTAGAAACCCGCTAACAATAAAATTATTATTTTTAAATAAAAAAATAAAAAAATGAATTTAATTAAAAGATCTAAAATATTTGAAATCCGTAAGGTAATTGATTCTCAAATTTATAATTTATCAATTTCACATAATTATTTTTTTTACTACATATTATTATTAATGACCTCCTTTTATTTTCTTAAATATTATTATTA
Source organism: Salix purpurea (assembly GCA_027405865.1). Lineage (NCBI taxonomy): Eukaryota > Viridiplantae > Streptophyta > Magnoliopsida > Malpighiales > Salicaceae > Salix > Salix purpurea. The sequence goes on along the minus strand of JAOWLH010000034.1, from coordinate 6,464,161 downwards.
ATTATCTCCACAACAATTCTAAATACAAAATTTACACAATTTTTAAATCTAACAATAAATTTAAAATATGTAATTAATCTAATTGATCAAAAAAATCATAATTTATTAATTTCTTAATTAATCTAAAATATTATTTTTTTTACTAAATATTATTATTAATTACCCATTTTTTCCCTAAATATTATTAATATACCCTCCCCCACACACACATGCCGAAACCCTACATATCTGTGCACTTTTTATTTTAGGCGCCGCACGCACCCTTTCTTCTCAATTGCTCGCCTCCAGTCTCCCATGGCGATCGTCCCTCGTCCCTCTTTTTAATGATTTGGTCCATCGACAGCCATTTCCAAATCTTCCCCCACGATTCTCTTATCTTTCCACTGTCTCTCCCTTCCCTGCTCATCTCCCAAGTCAAAATGGAAAAGAAACCAGTAAACTCAGCAACCCGATCACTAGCAACTCAGCTTCTCTTCCTCATTTCAAGCATTCTCTACACGTGCACTTTGGCCACTTCCCAAGAGCTGTTCATTGGCTTCAAGGCCAGCCCGAGTTCATCAGTCTCGTATTTTCAATCCCTCTTAAATGACTCAACGAAACCCAGCTCACTCTCACAGTCGTTCACCTCCCTTCTCTACAATGGCAACGGTAACATTTTTACAAATGTCGGATTTTTTTGTGTTGCCTCTGCCATATAAATCTGTGGGAATGGCTCCCGAAAAAGGAAAAGACATTTTGTCTCTTCATTTAGCTCTCCCTGTTGGAGAGATAAATTTAACAAAAAGAGCTATTTGTTTTAAATTATGCCTTTACCTGCTCTGATGGCTAGTCCCGTTAGACTTGCCCTAAAGGCAGTGAAGACGGGTCTTTGGCGTGGGGACTGGCGTCGGCTTTTGGGTATTTTTATATGGTTTCTGCCTGGGGAGGTTATGTTTTTATTATAATTTGATACCGCTTTATGTGTTGGTGTTGCTTACTACAGGGAGGTATTCGATGAGGTTGTATGTGGCCTATAATTGCATGTATGTGTTGGGAATGTTGCTTGCTATGCAGATTCGGTCTTTGTGTTAACTGGCTGCAAAATAATGTTCTTAATTAATCGTCAACGTCTTCTCTTGCTCGGATACAACACAGGATGAAATTTTATTTGTCTTATTTCTTGAATATGTGAATATCACATAATATTTGTTATAGTTCTTGAGAGCTGAATGAGAAGTACTATTTTTGATTGATAAATCTTTAAGTAAAGAAGAAATTTTATCATCTGTTTTTCTCTTCTTTCTTCTATATTGTAATAAGGTCTCTGTGGGAAGTACAAAAATAATTTAAAACTTCTTCGGTTCTCACAAAGGCCTTATTGCAATATACAAGAAAGAAGAGAAAGACGGATGATAAAATTTTTTTTTTTACTTAAAGATTTATCAATTGAAAATAGTACTTCTCAATCAGCTCTCCCGAACCGCAAATGTGACGTGATATTCACATATTCAAGAAATAGGAGAAAGAAAACCACATCCTGTGTTCTATTCGAGCAAGAAAAGGCATTGCCGACTAAGAACGTAACCTCGCATCCAGTTCACAGATAGACCATATTGCAATATTCAAGAAAGAATTTAAGGACAGATGAGAAAACTTCTTTCTTACTTGAAGATTCATCAATCAAAAATAGTACTTCTCATTCAGCTCTCACGAACCGCAAATGTGATGTAATATTCATATGTTCAAGAAATAGGAGAAAGAAAACCCTGGCATCGCCGATTAAGAACATTACTTTGCAGCCAGTTAACACAAAGGCCTAGCAGATCCTCAAACAGAAGGTGGTATTGTTCTCAGAAATATTTTCTTGCTTGCTTTAACTATTTGCATATGAAGAATGTTGCAGAATTTGTTGCCAGAAACTTTCACACATAAACAGAGCCAAACTGATTTATGTTCATATCATTTGTGTTATTGCGCATGTGTTTACTATTGATGATTTAGACTTGGCTGTTTGGGAGTTGAAGATACTTGCATTTTTTTTTTGTATTCTCCATCTCCCCTGTTTGTTTGAGGTTTTCCCATGATTGTATATATCATCCATTCCTAATAAGAATATATACACCTTTTCTTCACCAATCTTGTTTTTTCATGTTCTTAATCATGACATCTAGTAGGGTAAAAAGGGTTTGGTTGTCCTAACCAAATTCTTACACAAATCAACATTATAGTAAAAAAAAAATAATCACCATGATTGACACATTTGTATTCCTCCACATGATAAATCATACATAGCTAACCAATTAGCACATGAGACAAAAAAAAAATACATTTTTTATTCAATCCAACCCCAAACAAAATAGTAGTAGGTTCTGATAAATACTCCACATGATGAGCACTGAACAATGTGTTTGATCCATATTAGATGGCTGGATTTGTGGTTTTAGTCTATGGTGTACGAGAGTTTTCCAACATAAAAAAATCTATATTTTTAATAAAATAAAAAATTACAAATAAGAAATATATAATTAATACCTTATAATTAATACCTTATTCACTTCATTTTGTCTCATAATTAGTTCTAGAGACTGGAAGTTGTTCACCTTCTTGGTAAGTTCAAGATCATTATTTATAGTTTTAATCTTAGAATTTTTGTTGATTTCATTTGGTATTTAAATTTTTTTAAGTTGAGATAATTCTTTAAATCGTTAGAGATTTTGTGGAAGTATGACAGATGATACGATACAAATTACCACTCTTTCATCGATCTAACTTTCTTTATTTTCTTCCAGATTTTATTTAATAAACTATGTAGCTTATTTTCATTTCAAGAATCTGATTCCAGCGAACCAGCACCAGCACATTTTAATGTTTTTAAAAACACTTGAACCTTTTAAATTTACGTTGCCCTTTTCATTCTTATTGGTTTTTTAGCAGACTTTTTATAGAATATTTATGCTGGGAAATCTTGTCAGGAAACCTCGGAGTTCTGTGCTTTCTGTGGCAAGTCTAGATGGCCGGGGAGGAAAAGATCACAGAAATAAGTGATCTGCCACTCTCTTTGGTGATGGAAATACTATCAAGATTGCCAATGAAAAACCTTTTCAACTGTAAGCTTGTCTGCAAAACTTGGCCTCATTTAATTTCAGATCCTCTGTTTCTTGAACTCCAGGTTGCAAGACCATTCACTGACATTATGGTCCAAATCAAATCAAGAATTTTCGTAACTCATGTAGAGGACAGGGCCACTGATAACAACATTTTGGAGGTTGAGAAAACGCATTTTGATATCAAAGTCAAGTTTCCTGGCTGTAATTTCGATGTTGTCGGTTCTTGCAACGGGTTGCTTTGCTTGGAAATCACAAAACTCACCGGCTTTAAAAGTGATCCAGACTATAGAAGTGATCCAGGCTATAAAAGTGTTTGTGTGTGCAATCCATTTCTAGATGAGTATGTTACTATTCCAATAATTCCCATGGAAGAAAGGGACATCATGAGGTTGGGTTTCGGAAACAGTGCTTTGAGTAAGCAATACAAGGTAATTCAACTCTTTTATTATGGAGATAGTCATAAATATCTTAGAGCTGAGATATACACAATCAGCACCGGATGGTGGAGAAGCGTTGGAAATGCTCCTGGCAAGGTTTGTTGCTCTGCATGGATCTTTGCATGAAGGAGTATGGCGTCAGGGATTCTTGGACCAAACAGTTTGTTATTGAAAACGTTAATATTCATCCATATTTCGACTATTATATGCCCTTGATCTTCTTCAGCAACGGGAAAATCTTGATGAATCGGAAAGGTATACATGTTGCCAGTTATGACACAAGGTTAAAACGATTTCAGAGAAGCATAATTTATAACTCTGGGGAGATGATATGGGCAATTAAATTCAAGCCGAGCTTTGTTTCAGTCCAGGATATTGCTCCAGGAGAACAGCTGAATTCAGTCAGGTGCTTCTAATCTATTCTCAAGACACCTTATTATAGTTTTCAGGTTTTTGTCAGCTGTTTCTATTATCTGCAGAATAATTCATTTACTGCTGTTTTTGTTTTCTTGTAAAGGAGAAACTGAGATAGCAATTGTCCGTGTGCTCATTGGGTGCTGCCTGCTGGATTAGAGATCATAGCCTTGTTATATTGTTTTTAATTCTTCTCCTGTGCATCCAATCTGGAGTCCGTTCAGCCACATCTCGATATTTTTCTTCCAACATTTTTCCTGTCTACTGCTGCTTTTTCACTCCTGCTGTTTGCTTCCCCACTTGCTGGTTCTGCATCTTTTGATTTTGTTTTACGTCGTTCAATCTCCAATTTCGAGTTTGTTGTGTGCTTGAGCTTCTAGCGAAGTTTTCTCCAATGTTTTTTGTGATTCCTCAATAGCTGTGGGACCGTCATGACAGCAAATTTAAGCTCAGAGTACATGGCATAATGATAAAAAGCTACTGATCTGCATAGAAAGTCTCGAGTTCAAATTAGGATGTCAACTCTTTGTAAGAGTCTGAGACAGCTTGAGTTTTACTCACTCACCTGGATTCAAAAAATACGTTTTCTAAGAGATAGGATTTCCTCGCATCTTAAAAAAAAAATTAAGCTCGATAGAATACAGTCCTGCATGCATTTAACTGGTAGTTGATTCCCACATGTTTCAGTCCAGAGAACACAGTTAGTAGGTTTTGAATTTGTTTCTTCAGGAAAAATTTGTTGGTTTAATTTGTGAGTACATTATCTGCCAATAAATGTCATCGTTTCGCATGCTTCAGCTTCCTGACTTTGTTTTCCAAGACAATTCAGCTTTCATAATTGCTTTGAGAGAAGTGGCGAGTAAAAAAATCAAAAAAAAAAAAAGAAGAGAAAATAAAATAAAAATACGAAAAAAACTGAAATTGGCTATGATAGTCAATCCAATGTGATGAGTGCATAGTCAATTAAATTACATTTCTGCACACTAACTTAATTTTTTTAGATAATTAATAATCCTTTAATAATATTGTTAAATGGTAATTCCATGATTGACTTTGTATATTTAAATGTTGATTTATCATGAAATTGTAAGAAAAAAATCTTTTAAAATATTTAAACAAGGAGTACTTTTGACTTAAAACAAGAAACTCTTTAAGAAATATATATTATCATCATATCATATAAAGAATTCTAATTCACATACAATCATTAACAACTTAAAATACTTTTTATATTCTCTATTTCTCTTGCTCTCCCCTCATTTCTTATGATCTACCATTTATCATATGTTGGCTATAACATCAAAATAGCTTCCTATATGATATATTTGGATCATTTATTTTTATGGTCAAATACAGGTTAATTTAATTGATTTTTTATAGGTGTTTGACATTGCGTTTCAAAATTTTTTTTGAAAAAAAAAATTATTTTTTTATTTTTTTACTTTAAATTAAAAAATTTTGATATTATTTTTATATAATAATGTCAAAAATAATTTATTTTTAAATAAAAAATAATTTATTTTTAAATAAAAAATAATTTTAAAAACAGAGTATACTGTCAAACCGTAACTCTCATGACATTGGATTGACCATCATAGCTGACAATGACATGTCAGATTATTTTTCGTTGTCTTTCACATGTGAGCTAAATAAAATAAAATAAAATTGTGCTTTTGACTCACAAATTGACAAATCATCCATCCCATCACTAATCCACTTAGATTAAGCTTCATTTAACACTTAGTTCCACAAACAAAACTTAATTAACACCTTCACTAATCACACTCTCTACTGGGGATTAGGCCAAAAAAACAAAAAAAAAACAACCAATTCTTAAAACCCCAAAGCTCAAACTCCATACACCATCATGAAACCTTAAAAATGCCAGAACCATAGAATCGCCAAAGCCCCTCTTCAATTTCTCTCCAGAACAAACCATGGCAATCACCAAAACAGAACCCATAAATGGAAGCACAACAAAATCATCAGCACCACCATCAACGTCAATGCCTCTTAAATCGGATCTGCTGTCAATCCTGTCACTCAAATCACTGAGACTCAAAACCAAACAACAAGAACTCCTGATCCGTGTCTCAATCCTCTGTTTAGTCTATGTTTTAGCTTTTATCACTCGTTTGTTTAGTGTCTTACGCTATGAGTCAATGATCCATGAATTCGATCCTTACTTCAATTATCGAACTACCCTTTTCTTAACTCAAAAGGGTTTTTATGAATTCTGGAACTGGTTCGATTCTGAGAGTTGGTACCCTCTTGGACGTATCATCGGAGGAACCCTTTATCCTGGATTAATGGTTACTGCAGCCATGATGTACTGGGGTTTACGATTCTTACGTTTTGCTGTTCATATTCGCGAAGTTTGTGTGCTGACAGCACCATTTTTTGCGTCGAATACTACGCTTGTTGCGTATTTTTTCGGCAAAGAGATATGGGACACTGGTGCCGGGTTGGTTGCTGCTGTTTTGATTGCGATTTGTCCTGGTTATATATCGCGATCTGTTGCAGGGTCCTATGATAATGAAGGGGTTGCGATTTTCGCATTGTTGTTGACTTTTTATTTGTTTGTTAAGGCAGTGAATACGGGGTCTTTAGCGTGGGGACTGGCGTCGGCTTTTGGGTATTTTTATATGGTTTCTGCTTGGGGAGGCTATGTTTTTATTATTAATTTGATACCGCTTTATGTGTTGGCGTTGCTTATTACCGGGAGGTATTCTATGAGGTTGTATGTGGCCTATAATTGCATGTATGTGTTGGGAATGTTGCTTGCTATGCAGATTCGGTTTGTTGGGTTTCAACATGTGCAGTCCGGTGAGCACATGGCAGCTATGGGCGTGTTCTTCTTGATGCAGGTTTGATGCTTAAATCTTTTCTTTTACTACTTGCTACTTGCTGTAATGATTTTGAAGTGGATTTGTGTACTTTGCCTTAATTTCTTGTTTTATGTTGGGTTTCTTGTAGATAAGGATGAGGCCAAGTAACAGAAGGTTTTTCTAAAAGTGGCATTATGAATTGACAGTCCTTGAATTGATATTGTTGTTATCTTGAGCTTAAGAATGAGATTTTGTTACTGGTGTTAAACTACTGAAATTCGAATTTGTTTTTTGTTTGGATGTCTTCACTTTTGTCATTTGTTTTGCTATAGCCTCTCAATCTAATCCATTTGCTTGATTTTGCCAGATACTCACAATAATGTCAAAGTTTGATGCTTGTGAAGTCTTCAACTCTATTTCTTAGATTTATGTAACTGTATATGATATTTATGTAGCTTATATTGCCATTATAGGCTTTAACTATGTTAGTCAGAGCAAAAATGCTATTTTTCTTTGGATATGCACTAACACTTTTTTTTTTCAGGTGTTTTATTTCTTAGATTGGGTTAAGCATCTGCTAAATGATAAAAAGTTGTTTGAAGCCTTCTTGAGGATTACTGTGACCTGCGCAGTGGGTGTAGGTGCTATTGCTCTAGGAGTTGGCACTGCATCTGGGTATATTTCACCATGGTCTGGCAGATTTTACTCTCTATTGGATCCAACATATGCTAAGGATCACATCCCCATCATTGCATCTGTCTCAGAGCATCAGCCAACAGCTTGGTCATCTTTCATGTTTGATTTCCACATCCTCCTTTTCCTTTTCCCTGCTGGTCTGTATTTCTGCTTCAAGCGGCTGTCAGATGCCACAATATTCATTGTTATGTATGGCCTTACAAGCATGTATTTTGCTGGTGTCATGGTTCGGTTAATTCTTGTTGCTACACCTGCGGTATGCTTAATTAGTGCCATTGCTGTTTCTGCCACTATAAAGAATTTGACTATGTTGCTAAGGACTAAGAGCAAGGTTTCCCAAACTGGTTCTACTAAGGGCACAGGTGGTGGAAAGACTTCTTCAAAGGTGAGTTCTTTACACTTGATATGAGTTTTTTTGTCCCTCCATTCTTTTGATTGGTTGTGAAGATGACTGGTTGTTTTGTTGATGAAATGAATATTTATATTCTCTTTGCGGTGTCAACTGTCCTTAATAAATTAGATGTTTGACAGAATCTGGTTGCCAATGAGCTTGTTATCTATATTGGAAGACCAAGTAATCTTAATAACATTGCTATTCTGCATTGCTTGTGGGATAATGTCTAAAGTTGGTCTTAGGACACCTTTCATTATTGTTCAGCAATGCTCAACTCTGCTTTAAGAGTCAGCAGTATTAGTGTGGACTTCTTTTTTCTATATTTTAGCCATGCTAGGACTTGCTGCTAATCTCAAGACAACCCATCCTTTTAGATTAAAAGAGTTTTTTGCTGATGGTGTTTTCTAAGGAAACTATCGGTTTGCATTGCTGTTCACATTGCTGTTCTTTTTTCATTGTAGTTTTGATGATGTAATTACCTAATGTTTAAGAGTTTGGAGTTGCATTTATATGATAGTGTCAATGTTATTGGCCACTCCTTCACTGGGAATTGGCAAGAAAGTGGTTTTTGTTGAGCTACTTTAAAGCATTGAATAAATTATGAAGCTTTGATTTCAGTAATGCTGCCATTATTTGGTCATGGTCATTACCCCCCTCCAGTACATTTGGACCAACACAACTGTTTGAATAATACTCCTATCGATTGCTATTGTATTGGAGGGGGGGGTTTCCTTTTGCTTTATTCTGGTTATTATTTTATATAATGCCCGTTGTATTTGATGTGCGAGCAGGCAATGCTAGATCAGTCTCAACCTTTTCAAAGAAATGGTGCTATTGCATTGCTTTTTGGTGCATTTTACTTGCTCAGTAGGTATGCCATACATTGTACCTGGGTTACATCAGAGGCCTACTCATCTCCTTCAATTGTCTTGTCTGCAAGGGGTGCCCATGGTAACAGGGTCATCTTTGATGATTACCGTGAGGCTTACTATTGGCTTCGACAGAATACTTCTCCAGATGCTAAGGTGATGTCATGGTGGGATTATGGGTATCAGATCACTGCCATGGGAAACAGAACAGTTATTGTTGACAATAATACCTGGAACAATACACACATTGCCACTGTTGGCCGTGCAATGTCATCTTATGAAGATGAGGCATATGAGATAATGAGATCGCTTGATGTGGATTATGTGCTAGTTGTTTTTGGGGGTGTTACAGGCTATTCTTCTGATGATATCAACAAGTAAGGCTCTAATGTTTTAAAATGAACATGATCTGCATTTTATAAGATCCTGAATCAGTTTACAGTCCATGTTTTGCATTCTTCTAAATAGTTTTAATTTGAAAAGTTTAGCATAATCCTTTGACGTTACCTGTCCCTTGAACCATATTTGGTTCAGACGGAGGTGGCTATATGTAATCTTAAATTCAGAAGTTGATGCCATCTTAAACTCTTTTTCCCTCCCATTTTAAACCTTAGACTGTGAAACATTTCTTTTGCTGGACTGATTGTTGAAGCTTTCAATTATGGTCTGTACTGCTATTTTCTCATTTCTGGCTTATGAGCTTCTCTGGGCAACAACTTTGATAACACCAATCTTAATGCTTGTGGGTAGTGTAATTTTTCATGTATCTAATAAAGCTATTCATTTGCACTAGGTTTTTATGGATGGTGAGAATTGGAGGCGGGGTATTCCCTGTAATTAAGGAACCTGACTATCTTGTCAATGGGGAGTATCGTGTTGACAAAGGTGCAGCTCCCAAGATGCTGAACTGTCTCATGTATGTTGCTTTTTATTATTTGTGTTTCAAATTTGCTTGATTAGTCTCGTTTTATGTTTCAGTATTTGTTATTTGCTCTCCTTTTCCCCCCTAGTATAAACTGAAATATGGTTCCTTTCAAGTTTCGCCTATAGAGACTGCAAAAATTGTCAGATCTCATGTAGTTTGTGAGAGTGAGGAGTTTGAAGGTGCCTTTCCTTTGTATTCTCATTGCGTTCTTCATATCACTTCATACCCGCATCTGAATCATAAAGATTTACGCTCATATAAGTCCATCTGGATGTCTTTTTCGTGCAAATTTCTCCATTACATCGCGGTTGTCATGCCAACCTACTTAAATAGTTGCACCAAAACAGCCCTTCTTTTCTGTGTTACCCAATGCGGTTCAATTTTTGTAGTTTAGAGAACTTATACCATGTATTCTTGTCAATAGGTACAAGCTATCCTACTATCGATTTGGGGAGCTGATGACAGAATATGGGAAACCTCCAGGGTAAGCTCAACATCCCTTGCCTTCTTTCTCAATTTGTAGAGAACTTGCATGCACTGGTTGTGGTTGGTTGGAGTATATCTGGAGGTGACTACCTCGTGATTACTGTTTGGACTCGATTTCGTTTCGTGAAAATGATCATTCCTTTTGTTTTCTTTTTCTTTCTTGTAATTGATCTGTGTTTTGGGATAGGTATGATCGAGCAAGGGGGGTCGAAATTGGAAACAAGGACATTAAACTTGAACACTTGGAAGAAGCATTTACGACATCAAATTGGATTGTTCGTATTTACAAGGTCAAGCCACCTAATAACAGGTGGTGAAATATCTCATTCCACTGAGAGAAGGGATTTGGTAGTTTAACTGCAATCTTGAGTCTTGAGAGATAGATTTGGCCATAGATGTAAAATTTGTTAGCAGAAGATTGAGCTTGTAACATTCAAGGCTTTTAAATTTTCTGGACCCCAATTTTGGTGTTTCCTCCAGCCCTTCACCTCCTCCATTAGAACTATTTATTAAACTATCTTAGATCCTTGACCAGTTAGTATCGAATGTAACTTGCTGACTTCTTTTTTGCAATTCATAGATCTTGATTACAAGAGGGTTTGGTTCTTTAATATATGATCGTGCACAGCAAGCTCTGGAACCAAAAGCATATTTTTCAAGTCAATCAGCTGCCACTGCATGTTCATAGTTTGTGGTCGTTTTTGGATTTTTTTGAAAAGTTAAAGAGGTTTTTGAAAAGGTATAATAATACTTTAATTAAAAAAAATGTAAAAGAAAATTTGTAACTTATATTCAAATATAGTATTTTTTTTTAAAGCCAGCTCCTTAAATTTATATTGGTTTTAAAAATTTATAATGTGAAGATTCTTCATAGTTTTTCCTTGTATTCCAAATAAAAAAAATTATGAATATTATATTATTTTATTTTATAAGAATATTTTTTAACAATGTAAAAAACTAATGTTTTTTTATTTATAATTGCTATAAATTTACTCTTTTTTTTATTATTATGAACCTCATATAAAAGTGTTTGTTTTTTAAGTTAACAAGTATAAGTTTTTCATGATAATTTTTTATTTAGATAAATAAAAATGAAATTTTATAATTAAAATATCACAAATCTAAAATATTATGATGAATGTTACAAATTATGATTTCAAGTTTATTTATTTATGAAAAAAAATGTAATCTTGTCATTATTATTTTTTTTTGGTGAAAAGAATCTTTTTGGTTCTAACAAATGAACAATTTTTTTTTAACTTTTCAATTTAAAACAAATATATAAAAAGGAAAGGAGAGGAAATTAGAAATAAAAAAAAAAGATTTTCTCTTGGACTCTAAGATGTTATAATAAGACAATGGTTAATACTTAATAAGAGTCAAGGGACTAAGATATAAATTTTTAAAGAATTGGTACTAAATTATAACATGATTTAGAGAATAGTGACCGAGAAATAATATAGAAATAATATACTCAACAGTGTTTTATCCTGTTTCCATCGAAAGGGAACAGAATCCAAAAATGGAGTTGCAAGGGCTCCTGTTTACTGGTTGCTGCTCGAATCTCCTTGTAGCTGACGGGAGATACAACCTTACAGCCAACCCCTCTTTCAGGCTCAAGCACAAGTCTTCCTCGCAAAGGGTACGCGCAGCCCTCAAACTTGGCCATGTTCGAAGAAGCAGCAGAACCAGTACTTGTGCCAGAGGTTTATTATGGAGATGGGGGGTGTCTAAAATCATCTCCATTTACTTGTTGTGTTGCCTCAATCTTGTAGCAGTGGCTCAAGATTATCCATCGTTATCTACTTCATATGGATGTGAGGATGTTAGCAGTTACTATGCAAGTGTGAAGGGATTAAAAGGGAAAGCACTGAAAAAGAAACTTCATTCTGTTATCTCCAAGCATCAGTCACTGTCTTACAAAGATGTTTGGGATGCCCTCAAGTTTCTTGATGCTGAAAATGTTGATAGGCCTCAAGCTTCATCTGGGATGTATGCATTCTCTCTTTTTTGTTTTTGGTTTTGTGATTGTGGTGCTAAGAGTTTTGTCTGTGGTAGTAATTGATGTGGGTTTTGTATATGCAGAGTTGAAATTTACTCTCTGAGAACCGTTTCGAAGAACTTAGCTGGAAAACCTGAAGGATGGAATAGTGAGTCAGCTAAATTCTAAACTTTAGTTAATGTCTTTCTGATTCTTGTTTCATTCAATTCTTAAAGAGAGAGCATTTTATCAATACTGGGACTCGTGATTTTGATTGTTATAGATATTAATTTGATGCACAAGAGTAGAGGGGAAAGGGGATTGACAGTGTTGTTTGGGAAATATTAGACCAATTTAGGGGAAGGTCTCATTGATTGTTATAGATATCTAATTTGTGGCAATGATATCAGAATAAACTACTTGATATCCATGACTTGGCATAGATAAGAGGATTGGCTCGCCTGTTTCCTTTTGGTATGAATTTTCTAAAGCCATTTGACCTTGTTAAAGTTGCCACTCCATCCTTCGATGCATTCTTGTTGTTCCTATGAATGGCTAGACTGAAATTCTCATTCTTAAAGAGAACATTTGATTGCTATAGATATCTAATTTGTCGCATAAGAGGAGGGGGGGGGGGGGGGGGGGGGGGATTGATGATGTACCTTTTTTAGGGGAGTGGCCAGATCCATCTGGCCTTATTAAAGCTACTGATCTCTTGTTTTTTCCAATCCTATATGAATGGCTAGTTGACTGAAATTTGCATTTGGTAAGTTTTTCTTGTTTGTGTGTGCTCATTCTTGTTTTTATTGCAAGTGATCATTATCTATCCTGATATGTCTTTGATCTGTCTTTGTTTTATTTTTCTTGCTTCACCTCTTTGGCTATATTTTTTTCAAGTGAAAACCCTTTGGTTATGTAACTATGCTAACACCTAGGTCAATAAAAGCTCATCAGTATCTATGCTTCCTCTGTTCTGTTTCTATTTACCGTTCCCTCTAATGAATGTACCTTCAGTTGAGAAGCATTGGATAAGAGGGATGAGGGAGGGGAGAGTTTTTAAAATCGTACTTAAAAATCTTCATGGGATTTCTTTGATGCAGAGACATTTAAAATGCACGCACCCTGAACATGTTCCATTCTTCTAGATCTTAGTTATGAGAAATTGAGAAATAATTTTATCATGTATTTTCTAGCTTTAGGTGGAATGTGTACTCAGTACAAGAGATTATGTCATCAATTTGATGCTACATGTTCTAGTAAATCAGAGCATTTTATTTTGTCATACTTGGCAAAAACAAATTTCACCATCTTTCCTGTTTAATCTAGTTATTGACCATGGCATTCTTGTTGGTGGCAACAATATCAAGTTTTCAAACTGCTGCATTTTCAGGGGAACATTTGTGGCCTCGTTCTTATGGGCTAATTAGTGGTCCATCCTTGACCGATTTACATAATATTCGCCCAGCAGATGTGAATGGTGAGAGAGGCTGCTGCTCTACATATACAATTGAGAATTCAGTCTCGTGAACTGATGACCATCCTTAACTGATATATAGTTAAAGTTCCATGCAGTAAATTCATCTCGGGGAAACAAATACTATGGCGAATGCAATAAGAAATCAATACAATGTCTACAGCCCGCAAACAAAGAAGCTGCTTATGATACGGAAACAGACAAGGAGAGATGGACACCACCTACAAAGGTTTTCTGCATGTCTTGAACCTACATGCTCGTCATTAGCATATAATTGATTGTTATTACATGCTCTTGAAACAGAGGACACGGCGTGTAACAAGTTGTGCATAGCCAGGATACGTTTTAGATTGCTTTTAACGGGCAGAGATAGCATTTGTTTGACACTGCAGTTAGGACTGGCCAAATGAGAGTTTAGCCTCATATATTCATATAGTTTAAGAATGTGTTTTGCTAATGTGGAATCACACAGGATTGCCTTTGAACTTACTAGCCAAGAGAAATAAATTAAGATATTATTTTAAGATTCATCAATGGATTCAAACCTCGCATTACAAGTTCTTGACAAGATCTGCAAAGAAATCATTTCAAGTTCATCAAGAGCCTTATTTCATCTGGAAAAGTTTCTTAGTCAGGATTTTTTTCTTCAAGATTCTTAACCAGGAATTTTGATGTCTGCTAGCTATGAAATATGCCAATGTTGCTTCCATGTTTCAGTTGTCCCTATAGCATGTTACTAAGTTTGCAATTCCAGGGTGCATGCTTTGGCCTTTTTGCAAGTCCTTAGTTGGAAACTTCATGAAATGTCCTGATTTTACCTTTTCTTAGTGAAAGGAAAACCTCTAGCTGGGTTTCCAACTCTGAACTGATTAAATCACCTCAATCAGACCCGATCACACCACCTCCTCACCAGCACACTGGAAGCATGTGGGAGGTACTGATAACCCCTCTCCAATGCCCTCCTGCTGACATGCTCATGCTGTTCGCTCATTCTGGTTTATAATGGATCTCGAAACTTCAGTATATAGAGACAAGAAACAAAAATCGGGCTTCAATTTTTCTGGCACTCATTGACTTGTGATTTTCGTTGCTTCACTTGCAGGTTAGAGGGGATATAGCAAGGGCAATATTGTACATGGCTGTATGTTATGGACTTCATCAACCAGGTGGACAAAATCTTCACCTTTCTGATTCTCCAAGCATTGGTAAGTGGAGAAAAATGGTCATAGGTTGATAGGAGGAAGATCTGCAGCCAACCGCATACGATGTTAGCCAGCCTTAACTTTTTTGTGTCCCTTGGTTTTTTAGAGAACAAAGAGATGGGACTTCTTTCGACATTGTTAAAATGGAACGAAGTTGATCCACCATCAAGAGAAGAGAAGCTGAGAAATGACAGAGTCTGCAAGTTTTATCAGCACAATAGAAATCCTTTTGTCGATCATCCTGAGTATGTCAATCTTATATGGATTGATGATGTACCTTTTTTAGGGGAGTGGCCAGATCCATCTGGCCTTATTAAAGCTACTGATCTCTTGTTTTTTCCAATCCTATATGAATGGCTAGTTGACTGAAATTTGCATTTGGTAAGTTTTTCTTGTTTGTGTGTGCTCATTCTTGTTTTTATTGCAAGTGATCATTGTCTATCCTGATATGTCTTTGATCTGTCTTTGTTTTATTTTTCTTGCTTCACCTCTTTGGCTATATTTTTTTCAAGTGAAAACCCTTTGGTTATGTAACTATGCTAACACCTAGGTCAATAAAAGCTCATCAGTATCTATGCTTCCTCTGTTCTGTTTCTATTTACCGTTCCCTCTAATGAATGTACCTTCAGTTGAGAAGCATTGGATAAGAGGGATGAGGGAGGGGAGAGTTTTTAAAATCGTACTTAAAAATCTTCATGGGATTTCTTTGATGCAGAGACATTTAAAATGCACGCACCCTGAACATGTTCCATTCTTCTAGATCTTAGTTATGAGAAATTGAGAAATAATTTTATCATGTATTTTCTAGCTTTAGGTGGAATGTGTACTCAGTACAAGAGATTATGTCATCAATTTGATGCTACATGTTCTAGTAAATCAGAGCATTTTATTTTGTCATACTTGGCAAAAACAAATTTCACCATCTTTCCTGTTTAATCTAGTTATTGACCATGGCATTCTTGTTGGTGGCAACAATATCAAGTTTTCAAACTGCTGCATTTTCAGGGGAACATTTGTGGCCTCGTTCTTATGGGCTAATTAGTGGTCCATCCTTGACCGATTTACATAATATTCGCCCAGCAGATGTGAATGGTGAGAGAGGCTGCTGCTCTACATATACAATTGAGAATTCAGTCTCGTGAACTGATGACCATCCTTAACTGATATATAGTTAAAGTTCCATGCAGTAAATTCATCTCGGGGAAACAAATACTATGGCGAATGCAATAAGAAATCAATACAATGTCTACAGCCCGCAAACAAAGAAGCTGCTTATGATACGGAAACAGACAAGGAGAGATGGACACCACCTACAAAGGTTTTCTGCATGTCTTGAACCTACATGCTCGTCATTAGCATATAATTGATTGTTATTACATGCTCTTGAAACAGAGGACACGGCGTGTAACAAGTTGTGCATAGCCAGGATACGTTTTAGATTGCTTTTAACGGGCAGAGATAGCATTTGTTTGACACTGCAGTTAGGACTGGCCAAATGAGAGTTTAGCCTCATATATTCATATAGTTTAAGAATGTGTTTTGCTAATGTGGAATCACACAGGATTGCCTTTGAACTTACTAGCCAAGAGAAATAAATTAAGATATTATTTTAAGATTCATCAATGGATTCAAACCTCGCATTACAAGTTCTTGACAAGATCTGCAAAGAAATCATTTCAAGTTCATCAAGAGCCTTATTTCATCTGGAAAAGTTTCTTAGTCAGGATTTTTTTCTTCAAGATTCTTAACCAGGAATTTTGATGTCTGCTAGCTATGAAATATGCCAATGTTGCTTCCATGTTTCAGTTGTCCCTATAGCATGTTACTAAGTTTGCAATTCCAGGGTGCATGCTTTGGCCTTTTTGCAAGTCCTTAGTTGGAAACTTCATGAAATGTCCTGATTTTACCTTTTCTTAGTGAAAGGAAAACCTCTAGCTGGGTTTCCAACTCTGAACTGATTAAATCACCTCAATCAGACCCGATCACACCACCTCCTCACCAGCACACTGGAAGCATGTGGGAGGTACTGATAACCCCTCTCCAATGCCCTCCTGCTGACATGCTCATGCTGTTCGCTCATTCTGGTTTATAATGGATCTCGAAACTTCAGTATATAGAGACAAGAAACAAAAATCGGGCTTCAATTTTTCTGGCACTCATTGACTTGTGATTTTCGTTGCTTCACTTGCAGGTTAGAGGGGATATAGCAAGGGCAATATTGTACATGGCTGTATGTTATGGACTTCATCAACCAGGTGGACAAAATCTTCACCTTTCTGATTCTCCAAGCATTGGTAAGTGGAGAAAAATGGTCATAGGTTGATAGGAGGAAGATCTGCAGCCAACCGCATACGATGTTAGCCAGCCTTAACTTTTTTGTGTCCCTTGGTTTTTTAGAGAACAAAGAGATGGGACTTCTTTCGACATTGTTAAAATGGAACGAAGTTGATCCACCATCAAGAGAAGAGAAGCTGAGAAATGACAGAGTCTGCAAGTTTTATCAGCACAATAGAAATCCTTTTGTCGATCATCCTGAGTATGTCAATCTTATATGGAAAAGAGTTGCCCCAACCCGCCGAAGTTTGCATTTTCCTGGCAGGAAGGAATTAATGAAGTGAGCTCAAACACATAACAAAAGAAGAATCAAGAACAAGGCATCTTATTATCTTGAAGAGCAATTTATTCTCACACCTAAGTTTGTTCCAGGAAATGACAGGAAAGGCAAGAATCTGACATTACATTCCATGAAGAATCCTTGATTGTGGTGCAAGACCTTGTTTTGTACCAATGTCTTGTAACTACAACAACAATTATTGGTTTCCTGACATTTACATGTAATCTAAAGAATGATAATTAGGGTGGCCCCATGGCCTTTTCATATTTTCTGGATCCAATAGACACTGTGAGGCTCTTGTCGGCACTGGCAATTTTGTGGAACCAGTATACTATAGAATCAGGTCATTAGATATTGTGTTAAAATACAAAGACAATCCTTAACATGCACGCAAAGATAACGTTTCCAGATTAAAAATGCAAGGCATCCATTGATGTCATTGTAGGGCCAGCATTGCAACATATGAAGATTCAACCCCTTGTTCTTGGCAAATTAAGTAGATAGGTTATCTTGGTAAATGAAGGGAATAAAGTTGTATGTTTGTGGTGAGAGTACGTGCTTGAGAGTCCGATTGCGGTTGCTTTTAAAAGTGTTTTTTATTTAGAAATGTATCAAAATGATTTTTTTTTATTTTTTAAAAATTATTTTTGACATCAGCACATAAAATAATCTAAAAACACAATTTTTTTTATTTAAAGTAAAAAATAAAAATAAAAAAATTTCAAATTTTTTCATAAGCATTTTCCGTTCGCAATGCCAAACAGCCCCTACAATAGATAGTTGAAAACATGGATTCATTCAGTTGATTTGGCGGGTCTCAAAGCAACTTGTATGGTCGATAAAAAAAATATGATTTGATTTTTATAAAAAAAATCAAGATAATCTTTTTTTAATATCAAAGCGGTAATGTATTAAATGTTTATTTGAGAATTTAGTTGAGATTATTTTTTATTCAGAAAATGTATCAAAATTATTTTTTGTTTTTTTAAATTATTTTTTATACCAATACATCAAAATAATTTAAAGATATATAAAAATTAATCTAAAACAAAAAATATATTCAATTTTTTTCAAAAATATTTTTTCCCCGCAATCCCTAGATATACCTGAGTTTCGTGATTTAATTTATCAAAATCATGACTTGAGTTATGAATTACACTACATTTAAAAACTTTATTCTTAGAAAAACATTTTTTTATTTAATATTATATGTATTGATTTAAAACTTAAAATCAAAGTACTCCAATGGTTAGGCAATGAGGATGGTTGTGCTATTAGTTAATAGTTAGAGGATTAGAAGACTCATATTATTATCATAATAAACTAAAATTGGCCACCACTATATAAAAAAAAAAAGTTGTTCATTAATCATTTTTTAAATTCAGATACTTCAAAGTAGAATTTGAGCTCAGAATTACTTGCAAGTGCAAGGAAAATAAACTTTAATATTTCAATAATAATAATATATACGGGGCCCATTAGAAAATAAAATTTAAGGACTTAACTGAGATCACCTATACAGTTGGGTGAGTAATATGAAATATTTCAAAAATTAAAATAACTTGTAATTAGATAAAACTCCATATTCGCCAAAACCACCACTAGGGTTTTCACTCTTCGTCAGCTGTCACGTATCAGGAAAAAAGAAAAACATCGTTAGCGTATACTACATGCATCTCCCTGGTTTCAAACAGACAAAGACATCTCAAATCCCTTAAAAAAATCCCTGTTTCTTCTCTCGTCACTCAAGAAAAATGGAGGAAGTACACATCCAAGCTCAAACGTCAAAAACCCTAATACAACAACTAGCTTCAAGCGACTCCAAAACCCGAAACAAATCATTAAAGATTCTCTTAAACAAATGGTTACCTTCACAACCTCAAATCTCTGAAGAAACTATGAAGAAACTATGGAAAGGGCTGTTTTACTGTATGTGGCATGCTGACAAGTCTTTAGCTCAGAACCAACTAATCAACAAACTGAGTTCTTTACTTACGGTTATTGAAGTTGAGTCTGTTTGTTTTAGTTATTTCTCTGTTTTTTTAGTTACTATGAGAAGGGAGTGGTCTGGTATTGATGGGCTGAGGTTAGATAAGTTTTATCTTTTGATTAGGAGATTTATGAATTCTTTTTTTGGTTTCTTGAAAAAGAAGGGGTGGGGTTTAGATGTTGTGGAAAGGTTTATGAGGGGTTTTGTGGAAAAGGGTTTTTTAGCTGATGATAATTTTTTAGGGAACGGCGTTAACTATCATGTTGTTTCGGTTTTTGTTGAGGAATTGAAGGGTTTCTTGCCTGTGAAGGAGGCGGTTTTGGAGGTGTTTTTTGGGAATTTTCTGAGTGTAATGGGGAAGGTGAGTGATAAGGTTTTGTTGGGTAAGATTAAGAGTAATGTGTTTGATCTGCTGTTGAGGATGGGGAAGGAATTGTTGGAGGTGAAGATGAAGGGGGATGACGTTGGGGACAATGATGAGGTGGTGGTTTTGGGTTCAATTGCATTGGTAATGGGGTTCTCTAAGAGGTTTTATGAGTTGGGTTCTTCAGTCGAGTGTTGTCAAGGGAATAGGAAAGTGATTTTGGGGTTACATGAAGTGTTTTTGAAGTTAGAGAAGGACTTCGTGACCTCGGGGATCAAGATTGCACTTCCAGAGAGTAATGGTGACGAGGATGGAGAGGAGGTGCCAGTTTTGGTTCCTATTGATAGTGGTATGGGAGCGGAAGGTTTGAATGGCGGCATTGCTAATGGGCCCGGTAGCAAGAAATTGAAGAAAAGCAAAAAGGCGAAGGAGTCGGATGGCAATAGCAAAAGGGCTAAGAAGAAGAAAAGGAATGTCATTTCTGGTTCCCACAGTGAGAGTACTATAACTGATGAGAATGGTTATGAGGATTTACCAAATGGGGAGAATTCAAGCAAAGAAAAGACTGTTGATGATAGTTTGGTAAGGTTTGATGAATCTGCCATAGCAAATCTTCAGAGGCAATTTGAGAAAGTTGCTGCAGAAGTGGGCATAGATGAGGGTGTCACTAGTGCCTGCGATTTTCCTAAAGTCACTGGCAACGGTAATCTCTCCAAAAAGAGAAAGAGAGTGAAGAGGGTGGAATGGAAGCAATCTGAAAATCCAAATGGCCAAGAAGATGCTGAAGCTGGCACAAGCTCAATGGCAAAGAGCTCTGAGAAGAGTGCAAAAAAAGTCCGGTTTTCCATGACAAACAACTTGGTTTGGAAGCCCAGCACTCCTTTACCACCACAAAGTCTGAGAATACCGCCTTCTGTGACCCCAAGAGGAAGTGCACTTAAAAAAGGGATACCTCCGGGCCCAGTTAGGGAGATGCCTGCAAAGAAAAGGATGCAACAAAGAGCGAAATCCATGAAGAAAGTAATCAAAGGCATTTCCCCTGCCACCAAGCGTGTAAAGAAGTTAAAATCTCTCTCCATCTAGATTTCAAGGTTCGTGGTGCTGTCTAGGATTTCCTGAATGCTTGATCATAACATCTCGTGCACTTAAAGACTTGACATTTCAGTATTGCTTTTCATAGTCTAATTTAGGTCTGATGAATGTTGATTTCTTCATATAGTGAAACTCAGATGCACCAGGTTAATTCCATGTGCTTTTTATCCAATATTCAATCATTAACTTAAGTTGGGAATTTTAGCCTTTTCCTCCTTGATTTGTATCTTTTCGCTTTACTCTGAATTTCTAGAATGTTTTGGCTACTTTCAATGAGTATTGAGCTCTGTATGAAAGGGTTGTGTCCTATTTAGAGTATGAACTAAGTCTTCCTTGATTGCTATATTTTATTGTACTTGGTTTTTTGTCTATGAATGAGATCCAAAGGCTGCAGAACCAGAGAAGTATGGATATAATTGAGAGAGGCTATCAGTGTATTTATGTGTTGGTTGTGCATTTAATCATATAACGTGTACAAGGCAGGGACTATGATGGCTATGCCTCTTGTGCTAATATTTTATTAAGGCCTAATCGTTGTTCAGAGAATAGTATTAAGATCTCCAGTTCTTATTGTGTTTGCATATGAAACTCTAGCAATGAATTTTGGTTGTCTTGAATTATTATCCTTGTTATTTTTTATCCTAGATATATTGATCTTAATTCCCATATGTTGATTTCATTATATGTTACTTTTTCCCTTCGTATTTTGTTAAGCTTCTTATCTAAATGCCCTGAATTATTGCAAATAGTTGCAGATTCTATTCACAAGGAGCTATTAATTATCTCACTAAACCACAAATTATCTATGAACCCCGGTTTTAGTCCTTGTGAATGAAACTCAATTTCAACCAATTTCTACCAATTGCCTACAAATTAGAAATAGGAAGCTATATATATATATATATACAAGTGGCAAACTGAAGAAAAGCCCTTTCAACACAAACTCATGCAATATAGCTGTAATGACTGATTGGTTCTAATCTTCTAATGTCCTGATAGTAACTTGTTTATGCCATGGTTATGTTCTTTGAGGCATCCCTTGCCTTCTTGGACCCTTGCATCAAATTAAACAGTATCAGTGGCTGTTATGTATTTTGATTTTTAGGATATGGATGCCAAACAAACTAGTCTTGCACTCTTATTATGGATGGTGATCCCCAGAATGCTGTTTAACTAGCTTCCATCAAAAGTATTATCCTTGCGAGAATCCCCCTCTCATTTCGAGTTATGGAACTAGGTTTTCTTTTGTTGCAACATCGTTCCTGCAAAATTGTAGCCCAACTGTTTAACCCTTGTTCTGGACTCCATGGCAACTCCTCTTTTTTACATGATCTGATTTTCTACTTGCTAGGATATGCTTCCTGTTGCCATTATTTTTATTCTTCCACATAAAATCTACCTTTTGTTTAGCATAAACTAAAAGAAAGAAATAAGCAAAACAAAGGAAGTTGCTTCGGTATCTTAGTATTGCTTTATGGATGGATGTAGGTGAGTCATGATTTCTATTTGGTTTCAGGTTGGACGTTTGGAAGGCTCGTGAGATAATTTGAAGACTAATTCGGCTGAAGAACCTGATGATGTGCAAGCGGAGGGGAGCTGGAAACATGTGAAATTATAGTTGTTAATTTCGTTCCGTTTCGGCTGAAACAGTTGAAACGTTTTGTACTAGTTAAAAAAAACAAGACAAAAAAGCATTGTTTTTACCTTGATTTAAATTCCAGCTTGTTCTGGATTTTTTGGCCAAATATCAGCTGAAATATACCGGTTTTGTTTCGTACATTTTGGCCGAATAATGTTTTTTTTAAATAATAAATAATTTTACAAAATCAATCATATCTCTTAATTTGATCGTTAGATTAAGATGAAATTTTATGAGGAGTCATATACTATATTAAAATTTCATAGCAATTAGAGAATGTAATAATTTTATAAGATTGATGATGCTATTCTCATAATAATATATATGTTCATAATTTTGATGAATTCCAGGGTGCTGTGCCCCATCTTCCCTTTCATCCTTCGATCCATGTTTGATGGTGATGGCCGTTGCACGATGAGGCATCGCCTCTATTAAAGTGTTAGACCACGATGGTTCGTGGTCTCATAAACCTAAATCTCTTGGAATTTGGAACGCTCGTATGGCCTTCTTTGGTCCCAAGTAGAATGCATTTTTAAGGTTTTTATTCTAACCAAAAGATTAATTCAGCTCAAAATGATGATTCTCAACTTAGAAACATAAGAAGAAAAAAAACGGAAGAAAGGCTGCCTCTCTAAGAAATCAATATGCATTCCATAAAGATCAAAAAGAGCAACAGGGTTTTATATATAACAACTGGGGCAAAAGCACTTCCATTGAATAAGACAAATGACTTCATATGCAGATACCATACGATAGTTGAGACTATGATCTAGATTCGAGCAACCCATTACAAATCCAAGATGGAAAAACGTAAAAAAGGAATTCCTTTTACCTTCTCCTTTGTAGCTTTTCTAAAGATAAACACAGGAGTGTATTTCTTTAACCTTTGTTTTCTTGGCCTTACTCCTATTTCGACTGCACTTTGTAGCTATACATGACGTGGCTGGTGGCAGTGATATCATTCACAATATGCTAAGTACAGAAACAAATCGATTCTATGAGATTGCAGACGACTTTTGCTAATCAAGAGCAGCTTTGCTCCTGCGTCCTGATATTGGCTTTGGCAGGCCGTCGAATATTGGTATACTGATGGCTGCAGTTGAGAGAGCCTGTAGATCGGGTTTCAAACTCCACTTTGAAGTTGGCCAAACAGAAGAGGAATTACTGTTCTCCTGGTCCTGCAGACCTGGCGAGCTTGACGATTTACGAACTCCATCAGACACGTCAGCAATTATTGAATCTCCCAAGCCCATTGGCATAGCATTCAACCATCCTGGCTCTGATTCAGCAGCCAGAGATGTTCTGCTTGCTGATTTTGGTCTCATGGCTAGACTTTTTCCTGTTACATTTGAAAAAGCACTACTCCCACCAATGTTTTCTTCTTTCAACAGCTTTTCTATTGTGCCAGCTCTAGGATCAGCATCAGCTTTCTGGCGTCTTCGAACAAACTTCTCATTGGATTTCTCACCTTCCCCTTCTCTAGGTTCTGACGGAGGCTTGTATTCTGCTGCCAAACCATTCTCCAGCAAGAAATCGTTGGCCAAATTTATGGATTTGTGATTGCCATAAGATGAGCCAGATATTGGTGTAGCTCTATGCAGCAGCCCTTCATTTAAGTCATCCAAGCTTCCTCTTCTGTAAACAGCCATCTCCATACCTTCAGCTGAATCCTTGCGTTTTGAAGATTTGAGATCATAGAACTTCTGTAAAGTGCTCATAGCTGGAGAAACCTTCTTTGGAGGTGATTTTAGGCTTAAAGACTCTATTGTTTCCAACACATTCGAGAGGCGTGGCCGAGGTGGTGTCATGTCAACATTATTTCGTCTGCAATGTTATAGCCTTATTACTCAATGCAAATTTGATTGATGTCTTTGCATATTTAGATATTAGGAATTATGGGATCACCAAAAGCAAAGAATTCGAAAGAAAAACCTGTAATCTAGAACAATGAGTCATAACCTCCGCTAACCTAGTTTTTGTGAACTAATTCATGTTTCCGCAGATGTCTCAGAAAACTACTGAATTGATAGTTAAGTTCTGCAGAACAAAAAATTATCAATGGTGGTCGAAGAAAACAAAGTACTGCAGTGGGAAAAAAAAGAACAGAATGGAACATCGGCCATCTACTATGCCTTTCAGCTCATTATAACAGGAGTTGTTATTCCATGCAAGGACTTGCTTGATTATCTGGCATTAAAGTGTAGTAACACCATGAAGAGAATGTGGCAGATAGCAAATTTTATTACGATGAGAACTTAGCTAATGCATAAATTTAAGAACACTGAGGTTCACAAATCCAGAAATTTAGTTATCTGGCTATCTGGCCTCGTGAAGATTAGGATAATGCTGTTCTTTCAATGCTTTCTAGAAATACATGAAAATAACTCTGTAATGTACTGAATGCAAATGAATTATGAGAAATAGATTTTAGCATGGTATGTCCAACAGAAATCCCACTTGCTACACGAAGCACAAATTAGTAGACATCCCAGATGACGAATCAAAAAAAAGTAGAGAAAGAACTATCATGTTAGGCTGTATCTTCCCAGGCAAGGAACTAGCATTAAGTTACAGATTAAAAACCTGGGAAGAAGGAACCTGCACCAAGTAAAAGATGAAAAACTCTATCGAGTCAAAATGACCAATGATCCCAAAGAGCCACTACTTTTAAGGAAAATTAAAATAACAAATACATTGGAGATGCCACGATTCTTTTGTTTTGTTTTTTTCTTACCTCTGGTACAGAACAAAACAATTAAAAAAAGTGAAAGAAAGGGGAGAGGCGAGGGAAATGTTGTAAGAAGGTAAACAAGAAGAACAAAGAACGAGTAACCTCCCAATAGTTTTCAAGGACAATTGAAGTGGCCCCTAAAGCTCTCTGGTGATGGTCCTCTTGGCCAAAAGACACCCTCCCCATTTAATGTTGACTCCCCAAGGAAATATTTGCATGGAACTTAGTGCCAAAGACATGTCTGATCAAGCGACTACATCTCCAAGATACAAGAGTAACGAAGATTGAGAAGAGGGGGGGAAGGTAAAACCAAGAACAGCATCTGATGCAGTTTCATGAGAACGTATCTGAAACCTTCAAGACCCAAATCCTTACAGTGCATTCTATCAAGCAATCTAAGGATTTCAAAAACTCAATTGACCTCACACAAAAAGGCAGAGCTTTATGGTGTCAACAACTAGAGTTGCTAATTATCATGGGGAACTTTTCACAGATCTTGTTCTTTGTATTGATGCATACCTCAATAAAAGTCGGGCCCTTGTTCCTCAATCCTACAATACTGTCCAATCAAAGCTCAAAGCAATTAACTAGACCAGAGCAGCAATTCCATAAGGTTCCTTTTTCTTTTTCTTTTTTTTTTTGTTGTGCACTTTCCCATAAGGTTCCTATTAACAGCTACAATGGTGAAGGAGAAAATCACATCCAATACCAACAAAAGTGATAAGAATATCCACCAATTTCAAAATAAATTTTTTTATTCTCTCCCACCTCTCTTCCTCCCCCGTGTGTCTATCTCTCTCTATGGAGTTACTACCACAGGTTACTCCACTAGTAGTATAAGAGAAAAAAATTGTCCTCGGTAAAAGAAAAACATTAGCAGAACTCTTATTGCTTCTACATTACACCAGTCTATAGAATTTTTTCATATGGACAAATTAAAAACTTTCCTCGTATAAGACCATTCCAATCTTTTTCAACACTGTTTGAAAGGAAAAATGAACGGCAAATCAACATTTAAAAACAATCCGAATTCACAAAAACAGAATAAGTTGTGCAACAGAAGATGGAAGGTGAAAAGGGATTAGCTTTGACGATGAGAACCCAACAAGAGTGATCGAGTCTGGTAATCCAACGAAGAGAAAGATACTTCAAATGACAATTTAGCAGAGTTATAAACATTGGGAGGGAAACTATCCTTGTAAATCTAGTTCTAACAACTAATGTTATACCAAGGCAGAATACAAATTTATAGGCAAGATGTAGATAACGATGTCCAAAACATGGCGTCGAAACTCAGGAGCATGGACTATATCACAACAAGTGCAGAATCCATATAGAAAAAGTAGACGATACATTTCAAAGCTAATATTCCACAACAACAAGAGAAAAAAACGCTGCAGAGAAATTGCCAAATTTAAACGGGAAGTGAGAGTATAGCAGGCAATTATTACCCTGGAGAAGTAGAACCATTTGACAAAATGGGAGAAGGTGGATGTCTTCCTGGTAATGGTATACGCAAAATCTTCAAAGCAAACATTTGAAGATCTGTAGATAACCCATTTAACCTTTTGATGTCTGGCACCTAAAAATCATATTACAAGAAATCATAAGACATTTTATGAAAAAACCATGTCATAAGAACACGCAATAAGCAGTTCCCATCAAGAAAATCATAAGAAAAAATCAACAAGTCATAAAATAAAAAACCAAAATTCAAGAAGAGAGAAACACCTACCTCAACACCATATTTGATGGCAACACCAGCAAGAGTGTCCCTCTTAGAAACTTGATGTTCTATGTAATTCTTACTGCTGCTGCTGCTATTATTGTCACCACTCCCACTTCCATTAGTAATAGCAATATTACTATTTGGAGACATTTTCTGTGGGTTTCTTTCTCTTAACATACAGATCAATTGCTACCCTTTTTTATCTTCTAAGAAAGGAGAAAAAAAAAAAAAAAAAAAAAAAAAAAAAAAAAAAAACCTTGTTTCAACAATAGAATCAAGGCCCGGATCATAAAAAGAAAAAAAGAAAAAAGGGAAGAGTGTGTATAAACAAATATTTAAAAAAAAAAAAGGGGGTTTGGTGAAGGGGGAATGAAAATGGAATCCAATAAGATTCTTCTACCAGCCTTGACAAGCAAACACTGGACTAGGCTGTGGCTAATTTGATTTAAAAGAGGAGGTTGAGGAAAAGTGAGTGCACAAAACTGCAAATGTTAGGCAGAGGATTGGGGAGGAAACACATTTGCTTTACTTATATCAAATTTACGAGGGAGATTTTGTTTTGATTCAGAGAAAACTAGAGTTCGTTCTCTGTTCTGCTCCCTTTTTTGTCTTCAAAAATAAAAATAATGTGATGGTATTTTCTTGAATCTGAGTCTTTTTATTCATATAATTCAGAGCAAAAAAAAAAAATACTGCTTCTCGTTTTTTTTTTCTTTTTTCAAGAAAATATGAGACATCATCTTTTTTATTCAGGTATTTTTTGTCAATGTAGTTTAACCGTGTTTGTTAATTTTATTTATTTATTTATTTAGCTTCAAATTAATGTTTTATATATTTTTTGTAATAGTTTTGATATCTCTATGTTAAAAATAAATTTTAAAAAAAATAAAAATTTATTATCTTAATATTATTCTAAGCAAAAAAAAAAAATTAAGAATCAATTTTTATTATACATTCAAATAAACTCGAGCCCTTGATTAATTAAGTGGTTGCTCGGGAAACAAGGACAAATAGCGTTTAACAAGAAATTAATTTTGAGTGTATTAATATCAAAAATAATTTTTAAAAATATATATATATTATTTTAATATATTTTATAGTAAGAAGTATTTTAAAAGACCATCATTATCATATTTCCAAACATTTTGTGTGTTTAGAGCAACAATACAATCATTGCTTCATAGATTTTAAATGTATTCTTTTAAAATTAATTTTTTATATATTCTTGAATATTTTAATATAATAATATCAATAATAAATTCTAAAAAATTATCTTGATATAATTTTAAATAAAAAATACTATAACAAGCTTTTCCGTTGCATGAATTTAAAGAACATTTTCGACACCACGGTTTAATAGGTTGTTGTTTTTGTAGTCATTTTCTTTTAAATTATTAAATTGTTCCATAATCGACGGCATTGAAGAACAAATTTGATAATTCTCATGAAATTGGGAAGAGGTGGTATTTTTTTATGGGCTCTAGAATATAAAAATAAATTAGTCATTTTTTATTTAAATTTAAAATTTTATTTGACCCGTTAAAAATTAGTTTTGTTTTTTTTTCTTTTTTTAAATAAAATAAAATAAAATAATCACCAAGTACGTAGTTGAAAAATCAAGTTAATATTTTTTATTTAAAAATAGTATTTTAATATATTGTTATTTAAAAATACCTTATAGATATCCATAAAATCTTAATAAAATCATTACATCAGCTCTAACACGTTGATATATGTTTAAAATTTACACTTTGTAAATGACCACTTACAATCTGTTTGTAAGTATAATTGAAGTTATTTTTAAAAGTATTTTTTATTTAGATATGTATCAAAATAAAATAAAAAATAAAAATTATTTTTAACATCAACACATAAAAATAATCTAAAAACACTAAAAAAATAATTAAAAATTAAAAAAAATCAATTTTTTTCAAAATAATTTTTGAAACGCAATATCAAAAAAGACATTTCCCATGTTTTTTTACTTCGGTCATTTGATTTTAAACTATCCTCATCCTTGATAAATTAGAATAAAATTAACATTATCTTAATTGCTTTTTGTACAAGAAAAAATGTATATTGCTATGTAATTAAATAAAAAATTATGAAGAGTTATTTGCATAACACAATCATATATCTTAATATTAATATTTATCCTTTGATTAGCATCGGGAATTTTTCTTAACATCTTTTAATATATATAATTTATTTTATTTTTACGCATGCATTTCTTGATAGTGTACAACATGTTTTCAATATTTAACATGTTTTTATTTTTCGTTGATAAGAAAAAAAATGGACCCCGACCCGCGGTTGGAGGACAAGCACGTGGCTAGTTTTTATTTTGTATATGTTTTGTAGTGTGATTAAAGTTTTTTTTTTCAGTAATATATTAAAAATATATATTTTTATCTTTTATTTTTTATATAAGTATATAAAATAATCTAAAAATATTTAAAAAATTATTTAAAATAAA
Source organism: Salix purpurea (assembly GCA_027405865.1). Lineage (NCBI taxonomy): Eukaryota > Viridiplantae > Streptophyta > Magnoliopsida > Malpighiales > Salicaceae > Salix > Salix purpurea. The sequence continues at coordinate 6,434,734 of JAOWLH010000034.1, read as the reverse complement.
ATAAAATAAACACGAGGTGACAAACATATCATTTATCTTTTTCAAAGTACGAAATCGGAAATGTTCTCATGCAGTTTTCAGTGGAGAGCGACCACCGACAAAACGATGCGTCCCAGCCGCGTTAAAAGCCACCACGAAACGATGCTGGCCAAATTTTTTAATCTAAATTGACAATTGTGATTTGTTTTTCCAATATTATATATGGTCCACTCATTTTTAATTTCCTTTCTTTTTCTTGAGAAAAAAAAAATATTCATTGCATCATAGGAGGATCAAACAAGTGTTATTTTGTGAGAAGATTCGGCAAAAATAGTCAATGACTTGGGATTTTTTTTATTGTTTTTTAAAAGTGTTTTAAAAAAATATTATAAAAAAATATTTTTATTTTAAATCATTTTTTTTTTAGTGTTTTCATATTATTTTTATATGTGATATCAAAAATATATTTGTTTTAATAATATATATATATATATATTTTTAATGTATTTATGAATAAAAAATATTTTTAAAAATAATTTCAATCATATTTTCAAATATACACTTAATATTCCAATAAACAATTATCTAAAACTACAGTAATTTGTCTTTATTTCTAATCAATGACAGCTTATACCTACGTTTCGTAAGAACAAAAAAGGCAATCCCTAAAAATAATTGCTTGTGTCATACTCCATCGTTTGAATCCCCAGAGAAAAGTACCATATATTTTTAGATATTGTTGTAATTTTATAATTATGATTTGAAAAATTAAGTTTAAATAAATTTATAAATTATATACATACTTTTGTTTTTTTGCTAATTAAAGCTTCAAAACCACTTATGCATGTTAATTAATTAAATATTCTTAATAATATAATTAGAACAAAATACAAATCGCATCACACACCGCACATCATGATAAATAAAAACTTAGTGATTATTTTATATTATATTTCAAAAATATTTTTAAAAAAATTAAAGATATTTTATATTAAATTAATTTTTTATTAGTTTTGAATTATTTTGATACGCTATATATCAAAAATAATTGTTAAAAAATAAAAAATTATTATTTTAAATAAAAAAACATTTAAAAAAATCACGATAAAACTCCGTCATAATTATCCACCCACCCAATTACAAAACTGAAAACCTATGTTGTTTTGGTTGATAAAACCAGTTTTAAAGCAAACTAGACAGTAACATTTACACTTATCCTTCCAGGAAAACACTGCAGACCTAAGCATGGCTAGAGATGGCGGCGATAGATGTTGACAGAAACCAGAATCACCGCCAAGCGCCGCATGCGGCAGCGCACTGCCTCCCCCTGCTCCATCTTTCACGAATCAGCTTACTTCTGAAGTTTAAAGGAATCATTACTTGCAAGTAGAACTATTCAGAGATTCAATTATGATTTACTTCAAATTTAGACTTCTTAATCCAACTATTTTTCAAAAATGTTTCTGATGAAATTAAAAAATATATATTTTAATTTTAATTTTAAATTAAAATAAAAATTTTTAAATATTTTTAGATATTTTTATACATTGATGTCAAAAAATATTTTTATATATTAATATTACAATAATAAAAAATATTTTTAAAAATAAATTCAACCCAAATCTGAAACTTCAACTTCACTTAGCAGGCTTTGATGATGCTTTCTTAGAAAACTACATTGCTTTGATAGAGGAGAATAGAGGAGGAGGGATTCATTACATACTATAATTAATTCATCTCTATATTTTCAATCAAAATTTAATTTCTTGACAAAATTAAAAGAAATCATGCCTGCCACCTGGCTATGATGGCATTCAACACTTCAGTCCATCCATTACAGATGTCTGGGACCGCTTCCATGTTTCACTCAACCACTCCATGGAGATTATCACACACACAATCACAAACATATTAGTCATTTTCCCACACTTCAACCTATATTCTTTTTAATATAAAAATATTTATTATATGAGATTTTTTATATTATAGTAAAAAATTGAGAAAAATAATAAATATATGCAGAATTTTTATGGAGTGCGAGTTTTTTATAAAAGCAAAAAGATTCGGATACCTGAATTATCAAATTCATTATATTAGAATTAGTTTATTTTATAGTTTAATTTAAATTAAACACAACAAACAAAATATAAATTGTGAAAACACCTGCAATAATCAAATAACAAAAATAAATATTTAATTTTCTGTCTATAAAAAGAAGAAAAATCATTGAAAATTCATCATCACGTTATTGTTATTATCATAACTATAACAGTTAACATTATTATCAACATTTTATCCCAAACAATTAAAATCATTAAATTATCCCAAAGAATAAAAAAAAAATCAAACCAATTTTACAAAAAAAAACAATAAAAAAATAATCACTAAAATTATCATTATTTTTGCACAAACAGTGAAACCATAAAACAATCTTATCCGAAGAACAAATAAAAATAACAAAAAACACACAAAAAAGGTAAAAGTGAGAAATATGAATATTAAAATGATCACTGACATAAATTAAAATTTCAGAACTGAACCGAATAAAAATAAAACCTTAATCGACAAAAATTAAAAATAAAAACTAAAAGTATAGATACATAAATACGGATAAAAACACACATTGTTCAAGAAGGACCGAAAAAACAAAGGAATTAATACCAAATAAAAAATTCAGGAGAATAAGGACCGAAATGAAAAATAAAATATATAATGAATTCTAATCGAATGACAAAATTCAAACAAATAAAAACCTTGGGACCGAAACAAATAAAGAATTTTTTTTTTATAAAAAAATAAAATGTTATTTTGTTAAAGAATAAAAGAATAAGGACCAAAATGAAAAGTAACATATATGATCAATTTTGATTGGAGAAGAAAATTAAAACAAATTAAAACTTGTATACCAAAAAAATTAAAGGAACAAAAAAACAAACCAAAAATCAAAAGAATAAGGACTTAAATGAAAACCAACATATATAATTAGTTTCAATTGAAGGGTACAATTAAAAACAATCAAAATTCCAATTGAAGAAATCATGAATAAAACTGAAATTAAAAAGAATAGACACTAGAATAAAACAATCACAAACATGAAGGATTGTCATGTATTTTGCGGTGGCGGGAGAGAGAAAAAACTAAAAATCATTCACTGACCACCTTCACACGACACGCATCGGGAGGTAGAGGACATGGTGGCACCTAGGTGACACGACGATCGGACATTTTTCACAGTAAAACGACGCCACATGTGTCGCCTGATAGACACATGCACGTAAAACAGTGTTGTCGCGTCGTATGACGTACCTTAAGTGTTTCTGAAAAGAAATAATTAAAAAATACTAAAATTATCTATACATCCCTGGACCCCAAGATAACCCCAAAAAAACTAGGGATGAAAGTACCACAATGCCCCCAGCTCCAGCTCCATGTCCTAGTTTTCATCTTTTTTGAGGTTATTTACGTAGTTTCACTATGCACGAATATGTGAAAAAACGAAAGCATCCCTAACTTTTCCTCATCTTTTTGTCAGCTTTTGAGGGGTAAAATGGTAGTTTCGCTATGCAAATTAAAACGGAAAATGTCAAAAAAACCGTAAACAATATGAAAATATCACATATGTCCCCTAGAATGTCTAAAATAGAGGGCTTTGCGGGTTAAAGTTTTCGGTCTAAGGGGTAAAATGTTATTTTTACTGTTTAAATCCAAAATGATTTGTGTCTAGGGACAGTAAACCACCCACGCCTTTTAATTGTTTTTTAATATATATATATATATATATATATATATATATATATATATATATATATATATATATATATATATATATATATATATATATAAGTTTTTCAACCACGGGACTAAACTTTTTTAAGAGTATTATTAAATTGTTCTTGAAATCTATTATCTTGGCTCCATGTCTAACTCATGTTTTTTTTATTAAATCATGTGAGGCTGACTCCAAGTGAATCAATCAATTAAATAGGTTCAAATACAATTTAGATGATCAATAAAAACATAATATATTTTTTTTTAAAAAAAAAACATGAGGTTTGATGTATAAACTCATAAAACCCGTGAATCAAATAACTCAGGTTAAAACTTTAAACCAACAAATCGAGTAACAAACTCTAGTAGGATTTTATTTTTTCTAAACTATTCTTTATTTGTCTATACAATAACAAAAATGAATTATCAATTATTAAAAAAACCATATAAAAAGCAAGTGAAAATTAAAGAATAAAATCATGCAATTTATCTCCTAATCAATATAAAAGGCAAGTTAAGATAAATTATCAACTCTAAATACCAATAAATACATAACATAAGGATCATATTAAAAAAAATAGGAAAAAATAATGTAAATTACTATTATAATCCGCAATACAAATTAGTGTGATGTTCCCCCTCTATCTTTTAACTTAAATTCTCTATCTTTGAATTCAATCCTCTCTTAAAAACAAAAACCATGAAATTGAATGCTTCAAAAGACTAGATCGTGCAATGAGGATCAAAATAAAATTTTATAAAAAAATACTATTATAATCCACAATTAGAGGTAAGCAATAGGAGGATTTACAATAAAAGAATCACTTCATTTATATTATAGGCAATTTACTATGTTGTTTTTTTGTATTTTTTTACTCAATTAAATGATAAAAATAAAACAAACATTCAATTAACTGAATAAAATAAAAATTATAACATGACCATACATATTAGAAACATTATATGAAAGTAAAAATTCTTATTATAAAAAGTATTGCTTATCCACTTAAACATAAAAAAAATATTAATCTAAATATGACTTTTTTATATATAAAAACCATGAAAAATAGAAAGAAAGGACAAGACATACAGACCAAGCCCATTTATTTAGGGCCTACTTGCTGGCTGCTACGTAGATAGCACAATTGAGCTCACTTTTTCACTTCTTTTGGGCCTTTTTGAAAAGAAAAAAACTATTAAACAACACGTCGCGTGATCTCACTCTGAATCCGACCACAACAATAACTGGAAAATCAGGACGAGAGAGTTTTAAACACTTTAAAAATCATGATAAACCTATAATGACATAAAAAACACAAAAGAAAAACACTACAAAAAACAAAATCAAGCCGATCTCATAATACATGTTTTTTTACAAACCCTACAGATAAAACAAAAACTGAATTTCTCTCATCAAATGAAACAATTTGACATAATTTTTCTATTTATTTGGTAACCTAAATCAATGCCAATAATGTATTTTTTACCGTCAAAATTCAATGACATTTCTCTCTCCTCTCAACTAGGAACTAAAAAATAATAAAAATAGATTTTTACCAAAAATAAATTTGAAAAATATTAAAGCACAAATATTGTATAATGCACGTGAATTTTAAAGTTTAAAGAGCAAAATATATTTTGTTTTAAACTCATGGCACACCACCATGTTTGACATCCTTTTCATTTTGGTCCCTATGCTTTCAATCTCACCTTTACTTAAAGAAATTAAAATCAATTGTTGGAAATATAAGATTTAGAATCAAACAGTGGGTGAACAATGATAAACTCACGTGTTTTAGTTTAAAAAATCAAAATCAATTGGTCTTTAATTAGGAGAAATTGCTGGAAATGAAAGATTACGAGCTAAATTGAAAACAATTAAAAATTGTGCATAGTGGGTGAACAATGAAAAACCCACTGGTTTTAGTTTTTTTAGGTAACATATATTTGCCAACAAAAGCAACTTAAGAAGATGTATTACAGGGGTCTAAATGGTGCTCAGACATAAAAAATAATTTTACAGAACAAGCAAGCAATGTGGTACATAATTTTTTCATAGGATAATGCAACTAGAAACAATTCTGAAAATTGAGTTAAAAATGAACATTTACATAGGATTGTTATGCATGAACCATTGAAATTGCACCTGTTCACTATTCGTATGTAAGTTCTTTCTATGTTCAACAATCCTTGCAGATGGTAGTTGTCATCCCTGCCAGAAAGGGGAGAATAAAAAAATTATGCATGCTGAAATTACTGCATCACATGCTTAGTCATGAAACAGGTAAAAGCGTGTGCATAAAGAAAATATTCCATGTATATATTATATGCAGCTCCAAGCATGGAAAAAATTCACCAAAGAAAATTCCAGAACCCCCACCACACACACACACACACACACACACATTTCTCTTCTTCTTTTGGTTCTTCAAAATCAAAGAAAGTTGGTGAATACCTCATTTAGCAGGGATGTGAGAAGACTGACTTGGCTTGATTAGAAGAAAACAAGGGGATACAAGCTATAATTTGGCAAGAAAAATATGGTGAGATATCTTCACCAATGAATTGATTATCCATTTAACTGGATGGATGCACACACAAAAACATTGAAATAATACAGCCTAGCAGGCAGATATGCTACCATGTTATGCTTCATTCATTGATTCAAAAAGACAATAATTCTGAAGTGGCAAGAAGAAATAGACAACTAATGTACAGTATTTTCTAGCTGTATCATACATTTTTCATTGGGAAGACATGGGATTGGAGGAATGGAGAGGAGATCTAGAAGAGGTCTTATAGGATGTGCACTCACCAATAAGTATTAAATCTTATCTTAACTAAAACTAAAAGTTGCCGCTGGTAAACAATAGAAGGCATCAAGCTAAAGCTAATCCACATTCATTAGCAACCACTGATCAGACAAATGCACACAAAATGTCAAAGGTATTCAACTTCAAATTCCATGTTCAGAAACCATCCATAAAGGACAACAAAGGCAAGATTTGTATTTATCCAATCTAACTTTGTTCTAACAAGGGCCCCAAACTATGTGACATATAGCACTAGCATAATTGAGATTCTAGATCATTAAATATCCAAGATATAAATTCTATCCATATTGCTTTATGGAGTTTGAACTCTGGTACTACTTTTGTAAACATAGCATATGGGTTTCTCACATTTCCTGAATCAGGTTGCCGGTCAACCATGGTCTTCTCAACATGATATAAGGTAATAAGGTCCAATGTTGTCAAAGGCAAAAGGCGCTAAAAGGCACCGAACCTGTAAAATGCCCAAGGTGCTCGCGTGAATGAACCAAGGCGATATAATATAGATAAAAAATATACGTACAATATTATATCATATTATATAAATCTAAAATATATATCTTCCCAGTTAAGATTAGATCATTAGAAAATAAAAATAAAATACAAAATACCATAACATAGTCATATAAAGTTATATTTTTCACCCTTAAAATAAAACAAGATAATTTAAAGTAGCAAGTATCCAAATAGATTAAAAAGCAAACATAAATATCATCGTCATTATTTACTAATCTTCAAAAACATCTTCATTCATGCTTTCCTGTTTTGTACTTGTGCAAAATGTGGCTGGTGTCTCTTCAAGTTTTCTTACTGTGTGCCTCCGACTTTAGTGGTTTTAAAAAAAAAATTACCCTTATCTTTGTTTTTTACAAAAGTACCACTAAGTTGTTTCTTGGCGTAATTTTTTTTAAAAAAAGGTCACAACATAAATGGTTTTTTTTTTTTTTTTTTGTAAAAAAGAAGAAAAATCAAACAGAAAAAGAATATTTCAAACAGGTGCTCACTTTAACACAGTGCTTCATTGAAATTCATTGCTTGAGGCATTGTGGCCTTGCCTTGCCTTTCCTGGAGTGCCTAGGCTAGCGCCTTAGCACCTCTTGACAACAACGAATAACAAATATACATCTGTGTTTGTTCTAGACATTAAAATGAATGAATATGTACAAGACAATTGCAAGTACACACCCAAGCTCCAAGTCAAATCCATTGCAATGATACAAAAACTCTTCAAACAATCTAAAATCTGCAGTATTAGCATCCTATTCCTATTATACATTCAACTGGTGCATAATAAGGGCATACTCTGCATGCACCGTAGTGCCTTTCATCTGTAATGTTCTTGGACAAAAATGATAATCCTGCTAGAAACTGAGAGTTCCCATGAATCCAGAGTCAGAAAAATACAATTAAGTGTGGTTCTCATCAATCATGTCATATTTCAATGCCAGGCATCTATAATTCTCATTAATCCTCGTTCTCATCTTGACATTTTGTAAACAAATAGAGAATGCAAAGGATGTACATAAAAACAATAAACAGGGACCATACACACAGCAAATATGCCAAGATACCATGACAATAGTGCAAACATTGTATGCAAACATCATAACTCCAAAATCCTATTTGATGTAACAACTCTTTAATCGTATAGGCAAAAGAATTCTCATCTCCGATAAACAAATAATGTGGCTCTAAAGATATTCTGTCATTCAGATTTGCTTCACAATCAACAGCGTACATAAAACTCCTAACTCATAATTGTGTCATCAATTCATTACCAACCATCAAGATCACAATCTTTCAATAGAAAAAAAAAGTAAAATCAAGAAGACCAAGCTATTATTGACAAGCATTAAACATAAACAGCCACTTATTGATAAATGAAATCAGGAGAAACAAAAACAATAAGAAAATATGCAAGCAAAGAAGGTGTATGGTTACAAGATACAGTACCCAGCAGCAGTAATCAATCAAGATCCTCTTCTCTAGTCTCCGGTCCAAAGTTGGTATTCCCTCTCGAATCCCCGTCGTTGTTGTTCCCACTCCCACTATAGCTAGCCTCCGCTGAAGATCCAACAGACCTACCACTACCACTACTAAAAGGCCACGGCAATGGAATCCTCAACCTCGTCTCTCTTGGAGTCTGCGCATTACCATCGCTATTATCACCATCACTAAAAGACCCACCACCCACATTCAGATTACCACCATCATTTCCATTCCCTTTCCTCTGCTCATAATCAGGATCATCAGTAGGCAACTCATACCTACAAACCGGACACGAATTATGCAATTCAAGCCAAGGTATAATACAATCCTTATGATAGATATGCTTACAAGGAATTTGTTTCGCTTCCTCCCCTAGCTCAAAACTATCCTTACAAACCGCACACTGTGAAGAATCCGATTCCAATAATTCCTTTGTTACCTTAATATCCGGGAGATTCTCCACCGCGGACTTTGCGGCCGGCGGAGTTCCATACCTATTAGGATCATTCTCCGCAAGCTGTTGGATCAGTTGCTCTAACCCTGGTCCTATAAAATAATCACCGAGATTCGCCGGAAGACGAAACCCTGTGGTGTCCATTCCACCCATACCAGAATTATTTTCAATCACAAACTGAATGTTTGCTCCGCCGGCTCTCATGGTTTGGAGGTAATTTTGAAGAAACGCTAAAGGATTGAAACCGTCGGGATCTTGAAAAAGCGGGGAGGCGGAGGAGGAGTTTGTTGTTGTTGAGTTGTTTGATGATCGAGGCGTGGGGGGCACGCCACCGAAGATGGAGGTGAACTCGTCGAGGAAGATGCCCGGGCCGAGACCAGAATCGAATGGGTTAGAGCTAGGGTTTGGAGAATCGACTTCTTCGAGGAAACCTTCCTGACAGTTAGGACATGTGGGATCGGAGGTTGGTGCTGAAGTTATTGTTACATTCCGTTCGCACTGGTGACAGAAGTAGAGTTGCGGGACGCCGCCGCCGGTGGAAGACATGGCTATTTTTATTGAAGGATTAAAATGGGATTTTCTGATTTTTGTGAGTCAGCTATTTTAAGGGAGAGATTTTTTTGGTCAATTTATAGGTGCTTAGATAGAGAACAAAACGATGACGCATGGGTATAGAATTCAATGTCCCAATTCCATATTTTAATATTTTTGTAAATTATAACCCAGTCCTTTTCTTACAAATAATTACACTTTTTTCAATAGACCATTTATCTTTGTTTAAAAAAAATATAATATTTATATTTTTTAGATTTGCTAACAACTTATTTTTCTATGGATTTTCATTTACTTAATATTGAGTCATATTAAAATTAATGGTTTATAGTTTATACTGGTAGTTTAAGCATACAAAATTAATAAATATTCAAAGATCTAATTGTTGTAGGTCGAGAGATTGAATTTATAGTTTTTAAAACTAAAAAAATAAAGCAATTTGTTTCTTAAAATAAAGATACTGAGTTATGATTTATTCTCAACTTTACTTAAATTTTAAAATATAAATTTTATTTTTCGGAAGTACTTGTTTCAAATAATTTACTTGAAGAATAAAATTTAAATTCCATTATCCAGCTATCAAACAGACCTAAAATTAATTTATCATATGATATGAGTCTATATATTTGAGCCATGTCACTTCTTTTATTATATAAAACAATTTTGTATTTATACATATAATAAAAATAAAATGGAGGACAAAATTATACGAAGACTCGACCAGTCTCCCGACAAAACCTGTTGGGTTTGAGGATATTAATGATGTTCTTCAAGAGGACACTACTGTATCTGTAGTTGACAATTGATGAAATCTTCAGCATTAAGACAATAATAGGTTTTCTAGATCTGAAATTATTGTATAAATTGTGAAAGAGACTTAGGGCTATTTTTTAATTTTTATTTAGAAAAATATCAAAATGATATATTTTTATTTTTAAAAAATTATTTTTAACATTAGCGTATCAAAATAATCTAAATATAACAAAAAAAAATTAATTTATAATAAAAAAATAAAAATAATTTTATTTTAAAAAAATATTTTTAAAATATAGTGTTGAATAAGCAATTAACTAGTTTTTTTTTTTCATCTAGAGATACAATCAATTATCAAAATAAATGTTATATGGCTATGAAATATTTTTCATAGTTTCAAAATGTGTAGAGTTATGCTGCATGGAATTGTGTGGTTTTTGTTTTTGAGAAAATATTAAACATTGATTAAAATAGGCTCTGTATTAAGTATAATTTATTTAAGAGTATACAAGTTTTTTTAATATTTTTGTTAATAAATATATCACTATATATATACAAGCATCACTATATATATACAAGCATTGTGAAAAATAATTTGCTATATGCATATATCATGGCTATTAAAATATTCATCATATTTTTCCGGTAGGGCTCGTTCGAGTCATGGCATGCACCTATTGTAAAAAAATATAACAACTATGATTTTACTCGCTCAACTAGATCCACAAAATACGTTTTAGTGAGTATACAAGTTTTCTTAAGAACTGTATCTTTGTTGAATTTATAATATGATTTTTTAGAGAAAAAAAATTAAAGAGTCATGCTGGTGACATATATCATGAGAGTTAAATTAGTGTGATTAATTTTGTAATTTCATTTCTCCTCACCTCTCCAGATTTTTACCACATATATAAATTACAAAACAAACAAACGGCGTGGACGATTCACTGTAGTCCCTCTCACATGTTACTGTGGATTCGAGCAGTGTAATGACGATTTTGTCCCTCGGTGCGCCTGCCTTTTAACGCTGGAGACAGGGCTATTTTCGTTTTTTCAATTTTCATGCACAGTGTAATGACCTCAATGGGCACAGATAAGACAAAATGCAAGAAAAACTGGCGGGGCTGTTCCAGTAATTGCACAATTGCGGCTCACAGTGTAATGACCTCAATGGGCACAGATAAGACAAAATAGAGACCTTGCCTGGAGGGCTATTTTCAGATGTTCAATTTTTTTAAAAATGTGTAACTACGTTTATAGCCCTAGTAAAGACAAAATCGAAGAAATTGAGGCAGGGGTGCTTAGGTAATTCGCCATTGTTTTTAAATATTAAATCCCGATTTCTGTACGGCGTGTCCCCTGACGCGCCGGAGCTTCTGCATCGCACGCTCCTGTTCGACAGAGCGTGCGGTAGTTATCGGGCATGGAAAATGTTATTCCGGCCTATCTCCGGGTGCGCCTCCATGTGTTCTGTCGATCGGTGCCGCGCGTGTCATCGGACGGTAACTAGGTAGGTGGCGGTGGCCGGTTGAAATAGAATCTGTGCATTTCTCTCTCCTGCATGGCTAAATACATTTAAGTCCTTGGTCTTTAACTTTTTCGGATTTCTTTGAAATATGTTAATAATTTCAGTCCATATGTTTGAATTTGTTCACTTTTATCCTTTGATTAACGTTGGTATATAATTGGTTTACATTTCAATCCTTGGTCTTTTAATTTTTCGGTTTGGTTTGGCATTATTAAGAATTTCGGTCCACAGGTTTTAATTTGTTCAGATTTATCCTTTGATTATATATTTGATTTATAATTTGATTAATTTCGTTTTTTTGGACAAAACTAAAGTTATTTTTTTTGCTTATAATATTAATTTATTTTTCTCATTTATAATTTATAATTAGCTTTTTCTATTTTTTTATCATAAAAAATCTCAATTAAAAATAAAAACACTATGGATACATTTAATTAACTAAATAAAAAATATTCATGCTAATAAAAAAATACTAATGATAAGTAAAGATTAAACTTTTCAAAAAATTAAGATATAGATAGAAATAAAAATATATTTAGCATTGCTAACATGTTTTCTAAAATAAATAGATTTTAATCATGAATTCAAAAATAGTTGCATATTGGATGATATTTTTATCTAATTTTAAGATGGATATATATTAAATTTACACGGGTAATCCGAGTTGACCTATAAGATCAATAAGGAGAATCTTGGAAAAAATAAATTGGAAAGCTTAATACCCAATTAATTTAACATTAAAGAATAAAATTGATAAAAAAAAGAGTGAGTTTTTTATCATAATTAATCTATGCTTGCGTTACAAACTCAACTCAAAATTTTATACATTTTATCTCCTGATCTATAATTTTTATTTACTTATATCATATAAATTTATCATTATAGATTTAATTATGTTAAATTATATACACCAGAATACCCGCGGCAGCGCGCGGGCCAATTAGCTAGTAAACATTCTAATTGGTGTGACAAAATTCAAGGGGTTTGAAGAATGGAAGGTTATGGTGAGTGAGAGAGAGGTATCTAATTTCATTTTTTTTTTATTCTCAATAAGCTTATTTGATTTTGTATGATTTTCACTTATTTTTTTAACACACAGTGTTGGGTTTTTTTTAATTCATTCACTTATATTGTTTTTATAAGCTTGTAAAATGCTTCTGCAAGACTGGAGTGATTTAATAAATTGACCCATGAACTAACCAAAATCTAGATTAAATCGATACAATTAAAATAAATAAATAAATAAATAAAATAACATCATTTCAAATAAAAATAATAAACTTGAGTTAAAGGAATAATTAATTGATTTAAAAAAAAGCTAAAATTGCATAGCTTAAATACTGTAGCATTAGACTCAGATTATTGTGGATTGTAATAGTATAATTATCATTTTACCCTTCAGTGAATTAAAATTTAACTCTTGGTCTCATGGGTATTTTCAACTTTTCAAGAACATGTTGGCATTATCTCATTGTTGGAGGGTGTTTTCATCTTTCTCATATTTTTTTGTATAGTAAAACTATTAATTTACCTTCTGAAGCAGACAACGAAACGAAGAAGAATCAAGGGTATTTTTGGTTTTTGTGCACAATATATCCACTTATTTACCATCAGATGAAACAAAAAAAATGTGCTTATTGTAAGGGCACCTTTGGTTTTTTACCTTTGGGTGAAAAGTATAACTATTAAAATACCTTTAGAAAAAGACAAAAATAGAGGTATTTTGATACCAGGTTTTTTCATTGTCTCTAGTTCAGGGGGTGTTTAGATAGTTTTATATTTATTTATTATTTTTTTGAAATACCTGCAGACGTGTCTGCTCAGCATGCCTGTCATTGGCTCCATGATGCACTTTTCAAGCAACGTGTTCTATGTACAAAGGTTGCTTAGTCGCCGTGTCTCCGAATGCGCCGCCATGTCCTCTTCCACCATGGTGGGGTCTGTGTCAACAGACGATGGGTGGACAGTCGTCAATGATCGATTTTGTTTTTTTGTGCCTTTTCTCTTTCCTGCAGCATCGGAATACATTTTAGTCCATGATCTTTTTATTTTATTTTTTTGTCTGAATTGCTTCTATATAAGTGTTTTTTTTATAAAAAAAAATATATTTTAATTGAAATTAATTATATATGTTATTTTTTATTTCAACCCTTATTCTTTTGATTTTTGATTTTTTCCTTTATTTTTTTCTGTATGCATGTTTTTATTTATTTCAATTTTGTCCTTCAATTAAAATTGATCATATTTGTTATTTTTCAATTCGTCTCTTGTTCTTTTGATTTTTTTTCTTTTAAATTCCATTTATTGTTTTAGTCTCAAGGTTTGAATTTGTTACAATCTATCATCCAATTAAAAATGATTATATATATATATATATATATATTTGTTCTTATTCTTTTAATTTTTAGTTTGATTTTATTTTGTTTTATTTTTTTTTCATTCTTGGACAATCTTTATTATTTATCCATATTTATGTGTCTATACTTTGAAATTTAGTTTTTTTTTTTATTTCTATCATTTTCTTCTTTTTTTTGTTTTGTTTAGTGTCTAAATTTGAATTTATGTTAGCGATCAATTTAAAATTGATATTTGTTCTTTTTTTCTCTTTCTTCTCTTTTTTATTGTTACTTTTATTTATTGTTCAGATTAGATAATTTTTTTTAATTCTCATGATATTTATTTTGATTTTTTTTGCTCTTTTGTCAAATAAAGTTTTTGTTTTTTACTCTTCAAGATAATTTCATAGTTTTTGTTTTTTACACAATAATAATGATAAGATTAGCATTTTTTTTAACTATAAAAGGTATTTGCTTTTCTTTTTCCCATATTTATATGTATATGCTCTTAGTGTATATACTTTTGGTGTTGGTGATCATCTGAAAATTTATATATTTTTTCCCCTTTGTTTTTTTATTTGTTGTTCAAGTCAAATGATTTTTTCTAAGCCAATAATACTTGTTTTTGTTTTGTCATTTATTTTATGTTTTTGTTTGCTCTTATGTTAAAGTTTTTAGGTTTTTTTTTTATTCTTCGGGCTAATATGTTAGTTCTTTCCTATTTACCTAAAAAACTTTCAATTATTTAGTTTTTATATATATTTATTTTATTATGGATAAGGTGTTGAAAATAACGATAAAGATTATTTTGAAAACATTTTTTCCTAAAAATATATTAGACTAATTATATATTTTGATATTTTTTTAATACTAACACATTAAAGTATATAAAAAAATGAACTAAGATTATTTTAATCTTACATTAATTTAATCTTAATGTTATGAAATACTTTTAATATAATAATATCAAGAAAAAATCTTAAAAAATAAAAAATATATTTTAATTTCTTTTTAAATAAAAATCAATTTAAACTAAAAATATATCAAATCACACGAAGACAAAACAAAAAACACACCAGGATAACAAATCACTAACAATAGAACATTCACTATACATGTATAAGAGAGAGTTTCAATCTCATTTCACACCACCAAACCTAAACTTACTATGTACTTTAATGCAAACTGGATTTAATACAGAAATAAATAACAATAAAAATAAAAAATCAAAATTAAAAGTATAAATATAGATACATAAATATGAACAAAAAAATAAAATATATCCCAGAGAATCGAAAAAAAAATAAAGAGATGAAAACTAAAAATAAAATAAGGATAAAAATACTAAATACTAAATTATATATATTAAAATGAGATAAAAAAAAAACATTTCTCTCGCATTAGGCAAATGACTCGTTATAAGCTAATAGGTCCGTGGGCTGTCATGTTGTCCGGGTAAAAGCCCCCCCCACCCCAACTCATAGAAGATTTTCTTGGTTCTTCCTTTACTCTAATCTACAGTCTCACAAAAGTCTTTTCTTTTGTTCTTCGCGTCTTCTCCATTGATCGATAAAAAATCCGAAATGGGCTCGCGAGGAGTAGCAAACATGATTCTGTCGCGAGCAAGCAGGATGAAAGCAAAATTACAATCATCACTAGAAGCAAGTCTTTTGGAAATCGAAGACGTATCACACCAGCACGCAGGCCATGCTGCCATGAAAGGCAATACTGCAGGGGAAACTCATTTCAATGTCAAGATCGTGTCTCCCAAATTTGATGGACTTAACCTAGTAAAGCGTCACCGCTTGGTTTATGATGCACTCGCGGAAGAATTGCAGTCTGGATTGCATGCTCTCTCCATAGTTGCCAAGACTCCACAAGAAGAAGGAGCAGCTGCAAAAAAGTGATCCAAGCGAGGTTCAGAGAAACTGAGGTTCTGGGCTACTCTTGTTCTTGGGTTTTTTTGTTTTTTAAATTGCTCCAAGTCTTTTTGAATGTCTTGCTGTAATTGGGTACTTCGATTTTTTTGCCTTGTCAGAAGATAATTGACTGGAGCTTTGATTTTTGAAGTGGATGGGATATTGGGGTGTGATGCTTTAAGGAATTCTTGACCTGAAAAATATAATCTTCTGTTTTTTTTGTCAAGAAAATTCATAGAACATTGAATTTGAATTTGTTGCATTAGCAGACTTGTTACAATTCGTTTCCTTCATAGTAGGTCTCAGCACTGAGGTCTATCCTTATAATTTCACATGTCGAGTTCTCATTTATAGCAAGAGGGATCCTAAATCTTGAGTGGGTTGTTCACCCTCCAGGGAGCAGGATAGATGCAATCCTAAGGATGCTACAAGGACAATTAACCTAGAATAATTTTGTTAATGCTAAAGTCGTGGAATTCTCTTCCTAACAATTCTGTATACTGTTGTCCTTCTGCGTTGTCTAAAGCCCATGAGTTTGCCAATTTAGCACTTTTGCTTTTAAGCCTGCCCATATTGATGATTTACCTCTTCATGCTGCTTGCATTATAGCAATGGAATGGTTCTTTCAATTGTGCACTGTTGAACTTGATACATGATAGCTACATAGTCCTGATCGGTCGTTTGTTCTTTCATCTTGTCATGTCGGTGAATTGTTTGCAAAGACATAGATTAGCTGATGATCTCTAATTTATAGCCCCGTTTTGTGATTTCCCTGCGCTGGCTTCCACTAGAGAATCAGTTAATGGTCAGACTACCAACTTTTATTCCAATACAACTTCTTCATAGTAGCTTGCAATGATGATTAAGCATTTATATGGAGGCTCAGCATTGTGGTTGCAAGATATGATTTTTTGAGCTTTTCTTTTTTCATTTCCACTGTCTCTTTTGTACCTCACTGAATTCTATTCAACTAATCTGGATGATAGGGAATATATATTTGATGCACTAAATATTTGCAACTGAATGGTAGTAACCTGGAATTCTTCAAACTCACAACCTCCTCTTTAAAGGAGAATTGCAGCAACAAGCTCTACACATATGAATTCTTCATCATCAGAATGCTCACTAAAGCAGTTGTTTATGTTTTATAAAATCATGATTCTTCACCGTTGAAAACATCATCTAAGCATGCAAGTGATATTTTAGAACTTTTTCTGTATTTGATATGAGATCGAGCATGAATGGGCACTACTATTGCATGTCTTTAGAGTTGCTTGTCAATTTTGTGGCGGGAAATCTGTCCAAACATTCATAAGTGTAGCATGGCTATTGCTCAAGCCAATTAAGATAACTATACATTTCAGGGTTAGGGAGGCTAGTTTAGTTTGTGTTAGTACCAAATGATAGTGCACTCAGTCACTAATGCTGTTCCAATGAACTCTTTATCAGAATAATTTAGATGAACTTCTTTGCCATGCTATATGTTGCCGTAGCCTCTTGAAGTTCCAGGAATTCAACTAAAAATATTATGAATTTGCTGCAGGCCGTGTCCATGATGACAGAATACATGCTTAGGAGTTGGAAGTTGCGGTAAGCTTGCCTGGACAATTGGAGAAACTCTGCTTAATAATGATCCATATCACAGCAAGCATGATTATTGTTTATTTTTACTTTTGACTGCTATTTTTGTCTATTGGAAAGAGATTCCAGTGAGTGAGAATCATTAACCTGGGATATTTCTGTAGTTGGAGCTTAGTCAGTGTTTCGTTATTTAGAATTTTGCGGCCGATTGGCTCTTCATCATGCATTACTTTTACCAGAATTTTATTCAATTTAATACTTGAAGAGATGGGGAGGAACTGCTGCTGTGGTATTCTCTCGTCACTATCATTTACTTGTGATATAGGTATTAAAGAATAATATAAATTATATTATGAGGTCTCACCTAACACCTTCACCTTTTAGGTGAGATAATTTCTAACATGGTATCAGAGCCTTGTTGACCCTGCATTCACGAGTTCGAATCTCATCACCCCATTCTATTTGATAAAAATCAAGCACAAAACAATGTTGGTTTATGCAAGTTTCAAGCCTAAAGAGTTTTCACTTGAGTGATGTATTAGAGAATAATATAAATTATATTCTGGAGCCTCATCATGACATTGAATATCAAAATAGAGACCAAGTAGAATTTTCTAATAGGCTTTAAGTTGATGTCTCGTGAATGGGATGATGAGAATTGTGAATCATCCCACCGCGAATTACTTTGTCCTTCCTGCAAATGGTCTCAATTGGATCCTCTTCATGAATTAAATCTTTCCTCGACTGAACTTGTTGAAAATTCCTAGCATGGGAGATGCAGTGAAATCTTAAGGAAAAGCAATGGCTCCAAAACACTTCAGTGTCAGAAATAGTGCACAGCATTCTAGCCCCGGGTAACTGCGTCCCCAAAATGGAGCATGCTAAATAAAGAAGCCACACAAAACTAGGTTCAATCATTATTCCCCATCAAATCCCTAATTCTTTGTCGGTTTTTATTCTAGTTTGATTGGGTCACTAATAAGTTTGTTTAAGAGTGTAGTTGAAGTTGTTTTTTAAATATTTTTTCATTTATAAATGTGTTAAAATATATTTTTTGTTTACTTCTAAATTATTTTTAATATCATCAAACATACAATTACAAGTTAATTGTTAGATTATCTAAATTTAACTAGGTTAATATTCAAAATGATTCAAAAGCAAATTATCTAGACGGTGTTTGACACTTTGTTTTAAAAACTCATCTGGAAAAAAAATTATTATTTTTTATTTGTATTTATATTTCTTACTTTAAATTAATTTTTCTGGTGTTTTTAGATTATTTTCATGTGTTGATGTCAAAAATAAATAAAAATATATCATTTTGATATATTTTTAAACTATTTTTTAAAAAAAAACAACCACGATGTCAAATAACACATAGGCTAGGTTCGAGTTAAACATAATCATGTTGGCCTACAAATTCAGAAAATCATTTCAAAGTTCAAACGATTGGAAACAAGTTCAAAGAGAAACCCTGGAGAAAAGAAAAAGAGAAAAGAACAGGTAGAATTGGATAGTAAACCCATCAAATTCGAAGGTGCAGCGCATTTTGTTTGGTCCGATCGCCATGCTAATTTTAAAAGGAAGAAATATATGATGGTAGGCAGGTAGGAATTTGCCGCCAAATATAACAGCGAGGAGCCTCCCAAATCAAAGCTTGCATTTGCTGCCGTCTTTTCAGCTTTCCCAATCATTCCCTCCTTCAATTTTGCTGGTCACAAGAAAACCCATATCATAAAAACTCTGAAAAACAAATCCTCATTTAGCATCTCTGATCCAATTTATAGCTTTCTCTTCCCTTTTTTTGTGTGCGTGCATGGCGTATCTTTCTTGTTTGATGGCTGGGATTGGATTCGGATCATAGGGGACACATATAATCATCATTTCCTTAAAAAAAGCTGAAGGAGGCAAACATGAACAGCAAATCCTCTGTCTCCAAGGAGCTTAATGCCAGGCACACCAAGGTCTGCTTTCCTTTTTCACCATCTTCTCTGTCACTGGTTAGGATCTTCTGTTTTAGTTTTGTGGGATCATTGGATTTGAGTCAGGATTTAATCGATTTTCCTTCTTCTTTATCTTCTTTTCTTGCCCCGTCTAATAACCCCAGCATGCATTCAATTGCCCTTCTCATCAGGATATTTTCTTTTCTTGTTCTGGTTCTTCTTTTTCCAACTATCCATTGAATTCGTTTCAAAACATAGCTGATTAAGAACGCAAAGGGTCTCACATTATAATCTCTTATACTGGTGTTATAATACATAGTAGTTCTCTATAATAGGAATGATACGAACTTTATTCACCAACTCTTGCAAATGATAATTGGGTTTGACGATGTCGAAAATTGAAATCCATAAGGAGAGGACTCAAAAATATGTAGATGAGAAGAGTTAGAAACAGCAGATTCCTAGACAAGATTCAAGAGTAAAGTATCAACCCAGATCAGGTAGAAACTACATCTGGTGTCTAGACTTTAGAAGTAACATTATCATTGGAGGGCAATACCAAAAAACTGGGGACCTCGGAATACTTATAGCTCACTCTTCTAAGCCATTCTGATAATAAATACTACAGAGAGAATAGTTTTTGTTTATAGAGTTGAAATTTATTTAATCGACGTCCAGTTTTTCTCTGAAATTGTGTTCTTTTTCCTACTCTTTTACGCAGATATTGGAGGGCCTTCTTAAGCTGCGGGAGAACAGAGAATGCGCTGATTGTCATAGCAAGTACTCATTTAAGACCCTTTCTTAGCTTCAGCTTAATCAATTTCGCTATTATAATGTCCTGAACCTTATTATAATAGGTTTCAATCCTCACCTGGTTTTGGATTAGGCTGTGTCATGTCCTAGCCACTTTTAGAGATGAGCTAGAATCTTTGTGTTCACCATTATGAGGTGCTTGTTTAGCTAGAATCTACTTTCAATGGGTATTGGATTAAGCTGCAACATGAGATCAAATTCTTAGAAAGCACTCTCGAACCTAACTTCTGCAGAACTCGTATATCCACATGGAGTTTTGTGATTTTCTCTTATGTTTTTTAGCCTCTGCTTTTAGTCTATCCTAGAGGGAGTTCTTTATTTTCAAATTTCCTGAAATGAGGGAAGCACCCGGGTGATTTTAGGACCAAGAGACAAACATACTGCAAAATTCACAGAAAAATCGTTGAGAAAGTTACTGTCTTAAAAGAGCATAGTGAACTGAATTATCGTGATTGATGGTTCTCATTCTCTGCTAACTGTGTGGTATAAGTCAAAATCCTGGCTGGCATGGATTTTTTTCACAAGTTGGAGTAGTTTTTGACATTCTGATGATGCAAAAATATGGATGTATAGAATTTCAAATTACATCTTGACTTGTCCAAGATACTGCTGAAGTTTGATCTCAGAATTTTGTCTTTTCAATCTATTTCTCTCAGGGCACCGCGATGGGCAAGCGTGAACCTTGGAATATTTATATGCATGCAATGTTCAGGAATTCATCGGGGTCTTGGGGTGCATATTTCTCAGGTTCGTATTGCTATTCTTTCTTTTCTGGTGCATCTTTCGCCCTCTACAAGCAAAATCTAGGATCTTTACCTGTATAGCATTTTTTTTCCTTCTTTTGTTATTAGCTCTTTCATTTTTATTGCTATACATTATTTTGTTGTCTCCTCACTACACCACGTCAATGGCTTGTACATTCTGGTCTTGTGAATAGGTACGGTCTACCACACTGGATACATGGCTGCCAGAGCAGGTTGCTTTCATGCAATGTAAGCATATCTCACTGCTGTTACTAGTGAAATGAATCGCGAATCAATCATCTGTGAATGATATAGTTTCTCAATTCAAACATAAGTTGTTTTCATGACTTTTTCCTCTATGAATGACAGAAAAATTTAAGATTTTACTTCAAAAATCTGACTGGTAGTTTCTGCTGCTATTCATTAGTCATCAAGCTTCTCTGGATAAGAACCTCAAGCTGATAGTTTACAGTTTAATGGTGGAAATGCTTTTGATCTCGTTTGACTTGGAGTTTGTATGATGACCATTACAGCATAACTGTTATTCTAACCATTTTTATTTAAACTTGTTTGTGTAATAGCCGTGGGTAACGGGAGGTCCAATGATTACTGGGAAGCAGAACTGCCTGGAAATTTTGACAGAAGTGGGACTGACAGATTTATCCATGCCAAGTAAATCTGCTACTGAAGTTTATAGTGAGCTGTATCTGAGAACAAGATTTCCATCTTGATTAACCCACTTAGAATTTTTCCAGGTATGGGGAGAAAAGATGGGTTTCAAGAAATTCAAAACAACCAGCGCAGGTTTTCAGTCGAATTAACTATAACAATGGCGTGCTTGTTGAAGGTGCAGCCAGTAGGGTTGTTCCGAGGCAAACACGGCCACAGTCTCTTGACGAAGAGAGTTTTTCCAGAATCACAGCACAACTTTCTCCTCCATTGACAAGAACTCGTTGGGTAATGTTCCTATATAAATTGCTGTGAAACCTGCAGCTTGAGATGATTTCTTAATAAGGTATCAGAGTTTTGTTGACCCAGTAATCACGAGTTCGAATCTCACCATCCTCGTTCTATTTGATAAAAATCAAGCACAAGATAATGTGGGTCTGTGCAAATTTCAAATTCAAAGGGCTTTCACTTGAGAGGAAGGTGTTAGAGAATAATATAAATCATATTCTAGAGTCTCATTTAATAGCTTAAGCTATTAAGTGAGATGATTTCTTAACATCTATCAACCACAAACTATAACATAAATCTTCATATTGGTGATTTAAGCTGGAGAGAAAACTCTACCAGACTTGCATCTTAGTAATAACCTGAAAATAATATGTAAAAGAGCATGGGAGCTAGAATCTTAATCACATTCTAAGTTTTAGGGGGTGTTTGAGAATACTTTTCAAAAGCGTTTTTGAAAAAAAATGAAATTTTTTATTTTTATTTTTAAATTTAAATTAATAAAATTTGATGTTTTTAGATCATTTTGATATGCTGATTTTTAAAAATAACCACAACCACAATCACACTCTCAAACAATCATTTATACTATGTGAATATCCTTACAATCAAACCCTTTTCAATTCCTGTCTAATGCTACGATAAAAAATAGCTATCTATAAGAATGGTATTCTAATTATCTATAGAATGTTTAAATAAACAAAAACAATGCATGAGTTCTAAAGCTTGCCCATTTTTTCATATAGGCTTCTTTGGACATGAAGAGCGATCCAATTGCTTTACCGACACCAAAGGGACTAACTGAGAGCATAAAGAAGACCGACGGTCCTAAGGATCTCTACAGCTTGCTTTATGTCGATGATACGAAACAAAATATCCCCTCCATGGAAACTCTTTCGAGCTGGGCAACTTTTGACTGTAAGTATACGGTATATTTGTTCTCATCTAAAAACTTAAGCGGTTAGTTGAAGTTTCAAAATATGACTTATATATTTTCTAACACATCTCCTCAAGTGAAAGTTTTTTGGGCTTGAAACTTGTACACAGGCCTACACTACCTTGTGTTTGATTTTTATCAAATGGAATGAAGGTAGTGAGATTTGAACTCGTGACCGCTTGGTCAACAAGGTTCTGATACCATGTTAATGAATCATCTCACCTAAAAACTTAAGCCGTTAGTTGAGAAGCAGAATATGATTTATGTTATTCTCTAACAAATATGCTATGTGAACATCTTTTATTGACATGTAGAAGCATTTTGATAGTTCCTGAAATTAATTGAACTGCTGGAATATATGGTAAGAAGGAAGATTTTCACGCTGCTTTAGTTCTTTCAAACTCTATCAGCTGAGCATTCTCTCCTCGAATTCAATGTTTCCTTCTCTTTTTTATTTTTTGGATGGGATGTATTTTAATTTCTTTGAGATAAAATGAGATGGTAGCTCTCT
The DNA here is from genome assembly GCA_027405865.1 of Salix purpurea. Taxonomy (NCBI): domain Eukaryota; kingdom Viridiplantae; phylum Streptophyta; class Magnoliopsida; order Malpighiales; family Salicaceae; genus Salix; species Salix purpurea. The sequence continues at coordinate 6,411,143 of JAOWLH010000034.1, read as the reverse complement.
GCGATACGAATGAATCCTCCATTTGCAGACAAAGTTTGAGCTGGTTGTTCTAGACGATCTTACTTAAAAACCGTTAGAGAATAATATAAATTATATTATGAGGTCTTATCTATGAATTTAAGTTTTTAGGTGAGATGGTTCCTTAACATGGTATCGGAGCCTTGTTGACCTAGCGGTCACGAGTTCGAATCTCACCACCTCTATTCTATTTGATAAAAACGAAGCACATGGTGATGTGGATCTGTGCAAGTTTAAAGCCCAAAGGGTTTTCATTTGAGGAGGTGTGTTAGAGAATAATATAAATCATATTATGGGGTTTCATTTATAAGCTTAAGTTTTTAAGTGAGATGGTTCTTTAACAAAGACAGCTTCAAAACATGTTGATCGTAGCCTGAACTTGATGCACAGCTCTTGATTCATCATAAAACTAAATCATCAGGATAGACAAGCTCTGTGCTAGACTCTTATACCAGAATCTGTGGTTGCAGGAAAAGATGTGTTGTTCAAGCAGATGGAACAGCTTCACAGCTGATCAAATCGGACCATGGCATCGATTGCCAACTGGCCATTAAAGTATAAATCACAAGTTTATGGACTGAAGTGAACATTTTACATATCTTCAGCAAGGTTTTCTCTTATATTTTGCCAAATTTGGCACACCCCTTTTCCTATAAGAGGTGCCATAGGTGTAGAAGGAAAATCATCTCTGAAAGTAGGAAAATCATTTCCTGGATAAACATCACATTCTGCCTGTAGCTGTGCAAATGCTGACATCCTTTTCTGTATGCCAAAGCAAAGGATAATGTATCATTTTCTTGTAAATTGTTATTGTGATATTCAGTAAAAGTTGTGGTTTCACCCTTCATTGATGATTTGTTCAAGGATTTTTCTTGGATGAGAATCGAGTTGTCGAGCAAGAAATTGTACAGGTTGTCCCACTTCGTGCTTGTTTGGGAGTGTGGTTGAAGTTGTTTTTGAAAGTGATTTTCATTCAAATATATATCAAAATGATATTTTTTTTATTTTTTTAAATTATTTTTGACATCAACACATCAAAATAATCTAAAAACATAAAAAATAATAATTTAAAATACAAAAAACTAATATGTACAATTCATTGTTATATTTTGTGATGGATATATTTTAAAAAAAATAATAATAAGGAATCCATATTTATGATAATTGAGAAACTATTAGCACATATAACTCATTGTTAATTGGAACAAAACATTATAAATTTGATATTACCATTAAAATCTTGGTGTTGCAAAAAGGAAAACACTTTCAAATATTGACATTAAAGGTGTGAGCGTAATTGAGAAGATAAGCCCTGTGTAAGATACTAAAAACGGTGCCGTAGGGCTAAAATATATATACTTATTGCCATATAATTTCTCCTCAATATATTCTTTTTTATTATTATTAAAAAAGGATAAGCATTGATACAACCATGGCAATTCATTAACGTGGCCCATCCATTAACCTAACAGAAACTTTTTTTTATTTTTCTCAATGAAAAACCAGCAGAAATTCAATGCTTTTCTTTTATTTGTTTGCTCTACGTTTTCTTTCGTAGGGCTCCAACCCTAAGACCACATAACCTTAGATTTCTCTTCTTGTCTTAGGAAAGTCGATCAATGAAGCTATTGGCAATGATTTAGGGCATCTTCAAGGATGGAATCTGTTCTTTTGCTTGATGCTGTCTGCTTTGGGATCGTGCATAGAACACACCAGCACAAGAACCATATTGATGTGTGTCTCATAAACAACGATTTCTCGGAAAAGACAAGCCAGCCAAGAGTTGGGCACTTCTCGTTGTTTAAATTATACATAACTTAGGAGGAATTTTGAGTTATTTTTTTATTAATGTTGTTGTCTGTGCTGGCTTGTGTGTATTTCGAATAATTTCACGAGTCTTAAAATTAATGATCATGTAAGTCTCTAATGATTATTATATTAGTAATCCGGTACTTGAACCTGAGATCTTGGAGTAAAATTACTAAATGATTTGTATTTTATGTTAGTTATTTGACTCCTTTTTTGGCTCATGTTGTATTATTTTTTTATTAATGTTGTTGTCTGTGCTAGCTTGCGTGTATTTCGAATAATTTTACAAGTCATTAAAATTAATGATCATGTAAGTCTCTAATGATTATCATATTAGCAATCTGGTACTTGAACCTAAGATCTTGGAGTAAAATTACTAAATGGTTTGTATTTTATGCTAGTTATTTGACATTTTTTTTGGCGCATGTTGTATTATTTTTGGTAAAATAAATAAATATATAAGCTTGTCAAATACATTTTTTATAACAAAAATCCTAATTATAAATCAAAAGGCTATAAATGATACTTGATTAAATAAATCAAGAGTTATTTGTGTCAATAAATATATTAAAAAATTCTAGTTGCGGGATAAATTTTTTTTCTAACGCAAATATATTAATGTATAGGTATTACAATAAATACCTCTTGGTAGTCTATAGTAACATTAACTACCAAAAAAAGAGCAATAATTTGGTAGTGAAGGAACAATAATTAAATGGAAATTCATCCATTAATATTAAAAGAAATAGATATAGACTAAAAAAGACGCGTTGGCAAAATCAATTTTCAGGTGTAACAAACCTCTTCTTTATTTATGTCTTCAACAATAACATTCCCTTTCTCGTTTCTCCAAGGCACCACAACCATTTCCTTTTTTTAATATTTAATTACTATTAAACTTAAATATTTTAAAAAAGTTATAAATTATTTTTTTTACTTTAATTTATATTGAAGATAGGATTTAATAATATTATAATAACTTCAATTATAAAAACAGGTTAACTTGAAATGGGGTTGATTTAGAGCTTGGGCTAGTCCGAGTTTAAAAAAAATAGAGGAAGAAGTTGATGGATTTGACGCATTCAAAAACCCGAGTTGGCCCAAGATAAAATAAAATTTGAAAACTCATTGACTTTTTTCTTAAAAAAATTTTCGATCAAAACAAGGTTGTTTTGATTTAATTTTTTTTTGAAAAATTAGGCTAGCATGTTTAACCCTCTCAATTTGTGACTTGAGTCTTGCATCACGAGCACTTTTGAATCGGGTTTTAGATAATATTTCCAATAAATGTAGTTTTGCATAATATTTTTTTTTTCCATTTTATGTTCTTCAATCAATTAAATTTGTGTCTCTATTTATGTTTTTTTTCTCTTGAATAAAAAAAATAAATTTAGCAAACATAATTGGATAAATATCTCTGTTTATGAGATTAAATATCTTGATCTATATTTGTCTCTCAATTTTTTCATTTTTATTTTTTGTTATCATTTATGTTTTTTAACATATATAATTCTCAATTTATTTAGTTACATATATGCATAAACTTTTTATTTTATTTGAAATTTTTTTAACTACAAAAACATATTAAAAAAAATACATAACCTAAGTGTCTAGTATGTGTGTGTGTATTCACACACATATTGGTTTGCAAATGAAGTAAATGATTTGTTATGTTTTATATATCAATTTTCCACAGCAATTTATGATCGAGTAATTTATTTACTAATAATAGTGATGATTATCTCAAAACTTAATAAATCATTTACTTCATTTGCAAATATATACCCTTTCTATGATTTGTTATGAAGTAAATAATATTAAAAAAATAATTTTTTTAATAAATTATTCGATTGCCATTAGATTAGCTAGTGAGATTCACCATTGGTTCCACGGCAAAATCAAGATCTAATTATTTCCAAATAGTCTTCCACGATCAACCCAAGCTAATGAAAAGCTAAATATTATGGTTCTTGGCTTGCTTTGCTCATGAGCATGTTTCACCTTTTTTTCAGGGTTTTCAATTTAATTGTGATTGTTTTTTAAAGTATTTTTTATTTATAAATATATTAAAATAATATATATTTTTAATTTTTTTAATTTTTTTATATTATCACATTAAAATGATTTAAAAACATTAAAATAAAATTAGTTTAAAGGGAAAAAAAAGAGAAATAGATTGGGAATTTGTCATATCTTCAATGTATTTTTGCTGTTTTGGTAAAACATACTTTGATGAAACAAAAAAAAAAGAGAAGTAAATAAAGGTAACTCATGTCTTTGAAAATGTTTATTTTAAAATAAATTTTGTTTTTTTTCATAGAAGTATTGTTTTGAATTAATAACTAAATTCCATCTTAATTTTTATTTTTGTTTTGGAGGCAGGCAAGAAATTTAATATCAAAGCACTTATAATGGTGGTTGTTGAATGTCACCAAAGGATAATATTGTAAGAAAGTTGGTATTTTGCATAAACAATTTGCTCTTCCCCAACAATTCTCAAACTATAGCTAGTCCAATATTGTTTCGTGTTTAAGATTATATTTTAAAAATATTTTTTTAAAAAAATATATATTTTCAGAACATTTTACCATGTTAATATTAAAAATAAATTTCTAAGAAATAAATAAAAAGTTATTATTTCTATGCATATCTAAACAAATTTTATCTTAAAAAATAACATTTAGCATGCTTCCAAACTGGCTCGTTGATAAAAGTTCAAAAGTACTTTTGAAATACAATGTCAAACACTCTCTAAGAGATTTGTTTTCCTGTGATCTTAGGTTCGAGTCTTATGGTTGTTAATAATCACTCAAAATTTATATGGTTATTAACTTCAAACCATTAAAATTAGTTAAATTATATATAAGCTACACATTAACAAAAAAAATCAAATGACTGACGCTTCCTTAGTGAAGAAAAACCCTCTTATAATAGATAGCCACTACCAGGATAGGGCGCCGCCTGGTGGTGACCCACCACTAGCACTACTAACACCACCAAGCGCCACCACTTTGGTGTTTAGTGGCGACAACTCTATACTCTATAGTCTCTTATTTATATATAGCTTCTACCAAATGTGAGTATGTGACAGCTTTAATTATTTATTTATTTTCGACAAACACTTTTAATTATAATGAGAGTAAAAATACCTCTCATGGTAATATTACCCGATAAATAATAAGATATTAACATGTCGAGATTAGTTTTTTTTTTCTTGGAATAATTTGGATTAATTTTGTAGATTATAATTAAATTTTTTTTATTGGGAATTAGGTAGAACATCAAAACTAGACTGATGAATTAACAAAAAAATATTAATTTCTCCTGGTCTCTTTTAATCAGGCATCATTTTTTTTTGGGGTGGGTGGGGGAGTGATCTTCTTCTCTCTTCTCTCTTTCATGTCAATAACCCCACCTAAACTACAATGGCCAATGATATTGCATTTTTTTTCCTTTTTTTTTCTTTCTATTTTTAACTATCGACTTTTATAATCTAAGTACTTGGTCAGAAGTATGGTATTTAAAAAAATGTTTTGAAACAATCAAGTTAATTTTCATATATCATACTGAAAATTAGCTCCATTTTAAATTTATTTTAGATTCTAAATAAAATTATAAAATAAATTCACTTATTTAATTATTATTGCTGAAAAATTGTTAAAACATGGTTAAGGAGCACATTTGAGATTAAATTAAAAATAATCTTAATGGTTATAGCTTTGATAAAATTCAATCTACGATATATGTTTTTTAAGATGAAATATTGACATGATTTAAATAAATTGACTTGATTGAATTTGATCACAAAAAACTCTCTATTTATGTTTTTTTGTGAAATCTAAAATCCTCTAATTTTATTAGTGAGTTTCTTACAACGATTATTTGAATCGGCTAAGTGATTGTTTGAGAGTGTAATTATGGTCATGGTTGTTTTTTAAAATGTTATTCTTTCAGAAATATATTAAAATTATATTTTTATTTTTTAAAAAATATTTTTGATATCACTATATACTATATGAAAATGATCTAGAACTATATAAAAAAATAATTTAAAATAAAAAATAATTTAGAACAACAAGAGTTTATTGCATAGGTTCAAACCCCAGAGATGATATAATAACTATATATTATATTGTATCAATCAACCTAATAATTTATATGGATTCGTATTTTTTGATCGGCTAGTGGGTGGTAAAAGGCAGCGTGACATGGCAATCACTTGTGCAGCGATGACTTGTGAGCTGGTATTTAGCGGCAGAGCGCCGAATGTGAAAGCGGCTTTCATGCTAATCTGATTACATTTTTAATCAGCCGAACTAATTAAAGAAGATAAACTAAAAAAACTAACTCAGTGTATTTATTCATACTAGAAGCCCCACTCTTTAAAAAATTGTATTTTACAGGGTGAACGATTAAAACTTTTATTATTACAGTTTCTTATAAGAAATACATGTTTTAATTCGAACCCAAAACATGATATGTAGATGACAAGTCAAGTTTTTATAAGGAATATATGTTTTGACTTGAACTTAAAATATATTGTGCAGATCGCAAGTCATCTGTCATCGATCTAAAAAAACTAACTCAGTGTTTTGTTAAAAGCTAATCCATGGTTTGAATTTGACTGGGTGGTTAGGATTGAGAAGCTGTTTGGCACGGCGTTTCACTCGCCATCCCGCAATTTTTGGTAATTTTTTTTTTAATTTTAAAAGATCATTTTGATGTGATGATATCAAAAATGATTTAAAAAAATAAAAAATATCATTTTAATGTATTTTAGCATGAAAAACACTTTAAAAAATTACCGCAATAGCTCTACCAAACAGGCCGGGAAGGAGAGTTGCAAGAGATTTAAGCGTTTATCTCGTCTTTGCACTGTGGTCCTTGGTCTGTCCCGTATCACTTCCCCACCTCTTTTATAAGTCTCTGGGCTGTCTTGAATTTCTTTAACAATAATTCAACCCGAAAAGTTATCTCACTCTCTCTGGGCAATAAAAATGCAAGATCTCCCTTCAAGATCTGCAGTTTCAGAATCTCATGTTTTCTTGAAATAAGTGATTCTGAAGCCAGTCCAACGTTTTCCCATCAAGATTGATCCTTTTGTTCTTTATAGTGGCATCTTATTATCACATCTGCCAAAGATTTTTTATGAACTGCAGGGGTTTATGTAGTTTTGGAGAGTGCCCTTTCTTGGTTCATGGGATTTTGCTGAAAGTGAAATTATCTCATCATCTTTTCTTTTCAGTTCTTTCTGTTTGAGGAGGAGTTTTCATATTTCTGATACCTGAACTTGGCCAATCGATGGCCAATCTGTTTGAAATTTCTCCTTTCAAAACAGGAAAAACTGATACAGCAATTTGGGCTGTAAAGCTGGTGCTTCTCTGTGTAGGGATCGTTTCAACTTTGATTTTGTTCAAAGTGGCTGTAATTCCTTGCGCAGTTAATCTAATCCTCTCCACTCTTCCTGGCGCATGGATCTCTCTCCGTGGCTGGTTATCTCCTCCTTACATCTACATCATCCTCAATTTCATCATCATCACCATTGCTGCTTCCTCCACATTTCAACACCCAGGCCCAGGCCCCAGCACCAGATTATCCCATTCTAGTTCTAAGAAACAAAAAGGACAGAACAGAAGTAGCCCCGATGATCTCTGGCAGGAGCATGAAGTGCAAGAAATGGAAAAACAATTGGATACAGCTTTGTCTTTTGAGAAACTCGTCGGCTCTTCTCAGGATTATTACTCTCTTGAAACTTTCTCGACAGATTCTGGTGAAGTGTTGCAGGAAAAGACGAATACAGACACATCCAAGGACTCTTGCCTGACAGATTCTGCTAAAAAACAGCGAGAAAAGATGGATATGGCGCCACTGACACCAGAGGCAGATCAGCAGAACACCCTGGAGGACGCATGGACATTAATTATGGAGAAGCAAGGGAAGGCACCGACTAGGCAGTTAAAGAAGAGTGGAACATGGGACACGCCTCCAAAGGTGTTGCAAAAAGCCAACGGGATGGTCACTGCCGCTGATGGTGGCGGCGGCGATGAGGATCCGGTTTCTTGCGCTGTGAGAGAACTCAGAAAATCAGATACATTCAATGATTCCGTGTCTTTGAGGAGGGAGAAGTCAATGAGTCAGGATGAGCTGAATCGACGAGCAGAAGAGTTCATCAGAAAGTTTAATTATGAAATGAGGCTCCAAAGGCAAGAATCCGAACAGCGGTTCCGGGCAGCGGTTCGCGGCGGGGTTTCGTAGTTTGGTTTTTATGAATCAGCATGCTAAATGATTCTGGTGAAAAGATCATGCTTCAGTTTCTCTTCCGGAGGTAATTGCCATCTAGGCTGTGATTACTAGTCAGTGCTGTGTGTTCGCCATGTTCAACAGTTAATTTCCATTGTAAATACTTAGATTTACTTCTCCATAGCCGCTGCCTACACCTTATTCGGATAGGGTGCTATCTTCCAAATTTTCTTGTATTTTTCGTGTTTTGAGTTCCCAGATATCTATATCCATGGTTGGATCAGTGAAGTGATTGATCGAAATCAGACATTTGATTTAGAAAGTGTTTTTTTATTGCATTATAAAAATGTTTTTGAAAATTTCGAATATTTAAAATTAAAAAAAATATATTTTTAAATTATTTTCATATAATTTTATCAAAAATAATTTTTTTAAATAAAATAGTATTATTTTAATATATTTTTAAATAAAAATAATTTTTAAAAATAAACATAATCACACTCGTAAACAATCACTTAGAGGATGTTTGTTTTTGTGGTGCAACCAGAGGTTGCAAAAAAAAAACTTTCTATTCTAGTGTTTGGTTAAGTGTAAGAAACATAAATTTAGTTGGGCCCTACATAGTAAGCCCCTGTTTGGCATTGCGATTCCACCAGCTTTTGGCTGAAATTTGATTTTTTTTAGTTTAAATAAATATGTTTTTGTGTGTTTTAGATTATTTTAATGTGCTGATTTCAAAAATAATTTTTTTTTAAAAAAAAAACATCATTTTGATGTATTTCGGCACGATAAGCACTTTGAAAAGCTACCGCAACCACACTCCCAAACAGGCCCTAAAACAATATGAACCGCCAGCACAAGAAAAGCAAAAATTGGTTGTTTTTTTTGCGTTTTGAATTCTTTTTTCGCTCTACTAAGGGCGGGGGGGTGTTGGGAGTTAAAAGTTTTTTTATATAAAAAATATATTTTAATATTAAAATAATCTAAAAATTAATTAAAATATATAAATAAATATATTGGAAGGAGATCACAATATAATTTTTGCCTCACAGTCCTAATTTTGTGTTAGATGATATTTTACTATATGTTGCTCCGGGATCGCAGAGGCTTCACGTATGGATTTATAGTTCGTGATGAAATTACAAGTAGTTCAATGGAAGAATAAAAACAAGTATCTAGTTTACTTGAATTATTAATTACATTTTTATTATTATAATTATTAAATATTTAAAAAACAATATATTTAAAAAAGCAGTTTCATATACACACACACACACACACACATTTTAAAATAATTTCACAAGTTGAAAGCAATATAAAAAGTTTGGTAACCAAACACTTGAAACTGTTTTTCATCAAACTCAAACTCAAACTCAGCCACAGTTTTAACCAAATATTTTAAAAATTATTTTGAATCACAGTTAAAATATTTTTTATAAAATTATTTTTTTAAAATCTCAACTATAAAAGTAAAAATAATATCAAACATAACCTTAATCGTTAACAGGTTGTGTTGTAATGACTCGGAGGAAGCTAGCCAGTCATGTAATGTGTTAGAATTGGAAGCATCATATGAAGCCTATGGTGGAAATAGTTTTTTCTATTTTTATTAATGTAAATATTTAAATCAGTTATATTTTGATTAATTTTATAGATTTTAAAATTAATAATTACATAAATTTTTAATAATTATTATATTAATAACCACCTATCTCAAATTAAATAAGCAAAACTTTTAATTCTTAGTTATTACAACTAAACCACTACTGTAGGATTGAAAATAGTTGTTTCTTCCTTGAACATGACGCCGAATCTTTCAGTTAGTTTATGGGCTCTCTGATTTGTATTTACTGTAATTTGTCCTTTACAATGGCGATCCAGGGTGGTGGAACAGATTCTATTTTAAAATTAATTTTAGAAATATTTTTTATTTTTTATATTAAATTAAAAAAATAATAATTTTAAATTATTTTGATGTTATTGTTCAATGTCACTTCCATCTACATGGGTCCAATAAAAGCTTTTGCTTTTATCATTTATCATGACATTTGTTCCATAAGCATGGGTTGTTTCAGTGCTCTCTTGTCACACACACTCTTTTAGAGTTCTTTGTTGCACGTGCTGGGTTTGATTGTTTCTGTATTTTTCAAGCATTATATATATATATATATATATATATATATATATATATATATATATAGCTTTTAAAACATATCAATTTTTTTAACTATTCAATGAATAGAGCTTGTTTAGTGAATACTAGCTAAATGTCCGCACTACGTTGCGGGCGTAGTGCTGCGGAACAAATAATTTTTACAACTGTTGAGATTGAAATATAATATTTTAATATGTAAAGTTTGATATACTGAAAGGGATCAACATCCTTTATTATATCAACAGTCATATCGAAGTCTTAACTTCTAAAATTATTGTCACTATAACTGTCAAAACAATAAACATTATTCAACAAATCTGAGAGAGAAACAAAAAAAATATTAATAAAAAAGCACGTTGGAACAAAAACTAAAATTATTATTATTCTTAATATTAATATTATTATTGCTCTAATAACGTGAAGAAACGAAATTAAATCAAAGGCTAAAAAAAGCTTAAAAACATTAACAAAAGAGCAAATGAAAAAAATAAATGAAAAAAATAAAAATTATTGACTGGGAAAAAAATCATTTGACTTGAAAACTAAAAAAAAATATCACACTATGTTGCGGGATGAGTAAGAAGTTTTTATAATTGTTGGGATGAGAGAAATTAATAGGATATGCTGGTCCGAAATTAAAATGTAATATTTATATATGCAAAATTCAATATAATAAAACAGATCACCACTTCCTATTATAAAAGTAGTAACATAGAAGTCTTAACATCTAAAACTATCATTGCAGTTGTTGTCAAAACAATAAAAAATATCAAATTATCTTGAGAAAAAAAACTAAAAAAACATTAACAAAAGAGCAAGTAGAAAAAATAACTAAACTTCTTCTTCTTCTTCTTCTTCTTCTTCTTCTTATTATTATTATTATTATTATTATTGTTGTTGTTTTTGTTGTTGTTGTTGTTGTTATGTTAATAATAAAAAAAATCAAAAATAAATGAAAGATTAAAAAAACTGCAAATAATTTTAACAAAAGATCAAACAAAAAAATAAAATAAAAATTATGAGGTAAAAAAAATTTACTTGACTTGAAAAAAAAAACCAATAAAAAAAATAAAAGAAAGAGCAAATAAAAAAATCAAATAAACAATAAAATAAAATTAAAAATTCCTAACTGGCAAAAAAATTACGTGACTTGAAAATTAAAAAAAATGGATCACACAACGTTGCGGGCTGAGCAAGCAATTTTTAAAATTATCGGGATTGAAAAAATTAATAGGATTTGCTAGTGCAAAATTCAAATATAATATCTATATATGCAAAATTTAATATAATAAAACAGATCGTTACACCCTATTATAAAAACAACAATATCAAAGTCTTCACATTTAAAATTATCATCGTTATTACTATCAAAACAATAGAGATTATCAAATTGTCCCGAGAGGAAAAAACTGAAAAACATTAATATAACAGTAAGTAAGGAAAATAATTGAAATTATTATTATTATTATTATCATGTTAATAATTCAAAAAAACTAAAAAAAATCATAATGATTTTAACAGAAAATCAAACAAAAAAATAAAATAAAAATTATGAGGTAAAAAAAATTCATTTGATTTGAAAATAATAATAATAAAACAATAAAAGAAATAAAAGAAAGAACAAATAAAATAAATGGAAAAAAAATGAAAGACTAAAAAAATCATAACAACTTTAACAAAAGATCAAACAAAAAAAATAAAATAAAAATTATGATGTAAAAAAAAATTATTTGATTTGAAAATAAAACAAAACAATAAAAGAAAGAGCAAATAAAATAAATGATAAAACAAAAATATAAAATACTAAATTGGAAAAAAATCATTTGATTTGAAAATTAAAATAAATAGACCGCACTACGTTACGGGCTGAGCAAACTATTTTGATAATTGTTGGATTTAAAGTAATTTATAGATTTTACTAATTTAAAAATATAATATAATATCAACACATGCCAGGTTTAATATGGTATAACACATTAATACATATTTTCACCTTGCGTGAGTGCGGTTACTTCTCCCAGATCCTTCTTTTTATCATATTGTATAGAATTCTATATTTTGAATATTTGTCTTAAAATAATATTTAAATTACAGTCGCCGCCATGGCCGAGCACCACAACCACCATCAGCACCGTCCTAACCGCCTATCCATCCCTCCACGAGCCGCCAAAACTATCTCCACCTCCATCTCCTCAGCCACCCCCACCAAATCCAGACCCTACCCTCTCTACCCATACACCTCGACGACCCCGACCCCGACCCCAACACCATCAAAAAACCGACTCTCCTCCTTTCCTTCCAAATCCTCTTCAAATTTCTCCTTTTACTTCTTCTTCCTCCTCTTCTCTCTCCGCTCCCTCTACTCTCTCGTCCCTTTCCTCCAATCCTCTCCTTTCTCCTTCAATATCTTCCCTTTCACTTTCCTTGTCTGTCTCCTCTCCTTCCTTCTATCTCTTTCTTTCTCTCTTTTCTTCTCCCCCTCCTCCTCTAAAATCCCTTTTCACTTCAGAACAAACCCCAACCAACCCATATTTGCTCTCTCCTCAATCTCCCAATCACAACACAGGCTCTTGTTTTTCAAGTCTCTCCTCATTGCTGTTGTTTTTCTCCTCAGATTCCAAACGCTTCGGTATTGTGGGATTGCTGCCATGATTCTCGCTAAATTATCAGGTAGTGGTGCGTTTTTTTGTCTTTTGGGGGGGGGGGGGGGTTTAGTGAATACACTGTTAAAAAAGTGGATGAACACCCGCGAAGCATGGACAAAAAATATCCAATGAACAGTTAACACACTCAGAAGCTACAGGAACGGTCTGATCTCTTTTAGTATATAGGATAACTAGTTAATTGCCCGCACTACGTTGCGGGTGGAACAAATAATTTTTATAACTGTTGAGATTAAAGTATAATATTTATATATGTAAAATTTGATATAATGAAATAGATCAACATATCCTATTATAACAACAGTAACATCGAAGTTTAACATCTAAAATTATCAGCACTCTTACTGCCAAAACAATAAAAATTAATAAACTATCCCGAGAAAAAAACATAAAAAAATCAACAAAAAAGCAAGTAAGATAAAAAAAAAAAAAACTAACATTATTATTATTATTAATATTATTATTGTGTTAATAATGAAAAAAAACAAAATTAAATCAAAGACTAAAAAAAACCTAAAAACATTAACAAAAGAGAAAATAAAAAAAATGATAAAAAATTATTAGTTGAAAAAAAATAATTTGACTTGAAAATTAAAAAAAAATTGACCGCACTACGTTGCGGGCTGAGCAAATAATTTTTATAATTATTGGGATTAAAAAAATTAATATGATTTGTTGGTTCAAAATTTAAATATAATATCTATTTATGCAAAGTTTAATATACCAAAATAGATCAACACACTCTATTATAACAATAGCAACATCGAAGTCTTTAAGATATAAAATTATCATTGCTATTAGTGTCAAAAAAATAAAATTTATCAAATTATCTCGAGAGGAAAAACTCAAAAACATTAACAAAAGAGTAAGCAAGAAAAATAATAATAATAATTATTATTATTATTATATTAATAAAAAAAATGAAAGACAAAAAAAATCCTAAAACATTTAACAAAAGATCAAACAAAAAAATAAAATAAAAATTACTAGGTCAAAAAAATAAATTTGACTTAAGAAAAAAAAAACTAAAGAATAAAAAAACAAAAAAAAAACAAAGGGAGAAAAAAAACATAAATATCAATTTTTAAATGATCATAGACACAAAATAAAATTTAAGAGCTATTTTTTAAAAAAATATCACCTCAACAAATAAGAAAATAGCAAAAATAAAAACCAAAGCCAAGAGCACACGTATATATACATGGATAAAAATAGGAACTATTCCAGAAAATATAAAAAAAATTAAAGGGATTAAATTAAAAATTAAAAGTACAAAGGCCGAAATGAAAATAAAAAATATTATCAATTTCAATCCAAGGATAAAATTGAACAAATCACAACTTTTGTATCTAATATATTAAGGTATTTAAACTCAATTCAGAAATTAAAAGAAGAAGGACCGAAGTGAAACCTTAATATATAATTAATTTCAATTGAAGGACTCAATTGAACTAAATCAAAATTTATATAACAGAAATCAGGACCACATAAAAAATTAAAGGTTCAGGGACTGACTGAAAGAATAGACAAACCTGGGGGCTGTCCTGCACTTTAGCGTGCAAGAGAGAGAAAACAGGAAAAAATTCTTTAACCAGCCACCGTCGCGTATACCGCCACCATTTGCCAAGACGCGCAGCACCATGTGGAAGCAAACACGGCGGCGAATCGATTGATACTCCGGAAGCCTATTTTCGTTGACCAGAATAGTCCTCACGCGCCTCCCGAACAGGGCGTGAAGCTTAATACAGTCGTGTGCGTGCGTGACAGGCGCCGACATAAATCAGGAAAAAATAATAAACAATTAAGGTCAAATATCGGTCTGCCCATGTGCCTAAGTCATCTATTTTGTCTTATCAATGGCTATATCCGTATTTAGTCATTTTCAAAAAATATGAAATTTTCGTGGCACCCTTCCCCCCAAAACTGGTTTTTGTCCTTATCGAGGGCTATAATCGTTATTGCACTGTGCAAAGAAATAGAAAAAATTTAAAAAGTGTAGCGGACCAGACCGAAAATGTGCAATTACCGCGGAACCCTTCAGGCCAGAAGCTGTTTTCTGTCTTTTTCTAGGGACAAAACCGTTATTTTACTGTGTAAAAAGAAAAAACCACTAAACCGGTGACCCGAGTGATCCGAACCGAACTGACCCAAAAATTGAGCAATAGCATTCCAATCCACAGTGATTTATCTCACAATGCACAGTAATTAAACCATGACGTCAGATCCTCTTTTTAGTATATGTCAATATTATTCTTGAGTTGAATATTATTTGCACAAAACAAAGTAATTTTTTTTTTATATATATATAAAAAGATTTAAAATCCAATTGACAAGATTTATTTAATGATCATATTGTTAATGGGTCGATCATTCGATGAAAACCAAAACATAAATCTCTTGCTCTCTATATACACACACACACAAAATCAAACTCCACCACAGATAAATAATCCATACATGGCAACAAAATATTTGCACATAAAAATCACTCCACGCATTGCAATCTAATGTTCATATCCAATATATCTCATCATCGTCGCTTGTATTGACTCGGCAATGAAGTGGATCTCTAAATATTCATGTTCCACACATAAATTAAAATATTGTGTTACAAATTATGAAAAAAATTATTTTGGATTCAAAATTAACCTTCTAAAGATTCTACGATTTGATCCTGGCAACTGGCAGGATCCGGAGCTCATGTTGTTATGGCTGTGAGGAATACAAAGGTAGGTCATGATTTTTGATCCACCAATGGCAGCCTGAATGGACTGGCCTCGGACATCGTTTAGTCACTTTACGAGCGATCTACCCGCGCGATGTGCCGGATTTTTTTTTATCTATGTAGAAAATTTATTATTTTTATATGTATTGTATTCTACAATTTTAATATTTTATTAATAAAATTATAATTGATAAAATTTATATAATCGAAATGGAAAGTAGTTTGTAAATTTTTTAATCGTAGATAATGTAGGTTATTTTTGTTTATGAGTTGCATTTTTTTCCAAGTAATATTAGATTCGACACATTATAAATAACAATGTTGTAATTTTTTTCCATAAATAAACTTACATTTTTTGCGTGCTATAATTGGTTATTTCAATGTTTAATTATTAAAATTGCAATTGATAAAATATATTAGAAATGAGTTTTTTGCGTGGTATAATTAGTATGC
The DNA here is from genome assembly GCA_027405865.1 of Salix purpurea. NCBI lineage: Eukaryota > Viridiplantae > Streptophyta > Magnoliopsida > Malpighiales > Salicaceae > Salix > Salix purpurea. The sequence continues at coordinate 6,395,080 of JAOWLH010000034.1, read as the reverse complement.
TTGCCCGCGCATCGCCCTAGGGTTTTTTCTATGTAGAAAGCTAATTGATTTTTTACATGTTGTACTTAGTTGTTTAAATATTTAATTAGTAACATTATAATAGATAAAATATGTAACAAATAAATTTTCCCCCTGCCTAGAAGGAATAGTGTAATCGAAATGGGTAGTGGTTCGTATATTTTTTAATTGGAGATAACTTAGGTAAATTTGTATAAAAAAAAATTGAGTTGCCTTTTTTCCCCAACAATATTAGATTTGACACATTATAAATAAAAATATTGTAAATTTTTTAAGAAATAATTTTATTTTTCATCTTATAATGACTTATTTGCAGTTTAAAAGGAACAGTGTAATCGAAACGGGAAGTTATTCGTATAATTTTTAATTGTAGATAATCTAGGTAAATTTGTCAAAAAAAAATTGAGTTGATAATGTAGGTAAATTTGTCTACCTATTGTTTTTTTGAGTTGTATTTTTTCCCCAGTAATATTAGATTTGAAATATTAAAAATGAAAATATTGAAATAAAAATTTTAAGAAATAAACTTAAACAAAAGAGTATAAAATTTAAATTCCAAGTCAAAAATTTTTTTATAAGATTTATTAATCATATCATTATATGAAATGTATTTAAGCATATTGATATTAATTTTTTTTTTAAAAGAATCCTAGGTCATTTTTTCTCTCTCTCTCTATATATATATTTTTAGGTGATAATATTTAATAAATATTAAAATATATAATTAGTCTAACATACTTTATAGAGTAATCAAAATTGGAAGTGGTTCGTATATGTTTTAATTGTAGATAACCTAGGTAAATTTGTCATTTTTTTTTTTGTATGAGTTGAATTTTTTCTGTAGTAATATTAGATCTAATACATTATAAATCAAGATATTGTAATTTGTTTTTAAAAATAAACTGATTTTTTTCAAAAGAACAGTGTAATCGAAAGGGGAAGTGACTCTCATATTTTTTAATTGCAGATAATGTAGGTAAATTTGTCTACCTTTTGTTTTTTTGAGTTGTATTTTTTCCCCAGTAATATTAGATCTGCAATATTAAAAATCAAAATATTGTAAATTTTTTTCAAGAAATAAATTTGCTCAAAAGAGCACAAAATTAATATTTGGAGGAAAATTTATTTTATTTTATAAGATTTATTTATCATATTATTATATTAAATGTATTTAAGAATACTGATATTAATTTTTTTTTTCCTTCAAAAAATCTTTGGTAATTTTCTCTCGCTCTGTATATATTTTCAGACTATAATATTCAATAAATATTTAAACATATAATAAGTTTAACATATTTTAATTTGACATAAATATACAAATGTATAATTAATTTGACATACTTTTATTAATATATTAAATTATTATTATTATTATTAGGCGATAATATTCAATAAATAAATCAAAATATTGTAATTTGTTTTTAAAAATAAACTGATTTTTTTGTACGTTATAATTACTTATTTGTCGTTTAAGAAGAATAGTGTAATCGAAAGGGGAAGTGTCTCGTATATTTTTTAATTGCAGGTAATGTAGGTAAATTTGTCAACATTTTTTTTTGAGTTGCATTTTTCTCCAGTAATATTAGATCTGCAATATTAAAAATCAAAACACTGTAAATTTTTTTCAAGAAATAAACTTGAACTAAAGAGCACAAAATTAATATTTGGATGCAAAATTTTTTTATTTTATAAGATTTATTCATCATATTATTATATTAAATGCATTTAAGAATATTGATATTATTTTTTTTCCTTCAAAAAATCTTTCGTCATTTTTTCTCTCTCTGTATATATTTTTAGGCGATAATATTCAATAAATATTCAAACATATAATCAGTTTAACATATTTTAATTTGACACAAATATACAAATGTATAATTAATTTGACATACATTTAATAATATATTAATATTTTTTTATTATTATTAGGCGATAATATTCAATAAATATTAAAACAATTAAATTATTATTATTATTATTGTTATTGTGATTGTTATTGTTATTGTTATTGTTATTGTTATTGTTATTGTTATTGTTGTTGTTGTTGTTGTTGTTATTATCATTATTTTGCTAATAATGAAAGAAAGAAAACTAAATGAAAGACAGAAAACATCTTAAAAACTTTAACAAAAGATCAAACAAAAAAACTTTAATTAAAAAAAAATCTGAAATTATTCTTGGAAGAAAAAACAAAAAAACCATTAACAAAAGACTAAGAAAGAGAAACAATTAAATTCTTATCATTATTATCATAAACTAAAAAACATTAACATAAGAGTAAGGAAAAAAAATAAGTAAATTATTATTATTATTATAATAAAAGAAAAAAAAGAAAGCCTAAACAAATCATAAAAACTTTAAAAAAAGATAAAATAAAGAAATAAAATAGAAACAAAAATTATAAGGTAAAAAATATTGAAGAGCAAAGGTAGGGAAAAAAACATAAATTTTCAAATGATTATAAACACAAAATAAAATTAAAAACCAAAGCTAAGGGCATATTTATATATACATTGACAAAAACATAGACTATTATAGAAATATAAAAAAATATAGGGATTAAAATCAAAGATTAAAAGTATAAGGGTCGAAATGAAAATCAAATATAAAATCAATTGTAATCAAAGGATTAAATTGAAAAAATCACAACTTCCGTACCAAATATATTAAGTTTTTTAAACTAAATCCGGAAATTAAAAGAAGGAGGACCGAAGTGAAATATGAACATTTAATAAATTCGATCAAAGGACTCAATTAAAAGGGAAGAGACCGAATTGCAAAGTATAAACTTGGTTCCTCCTCTGTACCATAGAGAAAGTTAGAAGTCCAGGGACGAAAGTGGAACATCAATAAACCTGGGGGCCTCTGTTGTACTTGTTCCAGCAGGAGAGAGAGAAACGGAGCAAACGTCTTTAACCGGCCACCGCCGCCTACACGGACACCGGGGGATGAAACGCGCCGGACCGGGAGAAAGAACACGCGGCGGCAAAGGGACTGAGACTCCGGAATCCTTTTTTTGGCCACCGTATGACCACTCACGCGCCACCTTAACAGGGCGTGAGCGGAAAACTGGTTGTCGCGTGTTCAACACGCGCAGACAGTTTTTTGGGATAATTAATTAAAAATGTTGGTCAATTACGGTTACACCCCTGTGCCTAATTCATCTATTTTGTCTTATTAGGGGCTATATCCGTATTTAGCTTTTTTCAAAAAATATTAAAATAAAAAAAAGCGTGGCGGACCGGACCGAACCGGACCGGTCCGTACACGCGCAATTACAACACTGGCCCTGAGCCTGGAACGTTATTTTGTCCTATTATCGGGGGTAAAAACGTTACTACACTGTTCATAGGAGGATAAAACAAAAAAAAATAAGGCGGACGAACTCGCGCGCCACACCGGATCAAATCGCGAGTCCACAGTGCGCGCGGGTCTGGTGCTACAGTAATGAATAGTTAAATGCCGATGCCTTTTAGGTTATTTGTAATTGGTGTTGCTTGGTGCATTATTTCATATGTTTTAGTACAGAAGTTGGTTGGTCGGGGTATTTCACACTAAGAGCATCTACAATTGCAATAGCTATTTTGGAGAGTCAAATATCTAAAATTATTTCGGAAAGTCATTTTTTTATATTATTTTAAATATAGTACATATTTTGTATGCAATTTAATTATATAATTAATTATACAATTAATAGGAGTAAGTTATATAATTAAATAATTGTTTTTTTAAAAAAACCTCAAATATTATAATTATTAAAATTTTAATTATATTTAAATTATATAAAAAAAGATTTTAAAATTAAAAACCCCGTAACAATTTAAATTTGAAATTTTAAAATATTGAAAAATTCCGCCAAAATTTCATTTGTTTGCCACCAACTTTTGAAATTTCAAAATTGAAAGAATAACAGCCAAATTTTAATTATTTTGGATTTCAATTTTTAAAAAAAAAACTGCCAACATTTGATCATGATAGTGAAACTAGTTATTCTATATCAGTGTCACATGATGAAACACTAAAACTACATGATTTTTTTCAAACTCATAATCGAATTAGGGACAGAGCAACAAATTCCCAACTCCAAGCCGATTTGATTGAACATTTATAGGAATATTTCGGTAATGTGTAAATAATCATTACATTTAAGCTACTTATTGTATGTTTTTCAAGTATTTGTATTTTTTTAAGGTTATTGTATTTGAAGTTAATTAATGCAACTTATTGTCGTTGAGTGTTAGAAGAACTTTAAGAAACAAATTGAATTGATATCAATTTTATAACAAAATACAATATATTTAAAGCAAATTAAAAATAATTAATTAAACAATCATTCCATTACAAATAATTCAATCAAATCAATTACAAATTAAAACCTCTTTTTTTCATAATTTCTAGTTTTCTATTTTGAAAATACACTGCAGAAATTGGATCCATACAAGAAGTATCCGTCTTCATGATTTCGTCCTCTTGTTTCTCTTCATTTTGTTTAATTATTATAGCTTGTTGCTCTAACATTGTTAGTCTATATTGATTTTTTTTATCCTCAATTTTCTCCATACTATCCTTGAATTTTTCTAAGAGATTTGTTATATATATCTCGTCAACTTTCTCTTTTCCTTGTCCGCGTTTGAATCGTTTCTTTGCAGCCTTCTGACCAGTTGGTCTATTTTGATAAAGAAATGCATCACTATCTTCTACTAAATTAGCAGAATCGGGGGTTGATGGATTTGAAGAAGCTGGACTTGCAGATCCATGACTTTTTTGTTTCTTGTTTGACTTTTGATGTTGACTTGCACGCTCAAATTGCCATTTGGGTTCTTTTCTTAAGATAACCCAACAATGTTCTAGTTGAAATCGTTTGCCAAACAATGAAGCATACATTTGACGAGCATCATTAATCTGGTAAAACAAATTCAAAAAATTAAATTATGTTATAAAAATATAAGAAACAAATACGTTGCTATGAAAATAATCAAATAAAAAAATTACCCTTGATTCTTCAGTCGTTCCACTTTGTTGAAGGTTTTCAATTTGGGTAAGAAAACCAATAAATTTTCCAACTTCTGTATCTATTTCTTGCCATCTACTTGAGATGCTTACTTGAGAACGATTATTCAAGTTTCCTCCGTTCTCGACAAAGTAAGCATATACTCGAGCCCAGAATTGTTTTGTTTGTTGATCAACTCCTATAATCGGATCTTTACTTGTATGTAACCATGCAGAAATAAGTAAACAATCTTCTTCTTGTGAGAAGTTTTTAGTTCTTTGTGATTTTTTAGGAAGTTGAGTAGGATCACTTGGTTGAGACACAATATCTTCAGACTCATTTGTAAGAAAGTTGGGGAATGATGGCAAATTTGAGTCCATCTAACCAAAAAAAATGTATTAGTTACTATTCTTAAGGAAACAAATTCATAACTGAGTAGAATATACAAAATAACGCCTGCACTCCACATGTCTATTTCCTTTCCATAACTGTCATAAGAAACATATAGTTCTAACTTCTTTTTTCTTCAAAGTTAGATAGCAAATTGTCAATCCAGTTGCATCACTCAATACCAATTTCTTGGTTGTTCATGTTTATATCAGTGCATAAACATACAAGAAGTTAAGATTAAGACCATAGTTATTTCGATTTATACGAGGAAAATATCTTTGCAAGTCTATAGTTGACAGGAAACCTAGAACAGCAGCTTGTACAATAAACATACTCATGATACCAATTCTCTCTCTCTGTTTCCACCGCCTCAAGCATCCAAATCCTCCATCTGAATGCTGGATTTCAAAGGCACATACAATCCCACCGACAATCCCTTGATGATGATAGCTCTTGCAAATGTAATAAAACACACTTTGCACCAACAATCCCACCAAATTCACAATCACCAAAACCCCAACTAAAAACCCACCAACAATAATCCTTGTAAAACACTCCATGATTATCTCCATCATTAACCACAACTGTCAAAAAAATCACAGAAACCAATCCACAAACAGACAAGTACCCGAAAACAAGAACACCAGCCACACGAATCTTCCCTTTCAACAACTCAAAACTCTTTTTCATAGCAGCAAATCCATAAATTGGCTCTAAAACAGAAACCACGCTAGCTAAATGCTAAAGTCCAGTAATATAAACATGAACAACCAAGAAAAGCACACCAATAAGTACCACATTCACATAAAAAAATTCAAAATTATAGAAAGTTTCTCCTTTTATCATAATCAATTGTGTTTCCTTCTCCCTCTCTTTTTTTTTTTCTCTAAAAAACTAAGCCTAGCCCAGGTAATAATTTCATTATCAACAACCAGTTAACGGGGATTTTGTACATAGAAGAAACTTAAGAACGAAAATGAAGAGGCAAGCCATTTGAGTCGTAAACGTGGAAACCCTCATGGATGACCTCCAGGAAGTAAAAACCAAAATGTATGAAATTAAAGAAAGAGAGACGGAAGCACAGATGAAATTAAAGAAAGAGATTGTAGTGCTAAAATCTGAGCTTCACAAAGGAAGGTCTGAACTTGCAGCAGATGAAGCAAGGACAGGGAGTGTAAAATCCGGATCATATCTTGTCGTTCAGCAGCTAGCAGTCGAAGCTGAAGCAGCAGAAAGGGAAAATCAAAGCTTAAAAGGATTAGATATGTTGCCTAGCCTAACTACACAGGGCTTCTTTTTCTCTTTTCATTTTAGTTTTTAAAATAAATTAGAAAAGGGTCTCCTTTTTTTCCATCTTTTGGGACCTCTGCTGCTGCTCTTTTGTTTCGTTAAAATGAAGACTCTTAATTGTGTAAGCTCTCTCTATCCCTCATGCACAAAAGCAGAGTTTGGTGGGTTTCAGATGATTTCTTCCTGTTCTTACTTGACTAGCTGTAACTCCCTCCCTCTCTACTCGTTGTCGTCTCCAATTCTCTACTCGTTTTCACTCCTGCTTTCCTTTTCCCTTATCCACCACTTTTCCCCTCGAATCCTTCATCTAAAAACCCTCTACACAAACACATACTTTGTTCTTGTTTCTCAACACTGTGTCCCTCTCCATTCATTTCGATACATGTAAAACCTAACCTTAATTTTCCTCAGCCATCAAAATCCCCAAAACTCAACCACAAACAAAAAAAACTTTCCAAAATTCCCCTAAAAAATCACCTTTTTGGGCTTAAATTAAAACCCCACAACATGTGAAAAGAAATTACCCAGAAATATCAAGTTGCATGCGTACATGAAACACTCAAGCAATCCATGAAACACTCAAGCAATCCATGAAATGGTTGATCGAAATTAGAAAAGGTTTCAAAAACTAACCTTTTTGTTCACCTTCTGTTCTTCTTCACTGATCAACAAGCCCTTGAAAACAAAAATGGTTGTTCTCTTCGGTCTCAATTGAGCTTCTCTTCGGGGTGATTTATCTCAAATGGGTTGCAACGGTAATAAATGTCCTTTGCCTTCTCTTTTATCTGCAGCCATATATATAGCATCATGCGGAGGACCAGCTATTTTTAGCTGTGTTTTAGGCATCTTCAGAGCATCTCCAGCAGCGGAGGCATATTGGAGAGCCAAATATTTAAAATGAATATTTGAATAATATAAAAATGGTTTTGGTGTGCAATTTAATGGCAAAAGGCATTTTGAAGAGCCATTTTTTTTATATTATTATTTTAATGTAATGCAATTATTTTGTATATAATTTAATTATGCAATTAATTATACAGTTAATAGGAGTAAGTTATATAATTAAATAATTAGTTTTAAAAAACCCTCCAACAATATAATTATTATTATTTTAGATTTAATATGAAATTAAAAAAATTAATTTAGAATTAAAAACCCCGCAATAATTTAAATTTGAAATTCTAAAATATTAAAAAATTCTCTATTTATTTCTTGCCATCTATTTGAGATGCTTATCTGAGAACGATTATTCAGGTTTTCAATTTGGGTAACAAAACCAACAAATTTTCCAACTTCTCTATTTATTTCTTGCCATCTATTTGAGATGCTTATCTGAGAACGATTATTCAGGTTTGCTCCATTCTCGACAAAGTAAGCATGTACTCGAGCCCAAAACTGTCTTGTTTGTTGATCAACTCCTGTGATTGGATCTTTGCTAGTATTTAACCACGCAGATACAAGTAAACAATCTTCTTCTGGCGAGAAGTTTTTACTTCTTTGGGATTTTTTAGTTGTATGAACAATATGATCACTTTGTTGAGTAACATTCTGTTCAGACTCACTTATAAGAAAGTCAGTGAATGAATTTGGCAAATCTGAGTCCATCTGCATAAAAAATACATTGTATAAATTAAGCTAATTGATCAACAACATCGTAAATTTCCAATTTCACATAATTATTTTTTAACTAAATATTATTATTAATTACTCTTTTTTTCTCCTAAATATTATTATTAATCACCTCCACAAACAGTTCAAAAAACTACATTTACACAGTTCTTAAATCTAACTGTAAATTTAAACATGTAATTAAGCTAATTGATCAACAAAATCATAAATTTTCAATTTCTCATAATTATTTTTTTTACTAAATATTATTATTATATATTCATAAATACTACCCCCTGAAACCCTACCTCTTTCACTTCTCATCTCTTTCACTTCTCATCGCCGCCCCCCACAAAATGCAGCTCACACGCCTCTCCTCTCCAAACCCTGCCTCTTTCACTAAACATTTGCGCCGCCCCCCACCACGCCTCTCACATGCCCATCTCTCCTTCTCCGTCAATTGCAGCTCCTCTCATGCCCATCTCTCCTTCTCCGTCAATTGCAGCTCACCTCACGCCTCTCTCGTGCCCATCTCTCCTTCTTCGTCCATCACTTCTCCTAGCTCACCTCAAGCCTCTCTCATGGCAATTTCTCCTTCTCCGTCCCTCATAGCTCCCCTCACGCCTCTCCCATGGCGCTCCCCCCCTCTCACTCTACTCTTTTCCTCCTCTCCCTCGACTCCCTCTCACTCTGCTCTCCCCCCTCTGTCAAGTTTCTAGCATACGGGTTCTATTTTTTTTATCAACAAACCTAATTGTACAGACAAAAAATATATCAAGTTCAAAAAACAAACCGAAGATTCTGGGGCAGAAGGTTTGACAGGAACCGAAGATGCAATATGCTCGTTGGATTTTGAACTTTGATGAAGGTATTTTCTCTCCAATTCTTCTTCGGATTAGATGCAAAATATTCTTTCTTTTTTCAATTTTTTAATTTTGTGGGTTGCTGTGTTGATGGGTGTTCAATTGTTGAATTCATTGGTTTTTTTTTTATGGGTATTGCTTTGTTCTGGGTTGATGTTGCTTTGTTGAATGAGTTGTGTGTTGTGTGTTTCAATTTCTTTTTTGCTGGGTTTTTTATTGTAGCATGGCCAACGGATCTATTTCAACGGTCATTTTTTTTTTGCCTCTGCAGACAACATATGTGGGAATAGCTCTCGGATGCCTCCAGAAAATGAAGAAGCCATTTTGGCTCTTCACTTGGCTCCTCTACTGGAGACGAAATTTAACCCAAAAAAGCCAAATATTTGAATTTTTGGCTTTGGCTTCCCGGATGCCTCTGCTGCTGGAGATGCCCTCAACGGGAGAGCTATCCCAGCAGCTAAAGCCAAATTTTTTAAGCTTTTGGCTATTTTCGTTCTTATTGATGTCTCCAGCGGGAGAGGCATTCGGATAGTCAAAATGACTTTGTTTTGCCTCCGAAGCCATTCCTACATGTGTTGAGAGAGAAGGCAAAAATTAAAAAACATTAAAAACCCATACCTTGGTAACCTTGGTCTGGAGAAGGATATGTGGGTGCTGTCTATGTGGGGGTGGGAGAAGAGAGTGTTGTGTGTGTGTGTGAAGCTTGGGGCATACCTTGGTACCTTGGTTTGGGGGAGTATCGGGGGGTGTGGCGGGAGAAGGGAGTGTGTGTGTGTGTGTATATATATATATATATATATATATATATATATATATATATATTAGAAAATAATGTAAATATATCAAAAATATATGTTTTTGTTTTTATTTAAAAATACCTCAACAATAATAAAAAAAAAATTATATACAAATTAATAATTATATTGTTGGAAGGTTTTTTAAAAATAATTATTTGATTATATAACTTATTCCTATTAATTGTATAATTAATTACATAATTAAACTACATACAATTGCACTATATTTAAAATAATATATATAAAAAAATGGCTCTCCAAAATGGCTTTTACCATTAGAGCACACATCAACAAAAAAACCATATATATACTATTCAAACATCCATTTTAAAGATTTGGCTCTCCAAAATGCCTACTCCCATTGGAGATGCTCTTATAGCTCTACCGTTGGAGCGCATACAGTAATTAAAAAAATACTAAAAATATATTATTTTATTTATGTCTCCTCATATAACACTCTCGTGGAGACTTGAGATGCTCTAAACACAATTAAATAAATATTCATAAAAACAAAATCAATTATTGGAATTAAAGAGAAAAAATAAATATTTCCTCAAATAAAACTCGCTTTCCTTATTTTTATTTTTTTAGTAAGCTTCTATTTATTTCTACTTTCTTAGGCTTCATTTGATACGTGCTAATCTTCTTTTTTAAAAATAAAAAACAACAACAAACTTGCATTTAGGGTCTATTTGACATTATGTTTTGAAAAAAAAAAGAAAAAAAAATATTTTTTTATTTTTTACTTTAAATTTAAAAAATAAGTGATTTTAGATCATTTTTATGTGCTAACATCAATTTATTTAAGAAAAAAATATTATTTTAATATATTTCTGAAGCAATTTCAAAAACAACTTAAACCACATCACCAAGCAATTATTATAATCTTAACAATACCTTCGAAAACCCTTTTCATTCATTCACTTAGCTAGATAATTATGCCTATAAGTATAGTAGCAAACCATTTAAATATTCTTTTTTTACAAATAAACTAATTAAGCATGGATACATTTTTTATAGAGATCATCACCATATCTATTTTGAAAATAGAGCTCAAAGTACATTTACTAAATCAAAGTCTGTTTGTGCAATTGTTTTTTTTTTTTTTAAGTTTTTAATGTGTTTTTTTTATTGCTTTGATATATTAATCTTCTAGCCATAAAAAGTCTTCTTTCCGATAAATAAATGATATAGCCCAAACAATACATGAGAGGTGATAAAAAATTAAGTTTTTTTTATTAATATGGGTGTCCGAGCTAAATTACATGTATTTTGATTAATTACATGTAAGCCTCCGATGATCATCATATTAGCAACCACAGGCTCGAATCTGAGATCACAAAGAGAACAAACTCTTTAATCTCAAGTTTTTACTACTAGACCATCTACTAGATGATTAAAAAAAAGTTTTTCTTTGTTTTCATGGTGTGATATGGTATGTTTTGTATTTTATTCTAGCTTGAATTTAAAAATATTTAGTTAGTTAGCATGTAGCCTGGTTTTATATAATTTCAATGGATTTTTTCTTTAAAAAATCAATTAAAAAAAGTTATAATTATAATATTTTATTTTTTTCCTTGCAATCACAAAACTATCACACAAGTTAAGCCCCAGATAAATAATAGTTAGTTTAAAAAATATATTTTAAAAAAATTATTATAATTTTGATATGTAAAAGTAAAAAATTATTTTTTTTATAATTTTTAAATGAAAAATATTTTAAAATATATCTACACCAACTATGGAATTGAAGTCATACCATTTTCAATTTTTTTATTTTATGTTTGTATCAATGGGATAATATAAAAAGTAAATTTTTAAAAAATAATTTATTTTTTATAAATATGTATTTAAACTCGACGATGACGGGCTGACGGTAATGGTTCTTTGACGGGACCCTACTGAAACGCAAGGCAAATTATACAATCAACTAAAAGAACTCAGGAAAACACTGTAGCTTGTGAGTGAAAACACTGTGGATTTCAATAGTGTTTTTTTTTTTTTTGTTTTTGAACAGTCATCACTGTTGGTTTGATTCGCTATTGTTATTATACTTATATAACTTTTCACAGAAACCAACAAAGAAAGGCCAATGGCCTATTGGAAAACAGGCGCGCCTGTGCAAGGAGGGCAGGGTTCGATTCCCTGCCTAACGCCAGTTACAATCTGATGTTTTAATTTTTTTTTTGCTTTTTATTTCTTTTGATTGTTTTTTATTACTAGCGTGAGTTACAATGTTTTTTTTTTTTTTTTGCTTTTAGTTTTCTTTTTATTTTTCGTTTGCTTTTTTAATTTTTTTTTCACTTATGTTTTTTTTCATTTTTATTTCTTTGATTTTTTTTTATTTTTTTATTTTATTTATTTTGACGTCAAATTATTTTTTTTCTTATATTTTTTTTTCATTTTTTGGTTGGTTTTTTTAATTTGTTAAAGTTATTGATTTTTTTTCTTTGATTGATTTTTTTCTCTGTTTTTTGAACAGTGTTTCAACGATTTTAACCCTGATAATAGAACAAAAAAAGGTTTCGGATGAGGGTTACGGATGTAATTGTTCGCGTACGACAAGTCCGTTTCGGTCCGGTCTGGCGCAACCTTTTTTTTAATATTTTTTTAAATGGCTAAATACGGTTATAGCCGCTAATGATTTTTTTTCAGCTAATAATTTTTATTTTTGTTTTATCATCTATTATATTTTTTAATTTGCTCTGTCTTTTAGTTTTTTATTGTTTTTTTTCTTTATACTTTCAAGTTAGATTAATTTTTTTTGCCTAATAATTTTGATTTTATTTTTTTGTCTCATCTTTTGTTAAAGTTATTACAATTTTTTCTGTCTTTCATTTATTTCTGGTTTTTTATTCTTTATTAACACAATAATAATAATAATAATAATAATAATTAATTATTTTTCTTACTTACTCTTTTGTGAATGTTTTTGAATGTTTTTTCTCTCATGATAATTTGATAATTTTAATTGTTTTGACAGTAATGACAATGATAATTTTTTATATTAAAACTTTGATTTTGCTATTTTGATGATAGGACGTGGTAATCTATTTTATTATATTATATTTTGTATATATAGATATTATATTTTAATTTTAGACCAACAAATCCTATTAATTTCTTTAATCCCAACAATTATAAAAAAAATTTCTCAACCCGCAACATAGTGCAGTCATTTTTTTTAATTTTCAAGTGAAATGATTTTTTTTTCAGGTAATAATTTTTATTTTTGTTTTATCATTTATTTTTTTTTATTTGTTCTTTTGTTAATGTTTTTAGACTTCTTTTAGTCTTTGATCTAATTTTGTTTTTTTGGTTATTACGGAATAATAATATTAATATAAAGAATAATAATAATAATTTAAGTTTTTGTTCTTATTTGCTTTTTTTCTCTCTCGAGGTATTTTGATAATTGTTATTGTTTTGACAGTAAGAGTGATGATAATTTTAGAAGTTAAAACTTTGATGTTACTGTTGTTATAACAGAGTATTTTGATTTGTTTCATTATATCAAACTTTACATTTATAAATATTATATTTTAATCTGAACAGTTGTAAAAATTATTTGCTCCGCCCGCAACGAAGTGCGGGCCATTAAACTAGTGACAACTACAGCTGGTCAGACCAGAACAAAAGTTGGTCACGGCGACAACTCCTGGGTCGTTTGACCCATCACCCACTTTCTCTCTACTTCTCTTCGAAGTCGCCAAAAGATTGTTAACGAAGCAGTTGACAAATACTTTCAAAATATACAAAGAATCTCTAGAAAGCAACGTCTACTTTTAAACCCAGATTAAATTATATTAGTTTTTTTATTCTTTTATTTTACCTTACGCCTGAAATTGACTGTTATAATTAGCAATTATTATTTCTTGATTGGACAGATGATTATGGGCGACAGCAGTTAAATGACAATATCCACCTGTTCCTACCCTTGTCATGACATGGTTCGGGAAGGGTAGTTCGGTATTTATGACCGTAAAGCCTTGTTCACTAGAGAACAGGACAGGTGTCGGGTAGATGGGGCGAGTAGGGAAAATGGTGAGTATGCTAGTGGGTTGCGTGTTTGTGAAAGACGAGTCGTGGCCAATCATGCGGCTTGCATACACCTCGTTGCTCTCCCCATTTTTTATTCTCTTAAATTTATCCACTCCACCGCACGTAGGTTTGTGCAAAATGTTGTTATTTCTGGTGAATTATATTTTAAAATTTATGATGAAACAATCGTTTTTTCTTCTTCACCCGGACCTAAATGCACTAAGTTACCATAATGTGAAACAAATTGTATTTTTTTTTTTATCATACATCCCCCAATTAAAGTCATTTATATTTCCTGTTTGACATTAATATTTATTTTAAATTATTTTTTGATATTTTTAGATTATTTTCATGTGATGATGTCAAAATTAAGTTTTAAAAAATAAAATAAAATAATTATTTTGATGCATTTTTGAACAAAAAACACTTTTAACAACAATCTCAACTACACTTACAAAGAGACATTTACAGACATAACTTTATCATAAAAACTTTTCACTTTCACAATATCTATTGAAATTATTTTTAGCAAACACACACACACACATATAATTTTTTTAAAAACAGTCATAATTTAGTGTGTTTTTTTTATCGTGATCCATAGTAATTTTTTGTAATTATTTTTTACTTAAAAATATATTATAATAATTTTCTCTTATAATTTTGTTAATATTGATTGGCACATCAAAAGAATCAATAAATAATAAAAAATATAAATTTATTTTCTCTTAAGACAAACACGCAAAAAGATGAGTAAAAATACAATACCAAACAAACACTTAAACTCGCTAGATGCTTTATCTTAATCCTCCCATGTAAAGTTTCACATTGATAATATTGTTGATGGTTTATTTATTTTATTTTTTTCTAAATAATTATTTTGACTATTACATACAATAGATAAAAACAACAATATGTCTTCCAATATATAAAATGTCACACCACCCAATATTTCTTTCATTTTTTCCAGACAAATAAGATACAATATATTTACATAAAAAATATTCTCAAACTATTAAAGAAATTAGTATCCTATTTGAGATTGCATTTTAAGAACACGTTTAAAAAATGTTTTTTTATACTTTAAATTATATTTTTTAATATTTTTAGATCATTTTGATATATTAATATAAAAATTAATTTTTAAAAAATATATAAAAAATATTTTAATATATTTCTAAATAAATACTTTTATAAAAAACAACTTCAACTATAATTTAATAACTCCAACAAAACATATATATGCCACGTCATATAATCCCAACAAGTAAAAAATCTCAAACCATCCAGCTCAAGATCCATGTGGCAATTGTTAAAGCAACAAAAATCCTAGCAGCCTAGCTGTGCTTGCATCTCTATAAAGTAGAGTAGGGGCAGTGCTGTCATTTGCAAACACCTTCCCTCTCCTTTATAAGAACCATTTTAGTGGATTATGGTATTTCTCCAAGGAGCTCTTTCATTTTTTATTTTATATACTTGTTTTCTCCTTCTCACTCTCTCTGCGTCAGCTGCGCTTATAGCGCTGCTCGGTCACCCTTCTTTTTGTCGTTTTTCACTCTCCGGTGACCGAGAAGTTGTTATCCGATAACTGTTATCAGGTGATGCCACCGGTTTTCCTCTTCCTCTCACTACCTGTTGGCTCTAGATCTCTCTTGTTTGATCGGTGTGTGATTTCGTGTTTTGTTTCACACAGATCTGTTTGGTTTTAGTCTCTGTTTGCCTCCTTAAGCTATGAAATGCAGTGTTCTGGTTTTAGATCGCGAGATCTTTTCTCTGTGGCTACGAAGTGGTTTATTTTTAGGGTTTTAAGTGGTTTTATGGAGTATTGAGCGAATGTAGTGTAGATTTTTGAACCAGGGTTACTGTTCTCGTTGTATGATCAGTGTTGCGTTCTTATTATTTAAATTTTATTAGCATTTATTTGTTGTTTATGAAAGCGAGTTCTAAAATTTTCCTTTGTTTATTTAGCTCTTCTGTGGTGTGTAATGCTTGATTATGAAGTGAATATGTCTATTTTGATTATGTTTTTACTTTTTGTAAACTTAGGGTAGATTTATCATTTCTATTGTGTCTATGGTTGAATGCTTGGGGCTGTTAAGATGCTGTAGGATTTTTTTCCTTCTTCTTGAGAACGAGTTCTGTTTCGAAACTCGCTGTTAACGTTCGATTTACTTTTTAGTTCGGGGAAGTTTTGATTACAAAGAGGAATTAATTTTTACATGTTCACTTTTGCTATTTTAATTATAAAGTTATGCTAATGATCTCGCTCTTTCATGATTGCTAGTTTTTCGGTCCAATTTGTGTCCAATTTGTGGGTGTTGTTTATCATGTTATCTGCTGTGTGGCTTGAGATTTGCTATCATTTAATGGGGTTGACTCAAGTGTTTTCCTTTTGCAGGTATCGTCATGGTGAGGAAGAGAAGAACGGAACCTCCTCAAAGTGGGGGTGAGAGTTCTGAGTACCAGGAAGCTGGTACTGGCCGGGGTGCCCAGCCCTCTGCTGAGAGGAGTGGCCCACCTCAACATGGAGTAGGTGGAGGAGGATATCAAGGTGGAAGGGGTTGGGGTCCCCAGTCTCAGCAACAACAACAACAAGGAGTAGGTGGAGGAGGATACCAAGGTGGAAGGGGCGGGTATGGTGGTGGACGAGGTAGGGGAGGAATGCAACAACAACAACATGGTGGAGCCCCTGAGTACCAGAGCCGGGGAAGAGGGCAACCTCAGCAAGGAGGTCGAGGATATGGTGGTGGTCGTAGTGGAGGTGGTCGCGGAGGACCATCTTCAGGTGGATTTAGAACACCAGCACCCGAGCTGCACCAAGCTACCCCAGCTCCTTATCCGGCTGTGGTGACCACTGAGCCCACGCAATCTGAGGCAAGTTCTTCGATGCGACCACCAGAGCCATCGCTAGCGACTGTATCGCAGCAGCTGCAGCAATTATCTGTTGAGGAAGAAGGTTCATCAAGCCAGGCGATTCAGCCGCTGCCAGCCTCAAGTAAATCAGTGAGGTTCCCTCTTCGACCAGGGAAAGGTAGCACTGGTGTTAGGTGTATTGTCAAGGCTAATCACTTCTTCGCTGAGCTACCAGATAAGGATTTGCACCAATATGATGTGAGTGACTGATTCTACATGCTTCTTCCCTTTATAATTTCTGTTCCATTAATTATTGTTTCATGTGATTAATTGGTTTTGGTGATGGGAGTAGGTCACTATAACACCAGAGGTCACATCAAGGGGTGTTAATCGGGCTGTAATGGCACAACTGGTTAAATTGTACCGGGAATCTCATCTTGGAAAGCGTCTTCCTGCTTATGATGGACGGAAGAGTCTATATACTGCTGGAGCACTTCCTTTTCAGGCAAAGGATTTCAAGATCACCCTCATTGATGAGGATGATGGAACAGGCGGGCCAAGGTTCGTTTATCTTCAGCATTTTTTATGGTTTCTTTTCATGTACTGTTTTTCATACTTGGGGGGATGTATTTTGGTTCAACCTCTGGGATTTGCATTATGGCTCTTCTCTGGGGAGAATTTGCACTTAGAGATGCCAAATTGATTGCTCCTTTTCAGTTATCCAGCTAAATATTCTCTTCTTTGGGATCATGCTGGGATGATTGTCTTTGCTTTATTTCTTGCTCTGTGGTGTTAAATATCATTCTTCTCGCAGGAGAGAAAGAGAATTCAAGGTTACAATCAAATTGGCTGCTCGTGCTGACCTGCACCACCTAGGACTCTTTTTGCGGGGACAGCAAGCTGATGCACCTCAGGAAGCCCTTCAAGTTCTTGATATAGTTCTGCGTGAATTGCCTACTGCTAGGTAGCCTGTAGCCAATGTAGTCACTTATGTACTGTAACTTCTGCATGCTAAAGTTTGGGTGCTGATCTACTGTAGGTATTGCCCTGTGGGTCGATCATTTTATTCCCCTGACCTAGGAAGGAGACAATCACTTGGCGAGGGCTTGGAGAGTTGGCGTGGTTTCTATCAAAGTATTCGTCCTACACAGATGGGACTATCTCTGAACATTGGTATGTTCTTTTGATTGAATTTTATAACATAGGGTCTTGTTTACGTCCATCTCTTGCACATGTCTGATTATTTCTGTATTGTAATTTGACAAACATGTAGTGATCTGTCTTTGCAATTTAATGGCTTTTCTGTGCTGCCTGCAGATATGTCATCCACGGCTTTCATTGAGCCACTGCCAGTCATTGATTTTGTGACTCAATTATTAAGCCGTGATGTTTCCTCCAGACCGTTGTCTGATTCTGACCGTGTAAAGGTTAGAAATTCTTCTTCTTTTGGTCTTAATTTTTTCTCTTACAACTCTGGCTCATCTGATCTAGTTATGTGAATTATATGCCATTTTATGAAACAGTTGATAGTCATTTGCTACCATTTCTATAGCACAAGTCATCTTGTTTTTTGCACTCTTCAATTTTCTCACATTGATCTATCTATTACAAGACATGAACACTCTTTCTTCTCTATTAAAAGATTAAAAAAGCACTAAGAGGTGTCAAAGTTGAAGTTACACACCGTGGAAATATGCGCAGAAAGTACCGTATTTCTGGCTTAACATCACAGGCAACACGGGAGCTGACGTGAGTTTCATACTCTATGATAAGTTTATGTTGTTAGAATTTGGCGACACCAAATCTGTCTTAATGGGTGACATAATTTTTTCTGTCAGTTTCCCAGTTGATGAAAGAGGAACCCTGAAATCTGTTGTGGAGTACTTCTATGAAACCTATGGTTTTGTAATTCAACACCCTCAATGGCCTTGTCTACAAGTAGGAAATCAACAAAGACCTAATTATTTGCCTATGGAGGTAATACATTTTTCTTCATTTGAATATTGTAGTCAGTTTATGGGTGTGCCTGCTTATGAATTATCCCTTGAAAACAGGTCTGCAAGATTGTCGAGGGTCAGAGGTACTCTAAAAGATTGAACGAGAGACAGATCACCGCATTATTGAAGGTGACCTGCCAGCGTCCTCAAGAAAGGGAGAAAGATATTATGCAGGTAAGATTATTATGCTGGTGTAATGTAGTGAGTACATTTGTTCTGTGATTGCAACCTCACTGGATACTGCAGGAGTCTATTGGTTGTATATGTTAGTCCTGTTTAAATTTGTCTTTTCATTCTTGAACTTTTTTGCATTGCTGTTTTCTTTTTTTCTTAAAATATTTTTTCATGCTCAACTACTATTTAAAATTAACAGTTCGTTATTTGTTTTCAAGTGGCAATAACAAGAGGTTGCTAATATATTTATATTTTAGGATATGGACTGCCAATTGCGATAATGTTGGCATAATTTCTCTTGACTTGAGGCACTCTAGCTATGATTTGGGAGCTTCCTTTAGCTAGAT
The DNA here is from genome assembly GCA_027405865.1 of Salix purpurea. NCBI lineage: Eukaryota > Viridiplantae > Streptophyta > Magnoliopsida > Malpighiales > Salicaceae > Salix > Salix purpurea. Next base: position 6,375,712 of record JAOWLH010000034.1, on the reverse strand, counting down.
GTTTACGCCTAAAAGTATAGTAGCAAACTGTGAAATATTGCTCCCCTAACATGCTGATTGCTTGTGCAGACTGTTTATCACAATGCATACCACAATGATCCATATGCAAAGGAGTTTGGTATCAAAATCAGTGAGAAGCTTGCTTCAGTTGAAGCTCGCATTCTGCCTCCTCCATGGGTAAATAATCTCTGTTTTCTATATGTTTTGTCACCTATGTAAACTTTACATCTTGTTGTAAGTGTCCATTGATTGCTGCCTTCTGTCTTTGCAGCTTAAGTATCATGACACAGGCAGAGAGAAGGATTGTCTTCCTCAAGTTGGGCAGTGGAATATGATGAATAAAGTATTGCTTGATATAATAGCCATGATATGCATTTCACATCATCTGTGGTCTATTTTTAGCTTGTCTCTGCTTGATTTTCTTCTTCTTTCTTTCTGCTGTTTGTTTAAATGTGAAGTTGGAAGTTTGTGTTGTAACTCAGTGAGAACTAGAAAGTAGTCTATGAATTGTGGTTAGTGAGTGGCAGGAAAAAAGGAAAGATGAGAGAGATGCTAGAGAGTTACCCATTATGCCCTGTGACCATCTGTATGCAGCTAGGATGGTGGTTGGCTTCAGTAGAGATATGTGTACAATGAGTCATGTTATTTGAAGCTCTACATGTTATGTTTGCTAGGCTCACCTCAATCTTTGCTCACAAGATCACCACCATCAATGCGACTTTCTTGCACACACACACTGCATTCTATGCTGGTTATCGGTACTCTGGTTTGGGTTTGTATCTACAACCTTCATTTTGTGAAATATTTCCTTTCAAGTTAGAAGACTAAATTTGTAATTTGTCATCATGTGGCAGAAAATGGTTAATGGGGGAAGGGTGAGTAATTGGATCTGCGTCAATTTTTCACGGAACGTGCAAGACAGCGTGGCCCGAGGATTTTGCTATGAACTTGCACAAATGTGTCAAATTTCTGGCATGGTATTCAACTTGCACATTTCCTATGGGCATCTGCTTCCAATTTATTTTGGACTTCAATTTTGTTCACCTCTAAACATTGGGTTGTGTTTTTTTATGCAGGACTTTGCTCTTGAGCCATTGTTAGCTCCTGTCAGTGGTCGTCCTGAGCATGTAGAAAGGATTTTGAAAAATCGATACCATGAAGCAATGACCAAGCTCCAGCCCCATAGCAAGGAGCTTGACTTGCTTATTGTTATTCTCCCTGACAACAATGGTTCTCTTTATGGTAAGAGACTGGATTTTGGCCAAGTTGATGATGCTTGTGTAGTCTTGTTTTTGTTTGACAAATCAGAGGGCATTGGCGAGTTTTATTAAAAAACATTTTGTTTTCTCATGCTAACTGTTTTATTTTTGAATTAAAATCTCTGTTGATGACTGTCAAATTTGTGGGGAAAATTCTGACAAGAATCTCTGCTATAATGTGCATCTGAATATTTTCATTGCATCATTTTTACTTGAAAATGAAAACAATTTTTCTTTGTAACTCTTTGATTTTCAGAAATATTTGTGAAATATTTGTGAAGAGTCTAAAAAACTGTATATGCAGTCTAAAAGATCTCTGCTTGTTTTTTAAATTTTTGTTAGCTGTTATAAATCTTCCCTAACAATTGTATGTTTTTGAAAGTTTGCTTCTTAGATACTTTGTATAATTGAGACTTTGCATTTCATAATTTGTTTTGCCTTTTGTTGCAGGTGATTTAAAGCGTATTTGTGAGACAGATCTTGGGCTTGTTTCTCAGTGCTGCTTGACAAAGCATGTATTCAGAATGAGCAAACAATATCTTGCTAATGTGGCTTTGAAGATAAATGTGAAGGTTGGAGGAAGGAATACAGTACTCATGGATGCAATATCTAGACGTATCCCTCTAGTCAGTGACAGGCCTACTATCATTTTTGGTGCTGATGTTACTCATCCTCATCCCGGGGAGGACTCAAGCCCATCTATTGCAGCCGTATGCAGCTTTACATCTATCTTCAGCTTCTGAATGCCATCATCTTTTTTTCAACTGCTTTGGCTGTGTTTGCCACTTTACATTCTTTTTTGCTGATTTGTACAATCTGAATGCAGGTTGTGGCTTCGCAAGATTGGCCAGAGGTTACCAAATATGCTGGCCTGGTTTGTGCTCAAGCCCATCGACAAGAGCTTATCCAAGATTTATATAAAACATGGCAGGATCCTGTACGAGGGACAGTGTCTGGTGGCATGATCAAGTATAGTTTACCTCTCCTCTTCTTGCTTGTTCTTGGTGCATTTAAGTTAGGATTTTTGTTAGTTGACCATTGAGAGGGTGTTTGGGATTGCGATTGGAAAGCGCTTATGAAAAAAATTTAATTTTTTTTTAATTTTTATTTTTTACTTCCTATGCTGATGGCAAAAATGATTTTCTTAAAAGTAAAAAAAAATCATTTTGATCCATTTCAGAACAGAAATTACTTCAAAAAACAATCTTAATCACTCCCAAACAAGCACTAGCTTCCTGGGGTTAGACGGGTTTGAATGTCTCTTTCCATAATGCAGGGAGCTTCTCATATCCTTCCGTAGGGCAACTGGGCAGAAGCCACAGCGAATCATATTCTACAGGTATTATCCTGTTCAACCTGTTTTATTTATGTTTATCCCTCTGCCATGTCCCTCTGCCATGTCTAATGATGTAATTGTTTTCTAGAGATGGTGTCAGTGAAGGACAGTTTTATCAAGTTTTGCTGTATGAACTTGATGCTATTCGCAAGGTAAAGCTCTTTTTCTTCAAAGCTCTTTAGGTTTTTTCTGTTCTATTTTGGTCATTATCTTGTTGGATTCCGTAAGCCCTTGTAATTCCCCATTTATCTGCTTGTCAACCTCAGGCATGTGCTTCTCTAGAGCCAAACTACCAGCCTCCTGTGACATTTGTCGTGGTTCAGAAGCGCCACCACACAAGGCTGTTCGCAAATGATCACCGCGACCGGAATGCCGTTGACAGGAGCGGGAATATATTGCCCGGTAATAAATCTGTGGCCTTGTGATAGAACCGTGTTCCAATTTGCTTCAACTTGTTTTGCTAAACACTTTCCTATGACAGGCACTGTTGTGGACTCGAAGATTTGCCATCCTACTGAATTCGACTTCTATTTGTGTAGTCACGCCGGGATTCAGGTAAGAGGAAACCTTTCTGCGTAAGATTCACATTTCCGTGTAAACCCGATTGCTTCTGATTTCTAACCAATGGCCACCAACAGGGCACGAGCCGCCCGGCTCATTACCATGTACTTTGGGACGAGAACAAGTTTACAGCTGATGGGTTGCAGTCCCTGACAAACAATCTTTGCTACACGTAAGCTTATGTCTCCCTTAATTTTCCAGTATGATTTGTCTTGATAGTTTCCTGTTTTGTTTCCTGATCTTACTCCCTGTCCAGCTGTTTATCAATTTATTATTACCATGGCTCTAATTAGGGTTTTGCTATTTTCTTTATATATATATATATATATATCCAGATATGCACGATGCACGCGATCTGTTTCCATTGGTAAGTCCTCTCCACGCACGCGCGCATACACGTATTTCTACTAGACGTATTATTAACTTGTATTTCTACTTGCCTTGTGATGTTGCAGTGCCACCTGCGTACTATGCACATCTGGCTGCGTTTCGAGCCCGTTTCTACATGGAACCAGAGACATCAGACAGCGAATCGATTGCAAGTGGCATGGCTGCTGGACGTGGAGGTGCTGGTCCTCGAGCGACACGTGGACCCAGTGCGAATGCTGCTGTGAGGCCCCTCCCTGCCCTGAAGGAGAATGTAAAGCGTGTTATGTTTTACTGCTAGGATTGTTGGGAACCCCTGCTTGCTTGCGGATGGGGATTTTATTGTACTAGATCGTGTTGTCGGTGGCGGCATTAAATGTCATGAAATATTGTAACAACCTTATCCTCCCTCGAAATTGGGACTTCATGTTTCTTGCAGATTGGGCCGACTATTTATGATGATTTCTGTCAATTCTGATTCAGTTATTATTTTATTTTTTCAATTGGAATATAATATTTTAGTTTCAGAATGTTTTGAAGTGTTTTTTATGGGTTGTATAGTATATGTATTAATTCTTGAAAAAAACTAGTTGAAATTTAAAAATAAAATTATTTAGAATCGATCAATTTAATCTAAAAAATTATAAATATTTATAATATAATGAGATTGATCATTATTATTGTAGTTATTATATTATATATGTTAATAGCTTTGAAATTTTTATATAATATATATAAATATATTAAAAGATTTTTTTGAAAAAGATAATGAAATAATATTTTAGAATAAAATTATTAACATGTATAATATTATTAGTAAAATTATTATATTATATATCTATATAATATATATAAATATGTTAAGAGATTTTTTATTAAATTTTATCTCAATTTAATGGTTAAGAAAAAAAATCAATATTATAAAATTATTTATTATTATAAAAAAATATTGGTCAGTCAAACAGAACACGGGCAAAAAAAAACTGGAATATTTTGGCTAAAATTTAGACGGAATTTTTGAAATGATTCAAAATTTTATATTATTTTTTTAACTGATTTTTTCGACTATTTTAGCCAAAATAAAACAAAATTAACAGCACTGCTTATGACAAAGCTAGTTGATGATCCCCCCTCCCAGTTACAGTTGATAAAAATAATTTAAAACTTGCTGTAAATCCAGGAGATTAATGCTCATGCTCGGAGAAAACTAAGTACGAAGATTCTGATGCTAAATGGAAGGAATTTGATGCCAAGTACCACTTTTCCTGTCAATTCACAGCAGACATGATCGCGATGAACACTGCTGATTTTACCATAACAAGCATATTTCAAGAAATTCCAGGAAGGTTTGTCTTCTACCTACCATCGCTAAGTTCTATGCAGACCTGTTGACCAATATAATCTGTATTGCTAACTCAAGAACTTGCATCAATTTCAGCAATGATAGGCCAGGGCAGTATGAAAGCCATGCTGCATTTACCATGCCAGGACTTTGCCAATTATCCTCTCCATGGCAAGACTGGATACAGTGAAAAACATTACAGGGCTGACAGAGTGGTTCGGGAAGAATACAAAGCTAAGAAACTTGGTGGATCTCGTTGTTGTCGCAGGATTCTTTGATCCATCCAAATCAAATGATAGAGAAGAAATCGCGGAGATCAAGAAGATGCATGCCTTGATTGAGAAATACCAACTTAAGGGCCAGTTCAGATGGATAGCAGCTCAAACTGACAGATACTGAAATGGGGAGCTCTACCGATGCGTTGCTGATACAAAGTGAGCTTTTGTATGAACTGTGGATTGCCTACCTTTGCCACCGATCAAGGTGGCCCGGCAGAAATTCTTGTTGATGGGATCTCAGGATTCAACATTGATCCCAACGATGGAGATGTGTCTAGCAATAAGATAGCAGATATTTTTCGAGAAGTGCAAGACAGATGCTGGATATTGGAACAAGATGTCAGCAGAATGTTCTATGTGTGACAGGAAAAGAATGTTCCAATCCCAGAATTTGCATCATCCACACAGACTCCATCAACTTCAAAAACTAAAACTCAAGAAACAGCACCAACTGCTCTAGTTGATGTTAATCCCACCTTAATTTAACTAAAATTAATCATATCATCGTCTTCACTACAAGCTAATTCTAATTGTGATGCTTTTGACTGCTGACAGGACACAACCCCAGCAGCCTGAAAGCCTAAGGTGAAGACGATGAACTCTCTCATTCTATCCACTAATCTCTGCGATTAATCTTTTTGGTTTATTCTTGGAATCAGACCAGGCTATATTTAACCAAGGAGAGATCTTTTGTTTTCAGGAATGGCAAAGAAAGCGTTGACCAGAAGGTCCTTGCACAATCACAAGCAGCAGACAGAGAAACTGGAGATGGCTGTTATGCATGATCACTTCCATTTTATAGTATTTTACATCGGGAGCCCATTGTATAGCTATCTCCCATGAGAGAAATTATTGCAAGTTGAAGAAATAAAAAGGGTAAATTATTCACAGTTTTTTTTTAAATGCATCATAAATACTAAAAATAAAAACTGTTCTTTCGTTAGTTTATTAGAAGTTTTCCTGGGTGTTCTATTCCTTACTTATAAAACCTGGTACGACGAAGCAGGTTGATTTCAGACACTAAGTGAATGATTGGGATTTGAATTTTTCGTTGATTTTTAAAGTATTTTTTTGTTAAAAAATACATCAAAATAATATATATTTTTATTTTTTAAAATTTATTTTTGACATCAGCACATGAAAATGATCTAAAAACACTATTTTTTTTAATTTAAAGTGAAACAAAAATAAAAAAATTCAATTTTTTTCAAAATCGTTTTTAAAACACAATGCTAAACACCCTCAAATAATATAAATATTACAGATAAACTATGAAATCTTTTTTTTTTTTTTTTGAATTCTATTTATGTGGTTTCACATTTTTAGATTTTCTATTTTTTTACATTAAACTTATTTATTTTCCAAGGTTTATCTTTATTTTAAAAAAAATCAAATAAAAAGTTAGGTAGATTTCTTTAAAATAACATACAACATAAATAAATAAAATATTAAAAAAAAGAGTTAGTCTTTATTTTTTATTTATAAGTAAAATAAATCTTAACAACGAGACTAAATGGAGAGAGAAAACCCCCTGTATGTGAAAAAAACTTTTCATCCTTAAAAATGTATTTTCATGGATGGATGAGCGAGTAAAATTTTGGTTGTTCCAAATTCTTATAAGAAATACACGTTATGACTCTAACTCGAAATCTGTTATGCAGATTGTATTTTTTTCATCTTTATACTATTAAGATTATGTTCTAAATTTTTACAAGAAATACACGTTATAACTCTAACTTGAAATCTGTTATGCGGATCATAAATTCTTTATCTTTATACAATTGAGATGCGTTGCCTAAATTGACAGCCTGATATTATCATGATTTTTTTTCTAAAATTTAAATATGAAATGAGAGCATGGGACCTCCAACAAGAATCTCAAGGTTGCGTGATGGAATTTACCCTTCTTTGTTACATCTTCAATTTTCTCGACTTTTCAAGGTGGAAGCTACGGCGGCTAAGAAGAAGAAGATAAAAAAAATTAAATAGTTTGATGATGCTGAGTCTTGATTTCTTTTTTATTCATTCTACAAGAGACCTCAAACATTAATTTTTTTTTTTAAATAGAAAAAAAGTCTTGGATTTTTTTAAGTTGTATTTAGTAAAAAGTATGGGGACTGTTTTTCAAGTTATATTAACAAAACCTAAAGGGTGCAACTAAATCATGTAGCCAAACCCATAAACACTATTTATTAGAATAATATATATATATATATATATATATATATATATATATATATTTAAAAAATTATTATTCAATATTAAATTATCATGAAAATTACAAATTATAAGTTTTTAGGGCTATATACATGTCTCATGTATTTAGCCTTTTCTTTTTTTATTTCAAACTTTAAAATTAGGTCTACTGAAAATAAAATTTTGTATTTTTAAATTTTTTATATGAATTCATGACTATCACGAGTTTAACAAGTTGACTCGAGTAATTTTTTCGAGATCAAATTAATGTTTTTTTTTTTTTTAACATTGAAATTTGTTTTGATTATGAAATTATGAATATATATATATAAAAAGGATTAATCCGACACACAGCTCATTGGGAAACCTCGAAGTATTGCTGGTGAGGAAACACGTGGCAAGTTGCTTATCGTCCTTAGCAAGGTCCATAGTAAAACCAGCTAGCTGTTACGTGAAATAAACAAGCACTCCAGCGACTATGTTAATTACCACCCTAGCTACTCTTTCATCCCCTAAATCTCAGCGAAGAATATTCAAATGACAGTCTGGATCAAGAACAGAATTAAAAAGAAAACCGCAGTACAGAATATATAAACAAATAGGGTTTGTAGAGAGAGATTTAGGGCAACAAGGTTGACCTTCAGACAAGCTGTGCGTACTTAACACAGACCAGTTGTATATTATTTTGGAGAAAACAAGGAATCACCAGCAGCAGGGAAGATGAATGGTGCCGGCGGTGACAGCATGATCACAATTGGATCATCGCATAGTTCTTCTGCGGCCATCCACAGACCGGCTGTAAGAATCACAGTTTTGTTTCTGGGAGTTCTTGCTGTTTCTTGCCTCGTTCTGTACAAGTTAGATTCGATTTCCATGCTATACAATCTAACATCTCAGGTGAGTTTTCCTTTTATAATCTTGCTTCAATTTACCTCATTAATCTTGTTTAGCTGGTTCAATATATACTTGAAAGTGTTTTTCTCTTCTTCTTCTTCGTCACCCATATATTGGCGTAAGCCTTTCAAGAACTCATGTAGCTATGTAATTAGCTGCTTGTCTTGAACTCAACGGTAGAACTCATGAAACCAACACAGAATTGTCCAAGAACCAGAATCACAAACATCGAGACATTAAAGCAGAGAATCCAGAGGAAGAGCCTGTCTAAACCTCTCTTTTTCCTGGCTAGCTCAAGTATTTTGAACATTAGTAGAAGGTGTTTGGGAGGGTTTGATTTAAAAATATTTTTGAAAAAAATTGATTTTTATTTTAAATTAATTTTTTAGATCATTTTCATGTATTGAAATTAAAAATAATTTAAAAAAAAATATTTTAGTATATTTATAAACAAAAATCACTTTCAAAAATAACTCTAAGAGTCACTTAATTGACTTAATGCTGAATTAAAAACTGCTGCTCAATTATGTGGATTTTGTTTTTTGGTGAACTATATTTGAGTCTCCAGATATTTATCAGCTTTTCACTTCAGATTCTGTAGTTAAAGATTCTCCAATATCAACCCATTAGTTTTGAAAAAGTTTCAATCTAGCCCCATAAATGTTCAATGGCTAATCTAATGAATTTGCTTCCTTTTTTCAATTTTCTCAAATTCTCTCTTCCGGACTTATAATGTGATGAATAATTATATTTCAAAACCAGACCATGAAATTAACAGGAGGAACATTTATAATAAGTGTAAGGGCTGAAATAGAACATTAGTATAAGTGTAAGGGCTATAATGTAGTTTATCCTCCTCGCCGGCTCCCTGCTAGAAGTCAATCTCTCTGCAGGCGCTTCTTCTCTCTCGCCGGCTTGTTCTTTCAGCCAATGAGGAAGCGTTTCCCAGGTCAGTCGAAGGAGTCATTATTTCATAAAATAAAACCAATAATTTATAATATAAGACTGATATTTCAAAAGTTGGTAATTAGTGATGTAATTGTCTGGATTATTATTGTAATCTGGATGTTTACAAGTTGGTGACGACGATGTGACTTTCTAGGGTCCATTCACTTTTTTTATTTTATTTTATTTTATGTAATAATAGATGGGACATTTATTCACAAGAAACAATATAAGAAAATAATATAAAATTTTGTAATGTGTCCCATCATGTTGTCCAAGGTTTCTTGACCCGGTAGCACATCTTTGTGTTTCTCGAATGTGATTTTGAATCAGCTTGCCATTTGATTGGTGGAAATTTGATATTTTTAATTAGGTTTATAAACAATAGGTTAAAACGAAGCACTTCATTGACATCACATTTTAAATTAATTACTTTCAGACTTATTAAAAGCAGATCATGTGCCATTTGTTTTAAATTAAAAAAAAAAAATACTCGGACCTCTTTGGTCTTATATATTAAATTAAATTTATTTATATCCTCCACGTAGTGAACAAGAATTTTCATTCTAAGAGATTTGTTTATCTGTGATCTCAAGTCCGAGTCCTGTAATTGCTAAGATAATTATTATTGGAGGCTTATATGGTCGTTTACTTTAGGATCCGTAAAATTAGTTGAGATGACTGCAAACTGATCCAAACACCCATATTAATAAAAAAAAACGCTACAAGGAAAAATATAAAAATGAGAGTCATTTTTATTTCAGAAAAATAAATTTATTTAACTTTTTTAATGAAAGTAAACATATAAAAGATAAATGAAAGGGGGGCAGACAATTGGGACAGCTAACTTTGCCTAGATCTAGGTTGCATTTCTGCTGACAGTGTAGTTATTATTAATTATTATTATTATTATTATTATGAGTTTAGAGGAGACTTGGTGTGCTGAGTGATGTTATCAAGCACTCAATGGAAGAACTTCTCCAGCATCCAATAAAAAATAAAAGGAATTTTTTTATCGACATCATAAATTCAATCAACCGAAAAAAAATTCAAACAGTGAAGCAACTTGGTGACTATTTTTTCAAAGCAGAGGCGGCTTTTTATTTATTTTTATTATTATAATTGCCTCATTATCTATGAACTCCCTTTTTTTTCAGACCATATTTATATATTTGAGAGTTCAAATCTTGACTTGCTAACCATCACCTGAGTAAACATGTCAGGTTTTACATCTTAGTTATGAATATAGTAATTAATTTTTTTTCTCATTGTTATTACGTTTTAAAGGTATTTAAAAATAAATTAATTTTTTTAAATATTTTTAGATCATTTTCATGTGCTGATTTTAAAAATATTTTAAAAAAAATAAAAAAAATATCATTTTGATTCATTTCTAAATAAAAAAATATTATAAAAAGCAACTGCAACTACACTTTTAAACAGATATTTTATCCGAGATTATCAATTTTGATATTATATATAAATTATGGATTGATATTAGATAATTAAGTTTTATATATATTATATATATATATATATATATATAATCAAAATATATACGGGGTAATTAATAAATCTTTGGTTAACTCTTCCTCCATTATTCTATTTGTTACCATGATTTGAGAACTTAACCCACCTCCACTGCTCTTTTTTTTTTTTTGAGGGCCGATGATCAATTAATGATTTCTTATTGTATCTTATAATGATTGTTACTACATTTAATGATTTCCAGGGAAAAACTGATTTGGAATTGGAGAGAATTCTGAAGAACGCATCCGCCGAGCATAAAACTGTGATCTTAACAACACTGAATCAAGCATGGGCAGAGCCTGGATCTATATTTGATCTCTTCCTGGAGAGTTTTCAAGTGGGAGACAAAACGCAGAACCTTGTAAATAATCTGATCATAATATCCATGGACCAAAAAGCCCATGCTCGTTGCTTAGCTATACATCCACATTGCTATGCTCTCCGGACAGAAGGGCTTAATTTCACAAGTGAAGCCTACTTCATGTCTGAAGAATACCTGAAGATGATGTGGAGAAGAATCGAGTTTCTGGGCACTGTTCTTGAGATGGGCTACAGCTTCGTTTTCACGGTATAGCTAGCCGCCAGACCTGTGTTCTTATCAGATCACCTCCATTTTCCTGCAATCAATCCAACTTTTTTATTCCCTTTTCCAGGATGCAGACATCGTGTGGCTCCGAAATCCATTTCCACGGTTCTACCCGGAAGTGGATTTCCAGATAGCTTGCGATAACTACTACGGCGATCCTGCAGACAAAAACAACCGGCCAAATGGAGGGTTTACGTATGTTAGATCGAATCGTCGGACGATTCAGTTCTACAAGTTTTGGTTCCAGTCTAGAGAAACCTATCCTGGGAATCATGATCAGGATGTGCTGAATATGATAAAAAACGATCCTTTCCTCGAGAAGATTAGACTACAAATGAGGTTTCTAGACACAGCTTACTTTGGTGGTTTCTGTGAACGTAGCGAGGATTTTCACAAAGTCTGTACCATGCATGCAAATTGCTGCTATGGTTTGGGGACTAAAGTTCATGATCTTAAAATTGTTCTTGAAGACTGGAAATTGTTCATGTCATTGCCACGCGATGAAAAAGCATTGGCCTCACCCTCTTGGAGAGCTCCTCAAAATTGCAGGTATGGTTTTGGTATTTTACGACAGAGAATAATAAAAAATTATATTTTGGATCTAATACTATGATCGATCACTTCCAGAATAAAAAAGGATCACATAAAAATTCAATATAATATGGTGGGCAAGCTGTGCTATCTCTGGTTTTCAATCATATGTTTGATATCTGAAGTCGTTTTTTCTGAACATTTGCAGCACATAATTCCAGAGTCATCAGGCTTCCACATTCATCCTGCAAGCATCCTTTGACGTTCCTTATACGTTCTTGGAAACTGTTTGGTTAACATTTCTGCACATTTGTATAGCAATTGTGTGGAATCAATGAATTGGCGAAACAGTTCTTGTTCGAAGATTGATTTTTGAAGTCCCTCTAAAAAAGTAGTGCTGTTCACTTGTTGTAAGACCAAGGACTTGGTTAAAGTGGAAATCCAGAAATTGGAAATAGCTTTAAAAACCCACCAACATGGATGTTTCCAAGAGTTAATTTTGACTTGCTTGCTTGTGTTTTGAATTCCAACTTGAAGATCCTCAATTCTACCTCTATGTATTAGGATGTGGAGTAGGGGTCATGAAATTGGAATGAGCTCCTACTCAAATCATTCTAGCCTAATAACTCTCCCAAAACCCAATGTAGTTTTTTTCTTACATCAAATCATAGAACAGACAAATACCTCGTACAAGTTTCCAATTCAGCTCAAAAAGTTCTGTACATGATATAGAGGTAGAACGATGGTTCCACTAAATCTGCTCCCATTTACTCCATTTTGAGTCGTTCAAGAAGGACGGAGATGCTGTATATGTAATAAGTGAAGAAAATACAAAACAATTAACAGGACTTGTTTCTCCTAATTTCAAAACAATAAAGCACCAAAGCTATTTGAGGACCAGCAATTTCATAAAAAAAAAAACAGCTATTTTTGAGTTTTTTTTTAAAAGCTCTGGTTCTACAGCCACATGGTTCATCCCAGAATTGGAAACTCATGATTTGATTTTGCTGCCATTGATTCACTAATCATGCAGGTTTCAATCTTAGGCAGCCCCTTTCACTCCTTCTGTTCGTCCAACGTTGAAAAGAAGATGAAAAAAAACACTATGCCTTGATGGAGAGACAAACCAGCAGGAGGCAGTGATTTCATGATGTACTTTCTCATCTTGTTTTCGCTGTGGCCACCCTGATATTGAATACATCCCACATCGGAAAGAAAGGACTAGCTTTTGTCGTGTATATACCAAGCCCTAACCAACGCAAACCAGCTGGGCTCGGTAACGCGGGCATGTAACCCAAGTGGGGGCTTTAAGGTGATGGGACGTTGACTCAGCCTAGAAGGTCGGCTCCAGTATGGCTCTTATCTGGCCTGCCCGTTCCAAGCCAGGAGTTGAGCCAAGCCTTTCGGGTGAAGACCTGGGTGGCTTGGCTCCTAAAGTGGAGGGTAAAGCGTGAGGCTGGTCACAGAGCAGCGATCACCTTCCTCTCTTGGCAGTGGAAGGATAACAGGCCGGTGTCATCTGGAACCATATGGCCCGATGGGCTGGTCCTAATTGGACCATCACCTTTTTTGTAAACATTTTATTTTAAAATTAAATATTTTTTTACATTATTTTCACGTATTATATCAAAAAAAATATATATTTATAAATAAAAAACACTTTTTAAAACAACATTAACTAAACTCTGAAACTAGTCTATAATCTCAACGTGGGAAGAGGCTAGCAAAGAAACAAAACTACGTCGCGTTATGGCCATTGTTGTGACAACAAATACAGGGGGGACTATAGCTTTGGAAAATACAAAGACTATTTCATTTACTTTTAGATAAATAAAACACCTATTCAGTTGTTTTTTTCTAATTTGCTTAAGGTTATGAATTCTATCTTGAACACTTAAGTGTCTTTGTATGGTAAATAATATACTCGATTAAGACAATATATAATATGATTAAAACATAATATTATATATATAAAATAACTTAGTGATTTCAAATTTAAAGATTATTTACACAACCATCACATGAGTTTTTCCTATAAAATTAATTATATCTTCACGTAAAATTCTCATGTGGGTCAGTTCAATGTACACGTATTAGGATAAGTACCTATATACTAGTTTTCAATATCCCTTATATCTTAGCTTACGAGAACAATTATTTTTTTCATAAAAAAAAAAACATAGCATGTGTCGGTCTATACAACCCTAATAAATATCCAGTATTTAGAGAATATTGACTAAGAATATTTCATGAACAATGTTTTGATAAAATAAAAATCTCATATTTATAATAACTTTATAATTTTTTTACGGGGTATTTTTGTCTTATAAACTTTAATTTTACTCTAGATTTATAAATCAAATAATATATTATTAATTAACTATTATATAAATATGAAAGATAAATCAAGTATTTATTAATAATAAATATATATTTATAAGAATATGATAGTGTTACATATATGATCGATTGACTACATAACATATCAAAATAATAAAAAGACACCAGCAAGGGTCTGTCCCAGCAGTAAATAAGGGCGCCTCCTTTCCTGATATCATGGTTCGACTCTTGCTAGGTACACCTGTCACCCTCGCGGTCCCTTACATGCTCACTGGGCTTGCAGGATGTTCAGTGAGTCCGGAGAATAGTCGAGGTGCACGCAAGCTGGCCCGGACACCCCAGTTATAAAAAAAATAAAATAATAAAAAGACGAGCTCAGACATTATATTCTAATATGCATTTATCCTCGAAATCAATGGTATTTCAATGTTGTATTAGATTGATATTTATAAAATCAACGAGTTGATTTGCCCGCTTCGCTGGGCTTTTTTATCTATGTAGAAGATTAATTGATTTTATAAATGTTGTATTTTGTTATTTTAATATTTAATTAGTATAATTGTAATTGATCAAATTTGTTAAAAATGGTTTTTTCAACCAAAATGTGATTGAATATTGCTATTGCTATAAAAAACTTTTGATAAAATTTGTTAGAAAATTTGCTAAGAAGGTGAAATGATTTATTAGAAATTTGTTATCACGGATACTCTGGTTAAAAAAAGAAACCCGGTTAAAAAAGAACAACTGACTTGGACACTAAAAAATAAAAAATACATGTGAAAAAAAGGTCATCATTTCTTAAAAGGAAAAAAAAGAGTATAAAATATAAATTTAAATTGAAAGCCAAAGTTTTTTTTTATAAGATTTATTCATCATATTATTATATTAAATATATTTAAGAATACCGATATTATTATTTTTTTGCAAGAAATCGTAGGTCATTTTTTTTCTCTCTTTATATATTTTTAGGCCATAATATTAAATAAATCTTAAACACATATATTTAGTCTCACATACTATATAGTGTGATCGAAATGGGAAGTGATTTTTATATTTTTTAATTGTAGATAACCTAGATAAATTTGCAAAAAAAAAAATATGAGTTGCCTTTTTTCCCCAGTAATATTAGATCTGACATATTATAAATAAAAATATTGCAATTTTTTAAAAAGAAATATAAATTTTTTGCGTGCTATAATTACTTATTTGCCGTCTAAAAAGAACAGTGTAGTCGAAACGGAAAGTGCCTCGTATATTTTTTAATTGTAGATAATGTAGGCAAATTTGTTTACCTTTTGTTTTTTTGAGTTGTATTTTTTCCCAGGTAATATTAGATCTTAAATATTAAAAATCCAATTTTTTTATTTTTTTTAGAAACAAACTTGAACAAAAGAGCACAAAATTAAAATTCACAGGCAATTTTTTATAACATTTATTCATCATATTATTATATTAAATGTATTTAAGAATGCTGATATTAATTTTTTTCCTGCAAAAAATCCGAGGTCATTTTTTTTCTCTTTATATATTTTAGGCAATAATATGTAATAAATATTAAAACATATAATAATGAATTGATTGTCGTTTAAAAGGAACAGTGTAATCGAGACAAAAGTGTCTTGTATCGTTTTTTAATTGTAGATAACCTAGGTAAATTTGTCTATTTTTTGTTCTTTAGTTGTCTTTTATCCCCAGTAATATTAGATACAAAATGACTATTGCTATTATTGCAAAAAAAATTAAAATTATCAAATTATCCCGAAAGAAAAAACACTCAAAAAACATCAACAAAAGCATAAGCAAGAAAAAGAATATATTATTATTATTATTATTATTATTATTGTGTTAATGATGAATAAAGAATAGAAATAAATAAAAGAAAAAATATCATAATAACTTTTAGAGAAAAAAAAACATAATTATCAGGAAAAAAATTCATCTAACTTGAAAATAATAACAATAAAACCAATAAAAAAAATAAAAGAAAGAGCACATAAAAAAATATAATAGATGATAAAACAAAAAAAAAATTATTAGCTGAAAAAATAATTTAATTTTAAAATTTTAAAAAATATATGTTCTACGTTACGGGCTGAGTAAACAATTTTTATAGGATTTGCTGGATGCAAATAAAAATAAAATTTTTATTTATGTGAAATTTAATATAATAAAATAGATCAACACCTCCTAGTATAACAATAGCAAAATCAAAGTTTGAAAATCTAAAATTATCATTGCTCTTACTATTAAAATAATAAAAATTATCAAATTATCCTGGAAAAAAAACACTCAAAAACATTAACAAAAAAATAAGTAAGAGAAACAATTACATTATTATTATTATTATTATTATTATTATTATTATTATTATTATTATTATTATTATTATTATATAGTGCTCTACTTAAATCCAGAGGATTTCAATTCTATAAAGTGTGCTCGTGTAACTAAAATAAAAATTAAGATGTGTATAAATAGATTCTTACATTTAAAAAAAAAAACAATTCATAGTTATTTTTTATTTTTTTTTAATTTTATACATCTTATTAATGTGCATATATGATTTAAAATCATTACAAAAAAAATTAATTCTCATTTGACACCATCAAATAAAAAAAAATATTTATTTTCTTAGTAGAGAAAAATTATATATGTGTGTAAGACCATTGGGCTTCAAGCATATCGTATAAATGCCTAGCCCTATAATGGGCCTCCAATTTGAAACATGAAATTCTATTGAATAAATGTAGGCCCAGCATCTTAAAACCCAAAGAACCCTAAAGAGTGAAAAACCCTAGCGAGGGGAGTTGCTATAAACAACCGCTTCCGCTTCACATATAACGCTTCTGCTGTCCTCTCAGCTGCCAAGTGTGAGGGAGAGCGATCAAGAAACGGGGAGATGGTGTCGCTGAAGCTCCAAAAGCGGCTTTCCGCTAGCGTTCTAAAGTGTGGGAAAGGCAAGGTTTGGCTTGATCCAAATGAAGTCAACGAAATCTCCATGGCTAACTCTCGTAAATGCCTTCCCCCCTCTCTTTCTCTCGTTTGTGATATTTAATAATTGACTGTTTCTTTAAGTACTTACTGTAACTCGTAAGAACATATTATCAACTTTTTGGAATAGTGATGCCGGAACTCTGTAGTAATGTAAGATATAACAACCTGCTAATCGTCTTTTTTAGATTATGGACCTCATTGGAAAAATTATGGATTTAAGCTTCTTTTTTCTGATGTAAAGGTCTTTTTTTTCCACTTTATCTATCTATGATTATCAATAGATAACGGATTTGAATTAAGAATTTTGACTTAAAACTGAATATGAGCACTCCCTTACTCTGATTTTGTAATGATAAATGTTTTAATTATTTTTTGAGAAACATCTGAAAAATAAGATTTTATTATCAATCCGTGGAAAATAGAAAAAATATATTATGCATTATTGTTTTTTTTCCAAAATTAATAAAGGAATTATTATTTTGTCAATAGGGTTGAAGGGTTGGTAAAAAACTTATCAATGCTTCTCTTTATTGGAAATGATAAAAATACCCAAATTCATCTTCATTTCTACTTCATTTAGTTTCTTTGTTGAAACTGCCATGCACCATCATTGATGCTTATCAGTTGTGGGTGCGGAACAGTAGTTGTTTGGGTATTCTTTGATTTATGCTTTCACTTTGTACGATGCAGGCCAAAACATTCGGAAGTTGGTAAAGGATGGTTTCATCATCAGGAAGCCAACAAAGATTCACTCTCGATCTCGTGCCCGTCGCATGAAGGAGGCCAAGAGAAAGGGAAGACACTCAGGATATGGTATGTTTAGTTTGAACCAATTGACTTTTTAGAGTATATTGCAATATTAATTGTATGCTAGAGCTTGGGACTTGTTGAAGAATGGAGTCATATGAAATATTGTTCGGAAAAAAAACCAAGTGTTTTTTTTTGCTGGCCACGATTCATGTTTTATTTTCTCCTGTTTGCATTTCTCTATCTCGAACTTTCAGTAATATTTGTTTTGAATTTGATTACTTAAATACTTGAAAAAAAATTCTTAAGAGAGAAACTGGAAGTTTTAGAAGACATGCCTTTTAAATATTGGGAATGGTGCTCTGATTTCTTTTATCCATGTCATTTGTCTTTGGCTGTTTCATTTCCTATATGTTTTGTGGAAGTTTGCTAACTATAAAGCTATTTGAAACTACTCTAGGTAAGCGCAAGGGTACAAGGGAGGCTAGGCTGCCAACTAAAGTTCTCTGGATGAGGAGAATGCGTGTCCTCAGACGTCTGCTTCGCAAGTACAGGGAGTCGAAGAAGATTGACAAGCACATGTACCATGACATGTACATGAAGGTGAAGGGTAATGTCTTCAAGAACAAAAGAGTTCTTATGGAGAGCATTCATAAGTCAAAGGCTGAAAAAGCCAGAGAGAAGACCTTGTCTGACCAGTTTGAGGCTAAGAGGGCAAAGAACAAGGCAAGCAGAGAAAGGAAATTTGCTAGGAGGGAGGAACGTTTGGCCCAGGTAAGATGTATAGCAGCATTGATATAGTTACTCGTTTCTTGAAATTTTATTGCTCTTTAACTGTTACTTTGGTGAGATAGTTGAACCTTAGTTTTATTACCCTGCTATAACCATGTTAGGAACATCAAAGATATGCTTCCTTTTGTTTAGTCAACTTAATAAGTGGAGTGTGATCCTTTTAGTCACATAATCTTTGAAGTGTTTGGTGGATCATTTTGTGAGTTTTCACTTCATATTATGTGGTAACTGCAATGGTTATGGGTGAATTTCAATCTGCTTAAATCTTGATTATGTTATTCTCAATTGAATCTTTTAAAAGAATCAAAATCAGAAGTTTGATGTAGATCCAATTGGATTCCCACTATTGCATGGGATGTTGAAATATTTATGTTTTGATTCTACGCAGGGACCTGGCGCAGAGAAACCAGTGGTTGCACCACCTGCTGCTGCTGCACCTCAACCAGCCCAGTAAGCATCTTTCTGACAGGATTTTACATGCAATAAAAACCCACTAGCTGTGGTTCAACTTAATTTTTTCAATTTTTTTTTTGCTTGCAGGGTATCTAAGAAATCCAAGAAGTGAACCTAATTAAGAGCTCCAAGGATTCATGACTTTAGATCATCAATGTGTCCTTGGTGTTAGTTTTGTTTATGTGTTTTTTGTTGTTGTTGGGACCTCTTTACTTCACATCTTAGATGGATGATGAACATATTTTTGCACTTAGCAATCTGTTTTTAATTATTGTTCCCTGATTTCTTGGAGTGTTTCCGGATTTCTTTTCGTTGTATTTCCTTATATGACGATACCAGTCTTTATATGACACGATACCAGGCCATTGCGGCTTCCTTTCTCAAGGGGCAAGTGGGGAAGTGGCTGTTGAGTTGTGTCGAAGACTGAAATCCTTTTGAATTGTAGAATCCATTCGACATCAATATCAAGAGATCAGCACATCCTAAAGTATGATGTGAGAATAGGGCACGGAATATTTAGGTCAAAATTAAATGTGGTTATTGAATCAATCAGTAGGTATTTGGATTTTCCCGAATTGATGACGGGGGTTAATTAGTTGATGCTTCGTGTTGTTGCATGCCAAAAACATGAAACTCCAACCCATTATAGGTCCCAAGACGGTGTCGGTTTCAAAAGTGTTTGAAATTTTTTTATTTTTATTTTAAATTAATTTTTTTTCTAGAGATTTTAGATTATTTTGATGTGTTGATTTTAAAATTAATTTTAAAAAAAATAATAAAATATTATTTTAATATATTTACAAAAAAAAATAATCAGAAGAGAAATATTATCCAGCGCAATGCTGTGTTATATGCTGCGTTTTTTTTTTGTAAAATCTGGCCAATGTGCCAGTAACTGGAAAACAAATCCGCACAAAAACCTTCCTCGTTTACTTACCAGAAAATAGAAATCGAGTTTCAAGAAAAGAGATTCAAAATCCATAACCGGGATAACAAGGTAAACAACAGTGTTCATAGTGGGGGGCTTTCAACATGAGTTCATTCGAAACTAAACCCTAAACAACCAGCAACTCCAAAAGATTGATGCTTATGGCAAGGCATTCTTTGTGCTGCAAAGGTATTCCCAGTAACGATTTAGCATGTGATCATTTGGTCTAACCTGCTCCCACTTTCCTGTGCAGAATATTGCATATGCATCAGCAGCATACCTACAAGAAAGTGGAGAAAAGTTTATCAGAGTTTTCCATGATAAAGTTAATACAGTTTTAAAGGAAGAGAAGTATCTATCTTGATGAAAATACTTTCCAACACCAGGCAACTGAGTGACATGGGTCCAGCCCTCCTCTAAATAGTCTTCGGACAATCTCCGTACCATCTTCGCTCTCCTCTTTTGTAATCCTAGACTTTTAATTGCTCTTTCAATCTCCTCTGTGGCAACCCCAGTGGCAGCCTTTGCATCAGGACACAAAGTGAATAGGTCTGTTATAACTCTTTCTGCCTGCATTTAGTTATATGTTCTATTTAAGTAAACTGACTGCATCAATGCTTATGCAGTGGTCCCTTCATGTTTGACAAGAGACTTGAAATCATGTCCAAATTAAGTGGATGAAGAACACTGAAAAAAGGTGTTTGTTAGCTGCATTCAGCCCAATTATCTGCCAAATAATGACAGGAGAAGAGGGTAATTTGAGATGCAGATTAGGATCGCTACTCAGAAGACACATCAAGATCCAGATCAAGTAATACCACAGCCAAACTAATCCTTAACCAAGGGCCAGTTGAGGGACTGAGAGGGTGGGTGGGGTTCCAAAAGGAAAGAAATCCAACCAGGTCTCTATTGTGTGAGGAATCAAAGGCTTGTGCTTCATGATGCTCAATCAAATTTATGCACTCGTATCATAATCTTCTTATTCTTGTAGCTTAACTCCTCTATTCAAAGAAAAAAGAAAGAAACTCTATTCCAAAATGGAAAATTTAACTATTTTTTTTTACTTGAGGAAACCTCACTCCCCGGAAAACGTACTTTGTAGGTCCAGGTGAGCAAGTAAAACTCCAGCTGTCCCGGGCTTTTAGAAGAGGTGCATGCCCTAACTCGATCTCGAGACCTGCTGTGCAAATCTCAAGCTCTTTGTCATCATGCCACGCCCCTTGGGGACAAAATTTAATGTTTAATGCTAAGACACAATAAGCAGTACAAGATCTCTCCTTTCATTTTATTCATGTGCAGCTCCCCCGTCTTGCCATAATATCAACATTTAGCAATCGAATCCAATGAGCTATGATGCCCAGAATCTGAGTCATACATCTGCTTGTGTGGTGAGCTACTTGTTTAGGCACTCAGAAAGTGGACACAGTTGGCAGTATAAATAAAATCTTTGAATAACATTTGATGTTGTCATTGTTGAGAGCCGTCACCATAGTCTTAGAGGAGCAAGAATGATAGCAAATAAATTTGCAAGCTATGAACAAAGGCAGAGATTTTTCTTGCCATAAAGACTACATCTAACAGAAGTTTGTATATGCTCTACATAACGCCTTGTACACCCTCGTCAGGCAAAAAGAACATAAAAAATCATTCAAATGAGCACAATAGTTAAGAGGGCAAGACCACTTCAAATGCCTTAGGAAATAGTCCAGAGCAGGAGTTGGGAAAGTGTTTAAAGTTTAAACTTTTCTTACAATTAATTGAAGTTTTGTTCAAGAACACCATGGGAAAGTGCACAACCTAGTGATAAACACAAAAAAGAAAACCTTCCAACTTATACAGAAGCTGTCAAAAGTTTAAAAAAGTGTAAATCCCAAATTGGCTGCACTAGCTACATGAATCATCCATCCTCATACCTATTTATATAAGGTAGTAAATCTCCAAGATCTTTTACAGATAAAAAGCACCAAAAGTTCAGTACGTTTTAATTTACAATATCCAAACCAGTCTTCTAAACCACACCCAGTTATCAACAGTACATTAACAACTAAAATTCACAGAGTAATCAGCTAACAGGTTAAACATTCACACATACCCACAAATAATAAATTTCAAGAAGAAAGCAGAGCAACCAAGGGAAAAGGAAAAGACTGAGACTTTGAGAGCATATAGAATACCCGAGTACCCGCAGTGCGATTAAGGAGCATACAAATGACCAAAACTCTCCAAGGGTCATGTGCATGATTATGCAAGAACCCAAATTCAGATTGTGGTGGCTTCCATGTGTTGTCTGCTGTTTTCCTTTCGTAAGCCTCATCAAACTTATTGAAATTAGGACTAGCTGTTCCAGAAAGAAGTGATGTTTCTGTCCCTTCTCTCTTCTTCTTCTTAGACCTGCCAATGACATTGGCATCCTTCTGTCCATCTTCTTCCTGATTCGGACTTGGTTTCTTCTTTCTTGTCTTTGCCTTGATGGAATTGCTGCATTCTTCTGAGTCTAACTCACCCGCTGTTGAGCATTCCATGCTCAACAGCATTGCCATTGAGTGTCAGTAATGCTCCTCTTATGCAGTTTCCTTCTGCTGGGACTGTTGTAGTCAATCCAACGTTTTCAGGCCCATTACTCCTCTGCAGGGTCGCTGCAGCTTAAATTCCTAGCTTCACAGCTACCAGAGTAAACGAAAAGCCTACCTATTGTGGTATTAAAACTGGGCTACCAGAGTAGATTCTTAGTTTCACAGCTTAAATTCTGCGTTATATAGCCCGCTAAACATTTTAATCAAGAGTCCGTTTGGCTCTGCGTTGCAACTGGTGTTTTGCTGAAATTTGATTTTTTTTTTCCATTTTAAATAAATATATTTTGATGTTTTTAGATCATTTTGATGTGCTGATGTCAAAAATAATTTTTAAAAAATAAAAAAAATATTATTTTGATGTATTTCAGTACGAAAAGCACTTTAAAAAACTACCGCAATCACACTCTCAAACAAGCTCAAGTCTAAAGCAACCTTTTCCTTCTCATACCATATATTGCCGGATACCATGAGGTAGATAAACATGCATGTTCGCCCTTATAACAAAATTTGTTTATTTTTTAATTAAAATATTTTCAATACTTTAGATTGTTTTAATACGTTGAGATTAAAAATATTATTTTTAAAAAAAAATTAATGTTTATATAGCCCAAATATTCAAGCTAAAGTCAACAATCCCGATCTTCAAGTAATCATTTTGTGCATTGCAAAACTCAAGACCAACAATTAGCAACCGAAGAAGTCGTGGCCCACATATTTTTAAAACCTTTACGCCCAAATATTTTTCTTATTTAAAAACATATTAAAATATTTTTTATGTTTTCATGTTATTTATATATTTTCAAGCAAAGAAATCATTTTAAGAAAATAATCACTACCATGATAACGCTCTAACCAGCGCTCCAAATTCATGGGGTAAAAACTCTTCAGAGATTATATTTTTTTATAATATAATGGTTCACGCATTGCCGTGGTGAAGAGTGCTGACATTCAACCAGGAAGCACCGGCATGGTGAATTTCCGCACAAGTATATTGGATCGAAAACTCAGCATAACAACCACAAAGAGTCACAGAGAACATAAGATTAAGAACGATGTGATTAAAAAAATGGATAGCACTTCAAAATCAGAGGAAGTTTGTAAAATAGCACAAAATCCTTTTAAAAAACTCTAAGCAGCAGCTTTACCCTCCTCTGCTGCAGCTTCAAAGGTCTCTCCGGGCACAAGATCTGGGACGTCGTCATCGTCATCCTGTGCTGCAGCTGCGGCGGCAGAACCTGCACCAGGCACTTGCTTCTGGATCTGCTCCGCTAATTTCTTCAAGTTCTCCAAGTTATCATGACCTATAGATCAGAGAAACATAAGTAGAAGTTATTACCAAGTATCAGTTACAATTCACAGATGATTACAGAGAATAAACTAGGCATACCTAAATGCCCGAGAACTTGAGGAAGAATATCTTGCAATTCTGAAAAGGAATAATCACAACAAATTTGTGTGTCAAATATCATGCAAACTAAATAAGTAAACTAACAATTAGCTGTAAATTTCCTTTTAGAAAACCAAACTCAACATTTCAAGACCAGGAAAGATTAACCACTGGCCACTAGGTAAGTAGATCGCTTCTTGTGTTCAACCAATTAACAGAATCGATTTACGTTTCATTTCTGGGTGTACATGGAAAGTCTTAGAGCCATACTCTTAGTTTGTGGAGAACCACTGACAACCCATGTGTTGGCAGCAACGGAAGCTTGCACTGCAAAATTAAAACAAAAATAATAATTAGCGACTAATTAACCAGAAGAATTTGAACAATGTGAGCATATCATGTCCATATATGGTAGCCAGCTTTACCTTTGGGATTTAGAAACTGGATGACGATGTCATCCTTGAATATGTTGACTTCCTCGATTGCAGGTATTGCGTTCACTCCAATTCTCTTCAAGGTGCTCTGAAGCCTTTTATCATCTGTAGTAGTAGTCTTGTGGATAGCTTTCTTCTTCCTGCATTTAAAGGTAGAAATTCAGAAGAAACTCATTAGCAGAACACAACAGAAGCGTAAAACACAACAACCATGTAATCTTTTCCTTGTTGGTAACTTCAATTGCTTCATAGAAAAATACATTAAGATTTTCAATGCAAAATACCCAACTGCAAGCAATACTCTATAGAACCAGGAAACAGAAATTTCTCACAAAAGCTAGGAAACCATTCAAGTCGTAATCAGCATAAGAACACAGATAAAACATGCTCACAGGCAGACCCGCACAAATCTCATTCAGTAAACTGCTCAATTGAATGTCTGATATGACACTTTCACTTAAGACAATTCCTTCCATTAATTTACACTTCTTTCATTCCTCAGCTACTTGACGCAAACACAATATAGTTTAGCTAATTGATAAATTCCAGTGGGAGCTAGATTAGTTGCAATGTAATAGTCTTCCCACCTTCTCACGCTACCCTTTCCACCAGTGCGAACTGCACTGGCCATCTTCTGAAGCTTCTCTCGATCCATCTGTATGAAAGAGAGAAAGGATTACAAAGAAAAGAACTGTACAATGCATTGACCAATTAAAACATGAACATGGAAATGTTTACAAGGAATTCGAACAAAAGCACAATGGATACAACAAGAGCCCAACCACAACAATATTATAAATCCAGCAGGTTCCATTACGCATTCATGATAACAGAGTATAATGTAAAGGTGACAATTTAAAGGAACAACAAACGAGTGGCCTAAAGGCCACATAAAATAAGCTCATGTTTATCTCATAGAAGCTTAGGAATTAGAATTGATGAAGAAAGACTAGAGCTTGATTCCAAATGGAAGAAATCATATTCACTAAATCCCTCCCAAAACAGCCTCTCAACATGATTAAGCTTAAGCCTTTAAGATTTTGGTTTTGATCGTTATTTAAAACATTTTTTATTTTATGCTTTGGTATAATCAGTTGGTTTTATAATAATTATAACCAACAAGTTCTTCTCAAACTAGAGATTCTAAAGCAAGCTCCACGAACTCAAGCAACACAGCCCACCAAAACAAGTAAACAAAATAGCAAACCAGTTATAACTAGTTAATCGATTTACTTACCAGATAAAACCATTTTCAAACCAAATCAAATTAATCACATTACGGGTGACAAAACAACTTCTTAATTAAACATCATAGTCAAAAGCCCTAGACAGAGATTGACGGTTTCTTTCCACTTCAAACCACAAAAACATGAAATCAAGCTCTACAGGCCTCGGCAAACAAAATCCATGTCACCAAAAACCACTAAAACAAAAATACACTGGCATTAACTAGAAATTAATAAAAAGATGCAAACTTTATCATACAAGGACTTGAATAAAATCCCAATAAAAATTAACATCCATGGAATTAAAAGCCAATATAAATAAATGAATGAATGACGAATCTAGGGTTTTTAGGGTTTTGTCACCTTGGTTTGTTTATTGGGTTTTGGGAGATAGGAGGGAGAGTGTTTTTTCAGCTCTCAATAACAGGCGGCGATAAGGGAGATACCTTTTTATTCGCTGTTTATATGAGGTTCTTAAAGAGAATCATTTCAGTAGATCTGACGGTTCTTATGCAATACATTAGCACGTGTCAGCATCATGAGAATATTTTTTTTGCGGTGCACTTTAGCATCTCTCCCCTCAATGCCTTTGTGTTTTAACCGTTTCGCAGCGTCCAATACGTGCGTTTTGGGTCAAAATTTACAGGGCCCGAGTAATAGATGGACTTTCTATTGGCCTCTATACCCTGAAATCTATTGTTGCCTGCCTTGTTGGCTAGAGCACACCTTTTAAAATGATAAAAGCAATTTAACAAAATAAAAAACATTTATTGAAAATTTGACTTGAAAGTATTAAAAACAATATAAAAGCATTAAAAAATATAAATATAATATATTTTGCGTGTGTTTGGAAATGAGAACTTTTAAAAACTTAATTTTTTATATAACTATATAATAATAAAAGTAAACATTTATAAGAAAGGCAAGGAATAAAATCAAGGAGAATATGTCAAGAAAATAAAGAACATTTGTCCAAAAAGATATATTATTGGTATTATTAGGAAAAAAAATACAATTATCTTATAAGAAAATGATATCTAATAAAAAAATTTAGCAAAACTAATGTATCATTATATATATATAGAGAGAGAGAGACACACACACACGCGCGCATTAGCCAATGCCCCCGCGCCTCGTCGCGAGCGGCACCATATTTATTTACAATGCAAAAAAATATTAATTGTGTTTTTTATATATAATATAAATTTAGTCAAAATAATAAATATGTGCAAAATTTATGTGAAGTGCAAGTTTTCTATACAAAATATGAATTTTAAATCAATATAAATTTATTTTTTTAGCAGGTTTCAACGAAATAATCACGATAAAATTATCAACACCATTAAAAAGCAAGAAGATTCGGATATTTGAATTATTGAATTCATTGTATCAAGATTAGTTCATTTTATAATTCCATTTAAATCACATTTCAAAACAAAATATAAATTGTGAAAAGACCTGCAATAATCGAATAAAAAAAATAAGTAGTTAATTTTCAATTCACAAAAAGATGAAAACATAAATTGAAAATTCATTCATACGTTACCATCATTTTCATTACTATAACAGTTAAAATTATTATCAACATTACTGCTCAACCAATTAAAATCATTAAACTGACCCGAAAAATAAAAAATAAAAATAAAAATAAAAACATTTTAACAATAAAAAATAATCACTAAAATTATCATTATTATTGCGCAAACAATAAAATCATAAAATTATTTGATCCAAAAAACAGATAAAATAACAGAAAACACCAAAAAAAAGGGAAAAATGAACAATATTAATTTTAAAATTATCACCAACATAAATTAAAATTTCAGAGCGGAACCTAATAAAAATAAAACCCTGAAAAAAATGAACCGAAAAAAATAAATCTAAAAACATAAATGAATAAATACAGACAGAAAACAAACTTTGTTCAAACATTATATTTTTTAATATTTTTAGATTATTTTCATGTGTTGATGTTAAAAATAATTTTAAAAAAATATCATTGTAATACATTTCTAAACAAAAACTTAAAAAAAAAAACAATCACATTTCCAAGCAAAATAAAAATCTGTTGAGAGTGGGATTTGAACCCACGCCCTTTCATACCACAGCCTTAATCTCGTGCCTTAGACCAACTCAGTCATCTCAACATCTCACTCATTGTTCACGATAATATATATTAATAGAAAAATTATTGTGAATTCGCACAATAAAACCAGAACGTGTTTTATATTTTAGTTAATAATAATAATAATAATAATAATAATTTATTTTCAATGGATTCAAATTAAAAATGATGTGAAAAAAACTAAAGATCTTAAAAAACAAAGCCCAGGATTGTGGGCTTTGTTAAGCTAGTTAGAGTAACACATAAAAAAGGCTAGAGGTGCATGAGTGTAGAAGACTAGGTCCATGTGGTTGACCTTGTTTAGCTATTTATTTTATTAAAATGTGTCATTCAACTATGATTTGTGAAGACATGGTTGCTCATTTTCAAGTAACAAAAGATAAATTATCATCCCTTTAAGCTTCTCACCATACACTACACTCCTACTTTTCAGAGAATCAAGAACAAGTTTTGCACTACAAATATTTTTTTAGCTCTGGTAATCCCCACAATTCCATATATCTTAACTTCGGGACTTTGAATTTAGAGCTGTTTTTTTCACTCATAACCTTTTTTTCATATAATCTTATTCCTCCTGTTTTCTCCTCCATTTTCGAGCAATCATAAACTTCAACCACTTCCAGGTTTACGAGACAAATCCAAGAAGATAGTTAAGAGTTTACACCTTTAATTTATAATTGGTTCAATACATTTTCCAAGGTCACAAAGTTTTTTCTAAGAATAAAGTCTTACACAACTAGTATATACTTTCTCAAAATTTATTTGATTAAATTGGCACTGCAAAACTAGACTTATTGTCATATTAAAAAAAATATTCGACATGAGATTAAAATGTTGAAAAAAATTGACAAGTACGAGGATGTTTGTTTATGCTCTAATAAGAGTTGTACTTGTATTTGATCTATAATATAAAATGACTATGAAAGTAAACCCATTGTTTTTTAAAATAATTTTTATTCAAAAATATATTAAAATAATATTTTTTTTATTTTTTAAAAATTATTTTTAATATCAACAAATTTAAAAACACTAAAAATTTTAATTTAAAAAAAATCAATTTTTTTTTTGAATATTAGTTGACAAGTCTCACGCACTTCTCCACTTGTTTTTCGGCCCGCGGCTGCATCTGTGCAACAGTATGCGATTATGGGGGGAGCTTACCTGTTGATGGCTCCTGCTTCCTCATGCTATCTCCTTGCATACGAAAAACAAGACAAAAATCTTCTTAAAATCAAAATGAAAATCCACAGAGTTATTGTTTAATGGACAAGCATGATCAAAATGTACAACTTCAATTTCCCACAAGCAATTTAGGCTCTGATACTCAAATTTGCTCGGATAAACATTCTGCCAAATTCACACACACAACCCAGAATCAACATTTAATTACTTTATACGAGCCAGAAGAGGAAGAGGAAGAAAAACTAGTAATATCTGCCTGGAACTCCCTTCAAATGCAGCAGTGGTAGCAGTCTGGGAAGGTATCACTGAAATCCACACATAAACAAGTTCATGTTCTTGACATTTCTCCACCATTTTTTACCAACAGAAGCTCCATCCTTTTTCTTCAACTTCAGCTTCTCGATTTGAAAGCAGCAGCCCACAAAAGCCACACCGCCATCTTTTCTGCTGCTGGAGCTGCTGCTGGTGCAGCTAATGTTTTCTTCTTCCTGCAGCTCTTTCTTCAACAGCTGCTGATAATACTCTTTGTTTCTCATCTCCAGCCCATAAATCTGTCCCTGAAGATCCTCAATTTTTCTAGTAAGCATAGAAACTCTATGATCCTCCCTCATCTTCAGCACACACCTAGCAAGCTCACCAGCTTTCCTCTTCAAGAACATAGATTCAGATGACAGCCCTTTGTTTTCTTCCAGTAAAGTTTGCATTTTGTACCCCAATCTCACATTCTCATTCAGCAACACTATCCTCTCCGACTCTAGCACCTCGAGAAGTTTCTTTAGTAGTTCTACTTTTCTCCATATCGATTCCTGGCCCTGCTGATTCTTCTCCATTTCGCCAAGCTGGTCTGCTAATATATCATTCTCTACATTCTTCATTACAAGATCGGCTACAACCTCGTCGACGCCAAGAATGGCGTCGCTGCCATCTTGAATGGGGGTTGCTGCATGCTGGTAAGACAGGGAACTCTCGACATCCCAATCAAGAAACTGGCTGCTGCTAGATCCACCGCTACCTTCTTGATCCTGGTCGTCGTCAAGAGCCATTAACATGGGAGATGAGAAATGATTGCTGAGTTTCTTGCCCCTTTCCATCCTGCTGCACCTGTCCAACAAGGCGGTGTACCCACTGTACAAGTCTCGAAGTAGAGCCAGAAGTTGAGGACGTTTCTGATAATACCACTCAGCTCTCTCTGCAAAGCTATCGCCACATCCAATTTCTTCTTCCGATTTGAGAAACTCGAGCACCATTTTCACCCTCTCATCAGCTCCCTCGGTGGGAAACCCAACCGGGGTGTTTTGAAGGGAAGAGATGTCCCCCATTTTAGTTCAGATCGATGGCTAGCCAGGCCTGTAAAATTGCAAGATGAAAGCTGTTTGGTGGCCAGGGATGGATCTTTATACAAGCAACATTCATATCAGCAGGCAATGGACCCCGGCAAGGAAATTGTACGGTCATGATCTACCTAGCTAGCAGGCTACACTGCTACAGACGGAAAGACTGTCAAAAAGATTTGAGCTTTAAGATAAGGAAACTGACAAAAGTCAGAAAAGAACGTATATGTTGTTTGAATTTTCAAAACTGCGGTGAAGATGCAACTGCACAGACCTGTTTGAATGTTTAAATTGCAACCCCCCGCCCCCACCGTTTGAGCCACCGTGTAACGTTAAGATGCAGCGGTCACATCAAGGGTGGAGCTCCAATGGCCCCATCAGTAAATTCATTGGATCTCCTTCTATTGGGATGATTAGATTTGCTGTTCTGTAATTATTGAAAATCAGTTGGGGAATTCAATGCAGGTTCCCAATTCACAGGCAGTCACGTTAATTTAATTCAAAACACGCATCATAAATAAATAAATAAATAATTGTTTTTTTTTTGTGGCGATAAGAGCTTGCGTGTCTGTGGTACCATGAGAGGTCTCTGTTACATGAATCAAATGGACACTGCACCAAGGCATTGGATTGGGAGCGTGACAGTGATGATGCTGATGGGACTCCAATTTGCATGGTATTTTAGAATTTTTTTTTTCTCTTAAATTAAAAAATTTAGTATTTTAGATTATTTTCAGTTAATGTTAAAAATATATTTTTTTAAAAAAATATTATTTTAATATATTTTTAAACAAGAAAAAACTTTCAAAAATAATCTCAACCACACTCGCAAATAACCATTAAATAATTGTTTGGGAGTGTATTTAAAATTTTGAAAATATTTTTTTGTTAAAAAATAAAAATTGAAATAATACTATTCTAAAAAAAATATTTTTGACATCAGGTCAAAATAATTTAAAAACACTAAAATGCATTAAAGTGATCGTGGTTAAAGTTATTTTTAAAAATATTTTTTTATTTAAAAATATATTATTTTATTTTTAAAAATTATTTCCAACATCATAAAAAAACAATTTTTTAAAACAATTTTTTTTAATTTTAAAAAGAAAATAGAATAAAATAAAATAATTTTTTTCAAAAATAATTTTGTAATAAAATGAAAAAACCGTCACTAAAATTTAAAAACGAAAACTGCAGGGATATAGGAGTACTCAAAGTAGCAGAAGTTGACAAATGGGAGTCACGTGAGATGCTTGCATAAAGCACACTCTTGAATTTTGAAGTCCTTTTCTTTTTAAAACAAATTGAATTTTAATCCAAACTTTAAAGTTAACAGAACCCTCGACGCTCCTTGCTGTGTGGAATTGTCGGTGTTTTGTTTTAATTACAATTTTTAAAATGTTTTGTAAGAATCATATTTTTGTATGTATACTATATTTTAAAATATTAAATTAAAAAAATATATAATTTATAGTTTTTCTAAAACATATTTTTTAAAACTATTATCATAAAAGTTATTCGTCATACCACACACAATCTTAAGAGTTTTTTTTTTTTTTTTTGTATAAACCACGCGGTGTCTTAAGCGCTTGTCCAGACTAATCCACATTCGCACCGGGTGGGCCAAAAGGGTGAAAGTGCTCTCCAAATGGTCGGCTCCATACAAGAGGAGGGTTTGAACCCCTAACCTCTCTTAAGGGATGAGAACGCCCTCACCACTCACACCAGGACCCCTTTGGTTAAGAGTTTTTATTATTCGGTAAAAACAATACAATTTTAAATGTGTTTGTAAAAATAACACACTGACAAACCGGTTCAATTTTCTTTGCTGCTGACACGTGTAATACACCATGTGCCCGTTTGGGAGTATAATTAATATTGTTTTTTTAAAATAGTTTTTATTCATAAATGCTTTAAAATAATATTTTTATTTTTTAAAAAATTATTTTTGATATCAGTATATAAAAATGATCTAAAAACACTAAAAATAAATCATTTCTTTTATAAAATTAAAGTTTTTTTTTTTCAAAAGTGTTTTAAAACATAATACTGAACATAGCTTGACATAAAAAAAAATATTTTTTAAACCAATTCAACTAGAAAGTAACTCATCAACTAAAATAATAGTTAATAAGTAGATGATGATGCTTTACTAGATGCGTTGTCAATATACTACTTGTGCAAATCATAAATAATTTACTGTTTTTTTCATACATATTCATCCTTTTCTAAAAATTTATATCTAGAAATGTTCATGTTTTATAGAGATCTAATGTTCATGAAAGGGGAATAAAATAATAATAATAATAATAATAATAATGATGATGATGATGACGACGACGACGACGACGACGATGATAATGCAATGGCTAGAAAAAAAAAATGAAAACAAAAGAACAAGTGATAGGAGAAAAAATAAAAATAATAATTGAATGAATGAGATATCATTGAAACTCTTATGATGCTTTTATTTATTTATGTCATTCGAAATATCTCAAAGAAATAAATATAGACACTATGAAAAACTTGGAAATCTTAAATAAATCAGTAGACATCTTATGGCTAGCTTCAAAATTATCATGAGAAAATGAAAAAAAAAATCACTGAAACCTTGGAATTGCATGTTTTAAGCTTGGTTTTAAATTGTTAATACGTAATTAAGTGTATATTAAAGAACATGTTTTTAAAAAATATTTTTCAATTAAAATAATATATAATTTTTATATTTTATTTATCGGTGATGTCAACACATCGTCTTTAAAAGGCATGACATGACGGTAGAGGACTTGTAATCTAGCCGAGATTTTATTTACTCAGGGCCACCAAATATACTTTCTGAAAGATGAGGTTTCTAGAATAAAAAAAAATATCAACCCATCAAAAGTACAGTTAATAAATACTAATAAAATTATCGATTTGATAATTTTTTAAGCAAAAAATAATTAAAACAAACAAACACACACACTCCCTCGAAGGTGTACAAGCAATATAGAGGGCTGCCGCTTCAACATCTCTTGAATCCAACTTCATGTTGGGCTACTTTGCATTGATTAGAGCATATACTGGGCTCCCAAGAGCTGGCCCTGCACATCTTATGAACAAGCCCAATAGACTCGTTTGATGTAGGAGAAAAGCCCAAATATCCGTGGGCAAATGACTAGTAGCTTCAGATAGAAACAACTTATGATGCATTTATGTCCCTGAAGAATGGTTACCATTTTAATTATCGTTTTGTTTTTTATATTGATACGAAACGTTTCGATTTCATAATGTTTTGGTGTGTTATTTTGTAGTTGTATTGTTTATATATAATTAATTAATTATATATGTGAAAAAACTTAAAAGGTGAAAAAATTAAATATATTTTTTATTTTTTATAAAATCAAAGTTGACACAATTTTATTTTTTTATAATATATATTTTTTATTTTTTATTATTTTTTTCATTTTCAATACATCTCATAAACAATAGTATATATATAATATATATAATAGTAGTGTGTGTGTGTAAAATATAAGTGGGCAGGAGAGGCGAGAATTAATTTTTTCTGAGGACCGAAACAGAACACCCGGAGTAATTCGGTGATCTAAAACTCTACCTAGATCATAAAAAAATAAGCTGGCCCGAAATCGACCCGGCACAATTGGTCATATACTTATTGTAAGAGAAAAATAAAAAACAAAAAAAATAAATTAAAAATACCCAGACTAAAATATTTTTGGGCTAAAAAAACCAAAACAAAGTAGATTTCTTGGCTATTTGTAAATTAATCCCACCCAAAAAATACTACAAACACCTATGCTCATAACTTTTTTTTTGAGAAATAGAAATAATCTCCTAAACTTCAATGTTGACAGTATACATAGTTTATATCTACATTATTATTATTATTATTAAATGAAATAGTAAAATTTCAGATATATTTTTTTAATTATTTTAAATTTATCCGGATCAACACGTGTCATCATCTGGAATCAACAATGACTTGGTCAACTATCATAATTTTAGCCCCCCCCCCCCCTCTCAAAAACTACCTCACATACAGTGGGCTAGAAGGCTTGTTAATAAGGACAGTCGTCATTGTAATTGTGTATTCAGTTCTCTCTCTGTCTAGCACATATTAACATTAATTTAGTAGTTAAATATAGTTTTTAATATAAAAAACTTAACCCTTTTTTTTTTAGGTGTGAAAAATCTATTTTAGCCCAAAAACAGGTAATAAAAGGCTTTCAAACCTTAAGAACCAATTTATCAAGTCAACAAACATCTAAAATGGCATCAAGTGGGCTCAAATATAAAAAATAACCACAAATGTTTTCCAGTATTTTTAATTCCTATCAAAAAAATAAAAACAAGTAATTTTTTTTAAAAAAAATGTAACAAAAATTAAATAAGATACTCGATTCAGTAATTACTATGAGCAAAGGTACTTAAATAGAAAAAAATAGAAAACACAAGTACCATTATCCTTAAAGAAATATTAAAATATTCTGAACCCAGTTTCAGAATATTAAATATTAGTCCTTTACCAGAACAGAAAATTAATTTGTCCACATACGCTTGAAAGGGGCTTGCTTATTAAATAATTGAAAAAGAATCCACAAGCTAGGAAGTACGTACAGCACTGCTCCTTTCTTTTTGGCGGTGTGTGCTAGAGCTTGAAACACAAGTATCCCAACTTATATTTGGCGCAAAAATGAAACGCCAGGCTTGCAAGAAACGTTTGTCTAGTAAGAATCTGTAAAGCTAAAGTGAAAAATAAACCAATGACAAGGAGTTTTGCATC
This sequence comes from Salix purpurea, assembly GCA_027405865.1. Lineage (NCBI taxonomy): Eukaryota > Viridiplantae > Streptophyta > Magnoliopsida > Malpighiales > Salicaceae > Salix > Salix purpurea. The sequence continues at coordinate 6,340,590 of JAOWLH010000034.1, read as the reverse complement.
TTTATATATATATGTATGGCAGTGGTGATCTTCATAATAATGCAAAAGTGTTTGCAGAGAAAGTAGCAGGTCATCGGGAAGGGGGAGAAATGGCGCCGGTCGGATTGCCTCCTGGCTTTCGATTCCATCCGACCGACGAAGAGCTTGTCAATTACTATCTGAAGCGTAAAATTAGTGGCCAAGAAATTGATTTGGACATCATTCCGGAGATTGATCTCTACAAATGCGAGCCCTGGGAGTTAGCAGGTATGTATCTAATCAATACTCTACCAAATCATCATCATCATCATCTACTTTCTGCCATGTTCAGATCACATTTCAGCAGCTTTGGCAGCATGTCATCGCCGGAATATACAGAGCCCTGAAAATAATACTTTCATCACACAGCTTCTGTTAATTTGTCTCGTAGAGAAATCTTTCTTGCCGAGCAGAGACCCGGAGTGGTACTTCTTCGGGCCCCGGGACAGGAAATATCCCAACGGGTTCAGGACTAACAGAGCGACTCGAGCTGGATACTGGAAGTCTACCGGAAAAGACAGGAGGGTTAGCTGCCAGAATAGAGCCATCGGAATGAAGAAGACGTTAGTTTACTACCGAGGCCGAGCTCCTCATGGGATTCGGACCGACTGGATAATGCATGAGTATCGGCTCGACGACAAGGAGTGTGAAGATTTCTCTGGAATTCAGGTAGTTCGTGCATTGTGCAAAACTCTGTCATTCATGATCATATTGACGATAAACAAACAAGCAACATTTCCATTTTTAATGGTAAATTTGTATCTATATCTATATATATATTCATAGTTTCTAGTCTTTCATAGTATATAATATATCTGGCCCGGGTAATCTCTCCATTTTAATCAAGATGATGATTCCCTCGAAATACCTCGAGTCTGATCAATTTATCAGCTGCAATCTAGAACAGAATTGAATCCTTTCTCTTTTACTGCAGAAAACGCATGCAACTAGAGACTAAACAGTGCTTCTCTATTTACTCACCATCACTTTCTGGTCCTCACTTTCGATTTCTCTTTTATTTTTTCAAGAAAGACAGAAAAACGTAGGAGAATTATTGATCTTATCATTTCACCTTCCTCTTTCACAAGAGAGACTGTTGCATGCTACAGTACTACACTTTGTTTTAATCACGCTACTGTGTTTTTTTCTCCGGTCCTCAATATTCCTTTTCTTTTCTCAAGAAAAATGTAGGAGCATTAATGGGTAATTCTTATGCTAATTGCATATTTATTTATTTATTTATTTATTTCACTAGTTGACTCGGAAAGCTTGCTAAATTTCAATGTCATGGCTAACGGGAAAAGCAACATATATTTCCTTTGCTTTCGTTTGGTTTTTCTCACCCACACCTCTTTTACACCAAAGTACAGAAAGCAAATAAAAGCATCATAATTACTTCTTTTCCCCCCCTTTGATATTCATATTATTACATGTTCCTATGCTTAATATTAGTCTTTGAATTACAGAATAAATTAGTTTCTCTGTGAAACAACAAGAACGTGCATGATTTTGCATGAAAAGTTGGAGTAATTAGGGTTTGATTATGATTGCTAATCTCTCACCTGCTGTTGTGTTCTGAATATTTTACGGCATACAATCTCTGACATATTCGTTGCTTCCAATGGAGTTAGATCCCTAAGTGCCAAAGCTAGGGTTCCCCACTTTGTTTTTCTCTAATGAGACAAAAGTTCTATCCTCCATATGACTCCATCCCTCATGACGTTGTTGTTCTTCACTTCTTTATCTTTTTTCCATCTCTGATCTACAAGTCTAGATTCCATGACTAATAAAATGATAAAATAAGACCCAAAAAGCAGCCCCACTTCATCACTTTCACCCTGTAAGAATGTGTCGGTCACCTTTTACTTTATTCCATCTCCTGCGACTAGGTTAGGGCAAGCACTTGTCAATCCCAAGGTAGCTTGATCTCTGATCCAACAATGTCCCCTCTCATTCTCCTCCTTGAAAGTTTAGATGTGTAGACGATGGATACTCGATTGTATATGCGATTATATAAACCATTTTTAGCTATTATATATCTATATCTATATCTATATGTTTTTTCTTCCCATATCACCTTATAAAGTTTGAGTCCTAGAGAAAAAATCTCTTATCTCTGATCATTTTGTAGGAGCTCCCTTAAGTGGCCACAGTCAATAATTGGGGCTGATCGAGTTTGTCATATACTAAAAGATTTGCCTTTGATAATTAAGCCAGCTTTAAAATTTATTTCCTATCATTTCCCTTCGCCGTTTGTACACAAGGCTTTTTTTTGTTGTTTTTTATTGAATATCGGGTCAGCTTACACATAATTCGACTATTCTCATAATTTTTGAAGTTAATAACCATGTAAGTATCCAGTGGTTATCATATTAGCAATAATAGTACTTGAACATAAGATCGCTGGGTAAAAAAAAAAAACACTTTAGTCTCAAACTTTTATCACCAGACCACCTACCGATAATTGTTTTTTTTTTTTTTTTTTTTTTTTTTTTTCATTTGCAGGATTCGTATGCGCTGTGTCGTGTGTTCAAGAAAAATGGAATATGTTCTGAAATCGAAGAACAGGGACAGTGTACAACAAGTCTATCATTAATGGAGAGCTCATCACAAGGTGTAATAAATGATTATGAAACAATGTCACCAGATGTCCCGATTGCATCGTCATCTTGTATTGAAGAGGAAGACAAAGATGATTCATGGATGCAGTTCATCACCGACGACCCATGGTGTTCTTCTAGCACCGCCATGGTCGGTGGTGAAGAGATTTCTCAGGCGACATTCATTGACTAAGCTTAGAGTTGGATAATTATAAGTGGCTGGTGGTGATGAATAATATGAATAGACTTGGATATATTTTTTCTAATTACAATAAGGAATCAAGTACAAAAATGTTGGATAATTATTTTGTTGTGCATGGTTTTGGATGGTGGCCTCCCTTGCTAGAGTCAATTTATCAAATGGCTTCATTTTATTTGTTGAATTAAGGGGCATTATTGTTATTATTATTATTTGAGGAGGCCTATTGGTAAAAAAAAAAGAGATAATTTTTTTTTCTCTTCACCAATTCAAGTTTAACTATCATTTACTTTTTTTTTGGTTTTACAAAGGAGAGGGCATATGCCCTTTTGTAGATAGGAGAAGTGTGAACTCTTAACTAACATGGGAATTACTCTTTGGTGGTACCAAATAGTATTTTTATTAACACAAATTTGATCTCACAATGAGGCCGGACATGGTATAATTCAATCACATCCCGGATGCTATGCCGTTTCATGCTGCATGGTTACTAAACTACTCGATTTTATAAGTTAACTTGAAATTGAAGTGTGATATATAATTTAGTTTTAAAATGAATAAAAAATGATATTGATATAGTAAAATTCAATTGGTTTAAATGTAAAATGGAAATTTTTTAATAAATAATAAATAAAAAAATAAACATGCTTTTTAATAAAAATAATTAATCACGAGTCATTCGATAACTTATGAGTTGACTCGAAAAGTAAAAAAAAAAATTCAGGTCAAAGAATAATTAAATGTCATATCATTATAATCCAACTTCTAATTTATGTGGTTTTTTTTATTAAAATAATCTCACTTGATTATAAATAAGTTAATGGTTTTAGGGATCTTTATGTCATTGATTTTAGGATATTGTATTTTGTTTTTCAAAAAAATCCTAAAAAAACTCACTACAAAAAAAATTAGGGAATATTGATTGAATATTCTATTGGGATTGTAAAAAATACATAAGAAAAATGCTGCACTGTCATCAACGAAAAGAAATCAAGAGAGGGAGGGTTAGGCCTTAAGGGTGTGTTTGGTATTGCGTTTGCTTTTGTAGTTGAAGTTTTAAAAAATCAGTTTCATGAAAAACACTTTTAGTTGCAGTTCATAATTGAAATTGAAGTGTTTGGTTAAAACTATAGTTGAGTTTGAGGTTGATGAAAAACAGTTTCGTGTGTTTGATTTTCATGTTTTTCATATTGCTGTCAATTTGTAAAATTATTTTAAAGGACACACACACACACATACATACATCCATACATACATATAATGTTTTTTAAATTTTATAGATTAGTAATCATAACAATAAAATGTAATTAATAATTCATTAAAAAACATATATTTGTTATTATTCTCCCATCAAACTACTTGCAATTTCATCACAAAATAAATCGATACATGAATGCCTCTATAATCCGTTGCTATTTGTTTGAGGAACAATATATGATAATAATATCATTAGTAACAACATTTGCGATCTAGTTGTAGAGGTATAATTCCAATGTCAAATATAGTTGCAAGTTTCTGATTCATAATTAATCAAAAAACAACAAACTTATGGAGTGAAACAAAGTCATGCGTCTTTCCTTTTCATTAGGACTTATCTCTATCTACATATTTTTTTATTTTTTTAAAATCAAATCGGGCCTGACCCACCTAATGGGCTGGGCCAACCAAGGTGGGCCAAAAGGCCCAACTCTGTTGGTCTTGGGTTGGGCCCAAAGGAGGTCCACCTCAAGTGCAGTATATATATATATATATATATATATATATATATATATAGTGAAACGGTGCGCTGCACTGTTCATATCTTCTTAAAACGTGAACAATAGCGCCCAACTAATGGTGATAAGAGGCTCAACGATGATGCCAATGGGTAGAGGAGATCGAGGTGGTTATTCCTGTGGTGATGGCATCAGAAATGGTAGCCTGTGGTGGCCGAGAGGAGCGTCGGAAGCTTGCTGCCGCTGGAGGTCACGATGGAGCTTCTAGAGTGGAGGAAAAGCTATCGGTGATGAGGGGGATGCTGATAGTGTCTCCGAGAGCTACCTCCGACTGCGGAGAGAGAGTTGTCATTGTGGAGAGAGAGAGAGAGAGAGAGAGAGAGAGAGCTGCTGATATGGAGAGAGAGACCGCTAGTGGTGTGCTTGTGATTAGTGTTCTTCCCACCGTGATGTTGTTTCAAAATGCTAACGAGGATTTGCAATCCATGAAACACGGGCAAAAAATAAATCGCGATCACAGGCTTGCTATAAAATTGAGCTTCTTCTAAACCACAGTTTCGGTCGATTTTTTGATGGGTCCCATAACAATTTAATATGTGTTTTTTCATTATCAAACACCATAAAACTTGCTTTTGCTCGAAACTCCGTTTTGATCGCAATACCAAACTGCCACTAAGAAAGATGTTGCATTGTCATCAACGAGTTATGGTGGTCAGATTTGTGGAGGTGAATGGAGTTTTAAAGAGAGAAGAATGTTTTTTTTATGAAAATTAAAGGGATATGAAATTTTATCGAGGATGCGTTTGAAAACACTGACAGGTTTAATTTTCTATTCAAATAAATTAAGGAGTTTCCATCACAGCTCACGCCTGTGATTTAACACGTTGGAAATATCAATGGAATTGTTTTTAATTCGATTGCTATCTCCATAAAAAATACTGATGAAAAAGTTATGTCATATTTTCCATCGCTAAATCATGACATAATGTTTTTAATCGACATTTTTGTTGCTTTTTTTTCTTCAATTCTTTTAGTGATAGAAAATAGACAAAGAATTAGTTGTTAACCTATAAAGAAAATGAATATATATATATCTATAGATTATTCCTTACCCTCACATATAATTAATCATTTTATAAATTAAAAAATAATCTAATAAACACATACATTGACAATATATAATCATTTCTCATTAAAAAGAATAAAACAAGAATAATATGTCTAGATTTTCTTTTACAATATTAATCACTACCACAATATTAAACACTCTAAAAATTAAGTGATTGAATTGTGTTTGGTTGTGTAATAATAAATTATATTAAAAATAATAATAACAATTTTTTAATTTTAAATAAGTGAAGAATTAATTTCTTGAAAATCTTCAAAACTGATATTAATGTAATTTCTTGAAAATCTTCAAAACTGATATTAATGTGTATAAATATTTAATTCCAAGCAAATTATTAAAAAATGGGCACTTTATTTAAATCCAAAGATGAAATTTCTTGGCATTTAATTTAATTTAATATTTTAGTTTCAGTTTTTGATAATTTAGTTGAATCAAAATACAGTGAGAAACTTTTTATATATTGAAAGGGTGTAGAGAGCGCGATTTAATTGTGAATTTAATTATTTTTATTTAATTTTTAAATTATTTTTTTGGATTGGTGTTAAAAATAACTTTTTGAAAAATAAAAGTTTTTAATTGCAACAACATATAATACAAGGACTCGATTGAACATTTAACAACAAATTGTGTACTTTACTGTGCAAAATCAAAATGTAGGTCTCGTTAGAAAATTGCCATCCAACAAAATCCAAGTATCGAACAAGATTGGACTTGAAAGAAAGAACTCTCACTTTATTGCTGGAAGAAGAAATGGCAACAACAAACACAATCCTCAGCTTCAAAATCGCACCAAATCCAAGCCCAGTTTCATCCTTTAAAGAAAAAACCATGACAATGAATCCATCTCTTTCATGGGATAGTGCTAAAACTAAGGTTGGAAGAAGCCATTTCCCTTACTTCACCTTAAACTATATTGAAAGGCAAAGACTTGGAAACAGTTGCAGCTGTTTCTCTGTCTTGGCTTGTCTCCCTTCTTCAGCTTCTTCTCCTTCCTCTTTGGGCTTCAACTTCAAAAAAACCAAGCTTTATGTCAGTGGTTAGTTTTCTTTCTCATGTTTTATTTCCCTTTTAATGCTAATTAGTAGATTCTTTTTTGTTTGTTCCTTTCACATGTAATGATTACAAATACTATCCTTGTTGAGATTGCATATATGGGCTGTTCTTATTTTGGTGAATTGGAGTTCTATTTTCTAAATGCGTACCTTGTGAATTGTACTATGTAGAATGTTTGTAGCAAAAGTTCCTTCCCTGCGTTGTCTTTCACATTTTTCGTAAGTCTTTTCATTTCATTTTTTTTTTCAAACTTATTTCACTTTGTTTTGATTCTGTTGAGAAGCCTAATATCATACATCCATGACGAGCCCTGTCTTGTATGTGCTTGAATGCTTGATGAATAACCTATGAAAATTGACTAGGCCCTAAGTGTTTTTTTGGTGCTCAATGATCACACGAGTCCCGGTTAAAAATGATCAAGTATTGGAAATGAAAACCAAGAATGAAGACAATTTCAAAAGCCCTCATATAGTTGTATTCTTGTTTTGTTCATTATCTACTATTTGAGAGGTCGTTTTGGGATCGTCAAGGATCTGAAACGGCTTCATTTTGATGAGAAAGGAGGATATACCCTTTGGTTTTTTGCTTGGGAGTTATAATTTTCTTGTGCTATTTATTGTTGCAGTGTCATAAAAAGAAACTGTTCATGTTCATCAACATCACAAGGAAATCATAAAAATAATTTTTTTCCACTTTTAGCATCGTTATAAGAAACATGTCTTACTGAATAGTATTGCATACAGCTTACCTAGGAATCCAGACCTTTGGTTTTCAACTCCATTGCCTATTTCAATGCTGTGATTTTGTGTGTTTAATACAGGGTTATCCTTTCGTACTACTGAAGAGAGCTTGCGGAATGCTTTCCAGAATTTTGGCCAACTTGTAGATGGTGAGACCAGTGGACATTATATTGCTTTTAGTTTGTAGAGCTGGTTAGGCATTTTTAGTGTTTCCAGTATGTTCATCATATATTATAGGCTTCTAAAAGTATTCTCGTTCTCTCTGTCTTAAAAGTGAATTTGCTAATGGATAAAGTAGCTAAGAGACCGAGAGGATTTGCCTTCCTTCGTTACAAGACTGTGGAGGAAGCTCAAAAAGCTATTGAGGGAATGCATGGCAAGGTATGTTCCAGGTGTCATTTTCTTATGAAATTGAATCATCCAACCTGAATCATTATTTTATTCTTTCTGCGTAGCAGATAATCATTTTTGTCATATACTAAGCGATATTACTTCCTCGAGTACAACGGTTTCAGAATGAGATTTATGGTGCCCTGATCCACAAAGAAGTTGTGTAAATAATTTACAATGATGACTGTAACAATAACATGTAAAGAAAGGAATTGAATAAGCTAGAGAAGAGTTGGTGAGTGTTGATAAAGACAACACATACGAATGCACACATGAGTGTAAACAGGACATTCATTGTAGATACATCACCAAAAGTGATTAGAGTAGACATGGATTCCAATTAGCTTACAATTTTCCCAAACTACTTGTAACTTGATGAATGTTTATTCTAGACATGCATATTTGCACGTACAACTCTCCTGTTTGTGGAATGGTAAATTCACATTTAATAGGTAAAGTGTTTTTCCATTTGGTTTTGCATTTCAATAGGAAGATAACTTTGGATAACCAAAAATGCTGAACAAGGTGTTGCGAGTTAAACTAGTGGTGCTTTGCAGAATATTAAAAAAAAAGCATCTATGCCTTTTCAGATGAGCTTGCAATGAAAATCAAAAGCATGCTGAATAAATCAGGGATGTGCCTTTTTGTCTTGATGCATGACATTTGTGGAAAATGACTGCCCTGATCTCTAATATCTTGGCTGAGTCAATTATGTGAGTTTATGCACAGATTTCAAGCTTTGTCAAAACCTGGATGATGGAGATGGTCTAAATGATCCCCTTCACAATCATGACTTGAGAAAAAAAAAAAAAAACTTTGATGAAGTGGGTGATTTTCAGGGTTTTGTCGGGTTTCTTTTCCCTCCCACCTCATGACTCAAAGAAGTACATGCATGGCATGCAAATGTTTTGATGATTTTGTTAATTATTTTCAATAAAGACTAGATGAGACGGTAACATGATATTTAGTGATATTGACTCCCAGAATTGATAAAGAGTAGCGTTGTGAATGAAGCTAATAGGCGAGCTATTTTTGTAGTTAACCCTATAATCTATAATGAACCAAAAAAACTGTAGGGTCACAATTTGTTGTCTGGACCTAATTTACCCCGACATAGGCCTATAATCCAAAATGTTAGGATTTTCTTGTAATGTTTATCATATTTTCCTTTGTTCTTCTATCACAAATGTGAGATAGCTTGAAACACTGTAAGATTTTGAATCACTTCCCTTCAGTTTCTAGATGGCAGGGTAATATTTGTGGAAGTTGCAAAACCTAGATCAGAGCTTCGCCAAAGCCAAAACTATGGCCAAAGATAGTTGCGAAGAGCTCGTCACGACATGCTATTATGGAGTTATTATCAAACACAATTGAGATGGAACTGTGGCAATCATCAAAATTCTTATTTGTGGATAATAGGAAAAAAAAAATCTGTTATCTTGAAATGTTCAGTGGATTGTAGAAAATTGTGAATCTTCCTACAGTGGGATCTCAAAAAAATACTTGTTGTTTAGTTACACGCGATTGAATTATTATTATTATTATTATTATATATCACCCAAGCTGCTGCAGAATATTTATTGACTAGCTCAAACTTGACACTTCAGAAGCAAGAAGAGAAAATATAGAACTTGAGCTCTCCTCAACCCAGATACGGTCAAGCCAAGGTTGCCAGCCGATTTACTTGATGCATGGGCTACTTGGTTAGTACATCGGGAAGAACATTGAAATTTGAAAGCGTTAAAAGTCCCACTGGTGTTCAGGATATATCTTCTTCAACCTTCCTCAACTCAATTGCCAAAATACTTGGGTTTCTAAGGGCATAAATCAGCATCAACTAGAGAGAAGAAAAAAGGCACCGCATCCTGGCCCCATCTTTGTGGAATAACAAGTAATATGAACTCTGTTTCACTTAAAGGATTGCTTGAGATGAATATGATTTGATCTCTCTCTTCCATTAGGATGTATGCCGTGAAAAAATAAAGCACCATTAATGAAGCAGCTAAATATGCAACTATAGGAGTAGAAGCACCCGCATGAGTTACAAAAACTAAACTTTCAGAGACCAGAGGTTGAAACTTCTCAAACTGCAGATGTTTCTAAATGCGAATGGCATATGGCAGCATCTTTTTTTCTTTATATATATATAACCGGGATGTTTGTGTCAGTTTACACACATTACAACTAATTTCCAGATTGACTGAATATCCTGCAAACCCGGTGAGAAGGTAAGATACCACGGGGATGACAGGCATACATACAGGTTGAACCCTGATGCACAAGTAAAGCATCACGGAACTGGCAGGATGACAAATGTGTATACTGTAACTCGAACTTTAGTACAAAGGAATTTGCTAGGCCAAGACCCCACCTGCAACAGCACCTTATTCTTGGCAGTATTGGAAAATGCTAGCACCTTCCTCTTGGCAGTACCTTACTCTCCACTGATGAATGTACAAGGCGCTCGTTTTGCAAGTCACATTCACTTCAATCATCCCTTCAATTATTTTTTCAATGGAAACAGGCAATTTCATAAAATCTCAATTAATGTTTCATCTCAATTATTCGAGTTAGGTTAAGAGTTCAAAACTTTGTTTTATCAATAGAATTGGATTGAAGAATCGAGTTTGGATTACATAGATTGCTGCAAAGCAAGGGCAGTTACACCGGCACATACAAGATTACAATTAAGTGCAGAAATAAATTGAAGTCTGAAAAATTTGCAACAGTGAATGACGAGCCATTGGCACTCTCAACATCAATGGACATAAACGAGCCTCTTCTTTTATTGTCTGGTGTGACAATTCAAGTTCTGAAATGGATAAGAATGGTGAATCCTGTGTGCTTTATAAACTCCTCCAAGAACTCCCAGAAGCACCCCCATTGTTCAACTTCTGAAATAATTGGACATGAAACTGCAGAAATGTGCTGCAATCAATGAGGCATCAAATGGTATTCCAAGTGTATTTACCAAAATCTGTCAGTGATCATCTGAATTACGCTATAGCATCCTCATCCAAGCTCAGTCAGCTCTTTCACCCGTTAATGATGGGATTGCTATGAGCATATTCGGGCTCTTTGTCGCTCTCGCTCTTCTGATACAATCACTGTTGATTTCATCTCTCTTTCTCCTAAACATCTTTTATATGGCACAAACCCCCTTACGCTCTTCTGAATGCTGGATCTTCCCTCAACAGAAGGTTGTCGACATTGAGAATCAACAACATCCAAATTCCTCTCCTTGTTCTCCAAATCACCCACTGAACTCGAGTTTGAACCGGAACAAGATCTTTCATTAAGAATTTCTTTTTCTTCAAATCTTTCTTCCACACATGGTGTAGGTTTATGTGGTGAGGTATGGTCATATGATGTGAGATGCAAGAATGGCACACCTTGGCAAAAGGCCCGCCAAGGTATGGAAGAGTTGGTTGCAAAATAATTTGCATTGCCTCCCTGCAGTTCCGTGCATTGAATAACTGAAGCTGGGGATGGACATGGATTCTGGTTACTATTCACCATTCCAAGTGATAACTCTGCGTCTGATTGTTTCCGCTGCAGTATGTGAGAAGGCTTCTCTCTGTCAGCATCAACATTGTCATGATTCTCATTGGATATCACTGACAAAACAAGTTCCGCACCTGGAGGAGATTCTTTCTGTGAATCTGCTATCTTAACTGTAATTCCAAAAAGCTTTATACTTGTGGAAGATGCTTCCTTGGCGGCATCATGTTCAGCACATACAGCGTTCTTTGAACCCAGCTCAGATTTCTTAACCTTAAAGGCAATAAAGGAAATAAACTCAGAAACCTAGCAAGGATAAGAGTTTCTTTATAACAAACAAATGAGAAATAAATTGAATTTGACAGAATAATTCATGTTACCTCAGACAAAAAATTCTCCCGGGGTGTTGAGAACATTTGGACCAATGACAAATTTCCTTTTTCCTCTCCAGATGAATTTGATGTTCCATGTTCAGTTTCTTTTGCACTAGGTGATAAACTAATAGAGTGCATGTCAGTGGTACATGAGGTAGGTGAAGAGCATGCATTAGGCGGCTCTGAAAGTGCAGATCCCAAAGTATCTGAAGCCAGTGCAGATAAAACGGAGATGGGAGATTGGTTTTCTTTCTCTGACACTGATGAATTAGGGGATGGAGATCTTTCCAGTTGACCGGAGGCTCCTGTCCCTTCAAGGACATCAACTGGCTTACGAGGATAAGGATGTGCAGGTTTCCTCTTTGGTCGAGGAGGAGGTATCTCAATTGGTTTGAGGGAGCTCTCCTTGCTACCATCAGACTCCCGGACCACCTGAAATCAAGAGGAGAAGAAACATTATTGTGAAAGCCATTTCAATCAAATAAACCCACTGGAGATTGCTTGCACTCCATGGATTCACAAAGGTTCCAACACCCTTTAACAATCACAGAAAATTCAGTTACTGGATCACAAGAACTAGACCTTAGAGAAATATTTTTGAGCATGGCTTCGGATTTGAACAGCAGTTTTGGTGCCTACATGCTCTGCATGAACATGAAAGCAATTTCATCGTATCACAACATATCAGTGAAGCACAATAATATGACCTTATCTTACACCCACCTTGTATTTTACGCCAGCCACGACCATACAGCTTTAGAGCTTCGAGGAATCTCTGGTGCTCTTCATCTGTCCATTTTTCCCTTTGTTTTGTAATAGTGTAAGGCTTCCTCACCTATTAAAATAGAGAGGAAAATTCCGACAGTGAACAAAGGAAAACGCAAAAGGCATTCATCGCATAATCACATAGGAAGATGAAGCATAATTGCTCCGTGCTAGGAAAGAATAGAACCTTGGGCACATTATCACTCCCAAATGAATACATCTCCTTCAGCTGGATATCAGTTTCAGATTGCTCGCAGCCATTGGTATCGAAATCACAAGCTTTACCAAAGGATTTCAGATTCGTGACTTCCATTTGCTCCTGTATCCACAACAAAAGAATTATCCCAACAGTTCTCCTCGCACTAGCATGAAATTATTCATAAACTTCTATCTGAAAGAAACTGAAACAAGGCGAGGGAACATCCAATTGATGATACCAGATGAAGACATTTCCACAGAAACTCCACTTCAGCTCTACAAAAACTTCAAAACTACATTTCTTTTTTCTCTTTCAAATACTCAAATTACCATCTCTATAATCCAATTCCAAACAAACCTTAACACCGAGCTTCTAATGGAATCATCCACCAATCAGCAGACAAGGAAGCCAAAAAAAGGGAGAGAATATCATTAATTATTCATTTGCCATTTACAGCATCATAAGGAAACCCATTTCATGCCTTGAATAACCCAGTTAATAAATGCAAACATTTCATAAAATTAACTCATAAAAAACTCCATAATTAAGCATAAAAACCTTTAACATCTTAAACTCAGGAAAACATGAACACGAGAGAGAGCAAGAAAGCAAATACCTTAGAAGCAGCAGCCATTGAAATGGGCTCTTTTTTTTGGGTGAGTAAAAATCCCCTGAACATTAATGAAAGTAATTAACATCATCGTCAACTTAATCCAAAAACATAAAAACACTGTACCCAACCACCCACTAGATTTTTAATTCCAAATATCTACCGTCAGATATTTTTGCTGCTACAGTACTATAAAGGAAGACTTAACAGTAAAACAAAGCACCAGATCAATAACAAAATTACCAGAACAGGTACTGTAAATCTTGTTCCAATCCCAGCTAGCTTAAACTGACTTCACCTTCAGTTCTGTTCAGTTCTGTTCTGTCTTGACTAGAACAGGAAATAAAAACAAAAAAAAAATGTAAGGAATCGGATCCCGAGGAACCGGTTTCTAGGAATCTGATGAACAGAAGAGCAGGGTAGCTGAAAACACGAGAGAATGAGATGGTGAAAACAGGGGGAGGAAGAAGAGAGGAATAAAAAGGAAAGGAAGGGGAAAGAGGGAAGTGGAGGTGACACGTCAGATTATAAAAACAATAATTTGCCTGGAAAATTCGAGAAGGGGCCTTGGGGTACTTGTGGCTCAAATTTAACGACACGCGTCGTTGTTAGATTTTTTTTTTGCCTTTTTGTGGGTCTTGCTGCAAGATTTAGTTCATAAAATGTGGGGCTGTTAAGTAATTGGGAAATTATAGATATTTTTTTTGTTATTATTTATCCATCGGGAGGCAGGAGAGCCCCACTTCTTATCCAATTATTTTTATTTTCTATTTTTTTTTATTGATGGTTTGTGTGTTACATAATTTAAGATTTTTTTTTCCTATTTAACTAGTATATTCTTATTTATTTTTGTGGAAGAGGGTAAAAGCTATATCCAAAATTTTATTTAAATACAATATAAATTTTTATTTAGACTTGAAATTTGTATACATTTGCTCATACTATTTTTATGTTTAATTTTTATTAAATAATATAAAAATATATAATTTAAATTTATAACAATTTAATCAATAAAACTACGAGATCATGTTAAAAAATCATTCAACTAAATTGATTTGATAAAAAATAAATTAAAAAGTTTAGTTTTTCTTAGATTGCTATCAATAGATCAAGGGACTTATTGTATAGATTTTCATAATTATAACTATAAATTTCAAATGATTTAATTCTCGCTAATTTGTTTTTAAAAAATCAGTTTTCTTTTTGCCTTAAAAAAAATCCACTCGAATGCTGATCCATTGTTCCTCCAACAAAATGATCTAGCACGGTTGTTGTGCCCCGTCCAATAACTATGTGGTCAGAAAAAATATCAAGAAAAACATATATATATATATATATATATATATATATATATATATATATATATATATATATATATATATATATATATATATATATAAACACACCTCGCACGAAAACAAATATGGGAGACAAATGGAGTGGTCCATGTAATAGTTATTTTTTTATTAATGTAGATGTCGGAGCCAGTTTATGCATACTTCAATTAATCTCGCAAGTTCTGAAGTTAATGATTATATAAGTTTTTAGTGGTCATCATATTAGCAATCATGAAATTCAAATCTAAGATTATAAAATAGCAAATCTCTTAGTCCTTTTTACTACTAGATCATCTACTGTATGATTGCATATAATAACTATTCATCCATAGATTTTAAATTGAAATAAAATAATTCTATTCATATTGTAAAATTTACTTGATTTGATAAAATTTAACTGGATTGAAAAATAAAAAAATATGGATTGAAAAATAAAATTTAAAAAAATATGATTGCATATAATAACTATTCATCCATAGATTTTAAATTGAAATAAAATAATTCTATTCATATTGTAAAATTTACTTGATTTGATAAAATTTAACTGGATTGAAAAATAAAAAAATATTATCATTTTATTTAAAATAATTAATCTAAATCCACTATTTGTCTGCGAGGTGTTTAATTGAAACATCATGTTAATATTTTTTTAATATATTGATATTAAAAAAAATCTAAACAATATCTCAGAATATAAAAATATCCTGCAAGCTAAATATAAAGTATTTATTATTTAATAAAACCGGTTACTATGATTATCTAATAATTTAGATTTTTGTTTTATCAAATCAGTGCATGAGTGAACGGGATAAGTGATGGCTATGAAGAATATAGATACGTTATAGTGGTAGAGTAGATTTGATTAGCTGAGCTGGACCCACCAGACTTCCCCTGTGCCCTTTTTCTCCAACCAATCATCTTCCTTCCTTTTTTTACCGAACACGCTAAGCCTATATTTTTATATAACCCCGTAATTTATATATTGTTATATTATTTTCTTGAACTATCTTTTCAGAAGTGGGTGCCTTTAATTATCCGAACATAGAATATTTATTTATTTATTTATTAATAGGTAGAAACTTCTTTATTTTATTTCCTTTTTGTAATTTACGTTACTTTTTGGAAAAGGAAGGAAAGCATGGTATTAAGGAATTATAAGAATATTTCAGGATATATTTATTTTTCAAGAATATATTAGAGCTTAGAAGTGATAAATTTCTTATAGTGGGTTTTAAATATACCAATTTATTACAGTATTTTTAAAATGTTTTGTGGTATTATATATTATTAAATGTTAGAAACACTCATTATGTTTTTTAGTGAATTTGGTTTTTTATTTTTTTTCATCATTGACAAATCTATTTTTTTCTTTTTTTATTACTTCATTTGTGTCAATAATTGTTTTTAGATATGTAGTATACCATAATACGATGAGCGACAACTATTTGTGTATTTAGTATTATAATACAATGTATTTTTCAATTAAAATAATATTTTTTTCATATATATTTTTATTTTATATATGAATATATCAAACCATCCAAAAACACACATAGAAACACTAACTCAATGTTTTTTTTAAATAAAAAAACACTTTAAAATACATATTAAAATTCAAAAACAAACACTCAAAGAGATACCAAAAGTTAACTATAAAACATATATTTGTAAAAAAACAATTTTATTGGAGGAGTTGCCAAAGTCACATGCCTAGCTTTGTTCACGAAAAAGAAACACAAAACCATCTAGTAGATAACTAAGTAATAATAATTTGTAGCTTTGTTCACTAAGTGATTATTAATATAAAATCACTAAAAATTTACATGATTGTTAACTTTAAGATCCGTGAGATTAGTCAAGGTGGTTGCTAATATGATGACTACTAGAAGGTTACATGATGGACCCGTGAGATTAGTCGAGATGATTACTAATATGATGATCACTGAAAAGTTACATTATCATTAACTTCAGAGTTCATGAGATTAGTCAAGGTAAGCATAAACTGACTCGAACACTCAAATTAATAATAATAATAAATAATAATAAAAAAGAAACACAAAGGGAGGAATGTGAGGTGTGGATCTTCCATGAAGTTATTGTTTCTTCGGGTAGGAAAGAAGCAGAATCATTAATTATCTCCATTTCCCCAACGTACTGGTTGATGGTGGATCACATGGAGATCCAGAAAAGTTTGCATGGCCTTGCTGAGAGACAGGGAGGCGACTCGATTATATGTTTCACAAATATTTGTCAGCCATGCATGCTTTTGATTCTCGAACATTAGCCATGCTGCTTTAGGGCATCGGTTTTTTTTTTTCCTGTCTTCGATGCCAGCATTGAATTTATTCTACAGGGATGCCAGAAATTATCATTATCTAATATTATTTTTAAAAATATTTTTTATTTAAAAATATAATAAAATAATATTTTTTTAATTTTTAAAATTATTTTTGATATCAATATATCAAAATAATATAAAATCAACAAAAAAACAATTCTTTTAAAACGTAGCGTAAAATACTCATTTGCCTTTAACTCAAGAGATGACGAGACACCACAGCTGAGCTTCATTATACAAAAATTTATGGAAATAATATACAAAATGATAATAAATTTAAAAATCTAGTCCTTTATAATTAAATAGACGGGTTATGTTGGCATGATGTATTTATGAAAACAAGAATCATAATAATTAAGAGAAAGTGAATAAAATAAAGAAAGAACAATCAAGATAAAATATTCACAAGTGTTATCTATTTGTTTTATATATAAGAAAGAAAACCTTTCTATTTTAATCTTTAATTAGTGCTAATAATTTTATTTTATTTTGCTTACCAGAAAGGTAAGATTTTCATGATATATATATATATATATATTCCTCTTCTGTTTTTTCTAATGTTAAAAACCAACTTAAAATCTTTGAACCATATAAGAGAAAGTGAATAGAATAGCTTAAAAACAATCGAGCTAAAATATTTTCTTGTACATGTTTTTTCTTTTTCTTTTTATAAGAAAGATAAGCTTTTTTGTTTTAATCTTTAACTAGTGGTAATACTATTAGCAAGAATTAATTCAGAAATATTAAATATGAAAACTAGAAATCAAGAAAGATTTATGTATATTCCTGTTAAATAAGTCTTCTATACAATAAAAAATATCAATGAATTATTGTTGATAAAAAACAATTACTTCTCATTATCGACATGATATCAGAGTAACCGATCTAAATTTTTTTTTTATTTTTTTTCAAATCATAAATCCTAATATCATGGCAGAAGCAAACCCACAAAACTAGATTACAACCCTCAACACAAACTCAAACCATGACTTGTTAGTAGCCATCCCTGGAGTTAAACTCATCGGCCAAAACTATGAACTATAGTCACAAATCATGGAGATATTTATCTATGGAAGAGACAAACTTGGATTAATCACCAAAAAAATAGAATGTCATTGTTAAAGTCTGAATTATCAATTCTCTACAATTAGATTTAATTGAGAATTTTATCATATTTACTACAGCTAAAGGGGTGTGGAATGTCATTGCAACAACCTACTTCGATAGAGGAGACAATATCCACGTATATGACCTAAAAAAAAGAGTCAGTCGAACAACATAAGGAGATTGACCATAGACGCCCAAACCCCATAACATGTCAGTTCCTCGATGACATGCCATATATATACACTAGTAACATGAGGAACCTTTTTGTCCCTTCATTCTCCAGTAAACTATTATCAATAGGTCAAGTAGATTAAGATTTAAATTGTTACGTACTAATGTACTCTTATTTTATTTGTTTCAGGATGTTCTCATGAATAAGATTTTTGGTCGTGGTACTAATAGATAATAGCTATATTATGTGAAAGATTTGGACCTTGGTAAAGTGAATTCAGCTCAAACATCACAGTGGCAAGGACAAGACATCTAATTATGACATTATCGTTTAGGACATTCATCATTCATCTATCTACAACATTTATTCCTTTCTTTATTTAAAAATATTCCACTCTCTAGTCTTAGGTGCAAAGATCATATCCCGGGTAAAAATAGGATTTCTGTATCCCCTCTTTCCATCTGTAAATAGAATTTCTATACATGTATAAATAAACCTTTTATGCAATAAGAAAAACATTGAATCATTGTCGATAACTGACAAATACTTCTCATTGTTGACAAATACATATATTTTTTTTTCTTAGTAAAGGTAAGGTTTCCATAACATCAAAAGATGTATTTATAAAGCAAGTTGTGCTTCCTTCAAGATTAAAAAATCCAACTTAAAATCTTACCATGGCATCCACTTTCTAGCTCGCTCCTATTCATTCCATGCATCCGTGACACCACAAGAGTTTATCATAATAGAGCACTAGTTAGGTGAGATGATTCTTTGACATGGTATCAGAGCTTTGTTAACCCAGCGGTCACGAGTTCGAATCTCACCTCTCTCATTCTATTTGATAAAAATCAAGCACAATGTAATGTGAGCTTATATGCAAGTATCAAGCCCAAAGGATTTTCACTTGAGGAGGTGTGTTAGAGAATAATATAAATTATATTTCAGGACCTCACATAGCAGCTTGAATTTTTAAATAAAATGGTTCCTTAATAATCTTGAACTAGAGAGATCATCAATGGGTGCCTTTCCATCGCTGATGGAGAATCAAGGAAGGGAAAAATTTTAAAAAAATGAAAATTGGTGGTGGATCTTCCTTGAAGATTGATTTTCGTTTCGTGGCTGTGCTTGAAGCAGAATCATTCATTCAATCTCCAGAATCTTGTTTCGTCATTTAATTAATCATTCTGTGTTGGCTGCCACTAATGATAAGGAGCTCCTGTGTGTACAGCGTCACATGCATCTTCTAATTCCATGATTACCAGTTGGTGAGCCGGTCTGTTTTGTTTTATACTGTGTTTCAAAATTATTTTTTTTAAAAAATAAATTTTATTTATATTTTAAATAAAATATTTTTAAATCATTTTAATGTATTAATATAAAAAATAATTAAAAAAACATAATTTTTATATAATTTTATATAAAAAAATATTTTCAAAAATACCACAATTACACGGTCACGAAGTGATTAATCCATGGCCACAAGTTGTGTTCCTAACACAACTTGCATATATACCAGAAAATTTGCTGCACCAAACTCCTTCATTGATGGGGTGTCATTCAATGCTGCCTAGCAATAATATATATATATATATATATATATATATATATATAAAGTTAACTTTAGGCTGCGCTTTTGCTTTATTATTTGCATTTTTGGACATCTTTTTCTGTGAATAAGATTAACTAGTATCCTGTTCACCAGGCCACCATTGCCATTATTTATGGTGATAAGGGTTGGATAAAATATAGATAAAAATAAAACAAAGTTTAGATTCTTAGGGTTTATTTGATGTTATTAGTAGATTTGACCTAACAAGTTAATTTTGAATTATCTACAGATAATCTCTTGTCTAGGCTTGATGAATCTACAAACAGTCTAAAAAAACAAAAAAAAAATCAGTCAAAACAAAAAAGAAAGAAAGATGGGATTTAAAAATTGAAAACAATTTTACATTATTATTAAATCAATATATCAATCTTGAAACCTCATGAACCAACTCTTTTTGAACTCGGTGAGTCCATAGAAATTTCAAATTACTAGTAAAAATATAGTTTGAATTTAAAAACATTTTAAAATAAATTCTTTTTTTTTATATATTAAATAGATGATATTTTGGATCAATCCAAGCTTTGCGGCTTAACTCATAAAACCCCCAACCTAGATCATGTACTCCATTAAATTTAAAAATATTTTTTTAATTTAATGATATATTGTAAGAACTAAGCAGTATTCAAATATCATAATATCTATTTGAAACTGCAATAACACTGTAAAAATAAAAACAAAATAAATTATAAACCATTTCAAAATTAATAAAATGTTAAAGAATGACATAGAAAGAAAAAAGAAGCTTAAAAATTATTATTTTTACAGAATAAAAAATATTATTAATAATAAAAAATACTTTAAAAAATAATTTCAGCCACACTTATAAACATGTAAAAATTGGTAAAGAAAATAATACTAATTTAGGTCAAACTCTTTCAACTCCTTAAAAAACAATTCCGGCAATTTGCCACTTCTATGGCAATGGGTCTGAGAGTTCGAAGATGTTTCGGCCCACTTATATTTTCATGTTCAAAGCTGTTGGTGTTACCAGGGGCCTAGCTGGTCCCATCATATACCAAATTAAACCTACAAAGCCCATCATATATACTTCCATCCACTCATATGAAACAAGGATTGAAGCAAACATTTACACGAGGATATCCTCTTGTTTTAATTAAAATAATAACAATAATAATATGTAGGTGGTGCACGTTTCGTGTTGACTTTGTGACTTTTTTAAATCTTTATTAAATTAATATTTTTAACTACTTTAATGTGTGTGTGTGTGTATATATATATATATATATATATATATTACACTTCCAGCCACGAACGAGAATGACTGGAACAACAGGAAAGGAATGATTACCGTTGACATAGTATTTATTACAATATTTATAAATTAAACCATCCAAAAAGGCAAAAAGAACATAGATTTATAAGAACATGACCAGAGCTACACACACATATTTTATTATTTATTTCCTCCCCTGTAACAAGAACAAGACTAAGATGGTGTTTGGGATTGTAGTGCAATCAATATTAAAAAAAAAAAAAAAAGAATTTAGGTGTTTGGTTAATGCAGAGATTTAAAAAAAAAAATTGCTAAACCTGTGACTCATAGAAAGCAGCTATGGAGAGAGGGGGTGCTAGGGAGAGAGAATGAATGAAAAATAAAAGGAGATGGGATAATTTATGTTAGAAATTGTTATTTGTTGTTGTTTTATTTATTATATTTTTCGTATTAAAAATATTTTTTTAATATTAATATAATCTAAAAATTAATTAAAATACAATAAATATATTAGAAGGAGATCACAATATAATTTTTGTCTCGTAATTCTAATTTTGTTTAAGATGATATTTTACTATATGTTGTTCCAGGATCACAAAGACCTTCACGTTTGGATTTATAGTTCGTGATGAAATGACAAATAGTTTGACAGGAGAATAAAAACAAGTGTCTAATTTACTTGAATTATTAATTACATTTTATTATTATAATTATTAAATATTTAAAAAACAATATATTTATATATATATATATATATATATATATATATATATATATATATATATTAAAGTAATTTCACAACTTGAAAATAATATTAAAAGCTTGGTAACCAAACACTTAAAACTGTTTTTCATTAACCTCAAACTCAACCATAATTTTAATCAAACACTTTAAAAATTATTTTAAAAAACTGTTTTTTTTAAACCTCAACTACAAAAACAAAAACAATAACAAAAACAAAAACAATAACAAACACCCACTAAAATCTTCCCCCACTTTTAAGAGGAGAACAACAACAGTGGATCAAATGGCAATCAGTAAACAAAGCAAGTCACCAAAATCTATGACACCAGCATCTTGGATCCATATATGATCTTCTCTTTTCCTTTGATAGGAGTACGTACAGTTAACCTTTCTTGATCTTCAAAACTCATAAAACCTCTGAATTCTGTGAATTATCAGTCACAAGCACAACCACACACGCATCTCCAAACCGTTTCACCAACCTGGCGTGCGACCCCTTCTACAAACCCTTGAAGCATTTTACGCATTAGGGTTCCAATATTATCTGCTCCATTAGGTCTCTCACTTGGCTGCTGCTGCTCCTTCTGCTGCTTCTGCTGCTGTCGCTGCTCCTTCTGCTGCTGGCGCTGCTCCTTCTGCTGCTGCCGCTGCTCCTTCTGCTGCTGCCGCCGCTGCTTCTTCTGCTGCTGCAGGTACTGATGAAGATTGACATTATTGGGTGCTGGTGAAGAGTTGCTGTGCTGAAGATGAGGAGAAGGTCTATTATTAGCACTCTTTGCGCACTCCATATGCGCATCGAACTCACAAGAACCGCATCGATAAAGCCAATGGTTAGACCCTATCTTGTGATCACAGATGTGGCAAGAGAAACCTTTGGTTTGGTAAGGAGGATAAAAGACAAGGTTAAGCTGGTGAGGATGAGAATGGTGAGCGAGTGACATTGGATTTGTAGCACACATCATGTGTACATCAAAATTACAGGTGGTGCAGCGGTAGCTAAACCCAGTTCCCTGGAGGCCACAGCCGTCACATTTGAACGAACCACCGGGGTAAGGAGGAGCAGCGAAGAGGGTCAGAGGGTGGATCAGGTGGGATGGGTGGGTTATCAAATTTGGCATCTGGGTGCATGAGATGTGGAGAGTGAAGCTGCATGTCTTGCAAGAATACATCCATCCATGGGGCTGGAGCTTACAGGCAGAGCACGAGGTCATTTGAAGAGATTCAGCGTTGGATAGGTATAGGGGATGAGGATGGCTGAAGTGGTAGACGTTTGGAACGTGGTCCAGCCTCTCCATCTCTTCTTCTTCTTTGATCCTGCAAGAATGTTAGGATTTGGAAGAGGAGGTGTTAATTTTCTGATGTGGAAGAAGGGGATTAAGAAGACATTGAAAAGATGTCTGCCACTGAATATTGTGTGCTTGGCAGACGTAAGAAAAACAAGTTCCATTGTTAACAAAAACCTAGGTTGTGGTTTCCAATGGGTTCAATAATATTTTTTTTAATTTTAATTATATAATAAAAACATAAAGACCATTTCAAAATTAAATCACTATTAAAGAAAAAAAATCATAAAAAATCCAATGATAAAGGTTTTTCTCTTAAAAAAAAAAAAAAAAAAAACACGTCAAGCCAAGTGAATGAATCTTATGCCTGGTGTATCAAGGACTTCAAAAAAACTTAGGCACGTGAGCTAAATCGAACAACATGAAAGATAAGTAAAAAGAGGTTTAACCTCTTTTTACAAAAATATATTAAAGATGATATAAACATATATTTAGATGATAACGTTTTTTATTAAATATGGTCAACTTGAGATAACTCATCAAATTTGTGACCTGAATTGTAA
Organism: Salix purpurea; assembly: GCA_027405865.1. Taxonomy (NCBI): domain Eukaryota; kingdom Viridiplantae; phylum Streptophyta; class Magnoliopsida; order Malpighiales; family Salicaceae; genus Salix; species Salix purpurea. The sequence goes on along the minus strand of JAOWLH010000034.1, from coordinate 6,316,907 downwards.
ACTACAACAAGTTCAATAACATTTTTTATTTAATTATATGATAAAAAATAAAAATTGGTTTATAAATCAATTAACCTTAACTTAGAACATGTGGGCTCGCGTCATACTCACACTCCTAGACCATAATATTTTTTTTTTTATAAATGTTCTACCTTTATTAAAAAAAAATATTTACCCCTTATTTTCTAAGAAAAATAGAAAGAGATAGATGATATGCTCAAAATTCACTCACTATCATGGTGGTCGAAAAATAATGAGGTAAGACCTTTTGGGTTGAAAATCTATTTTCCAAACAATTTTCACTCAAAAACATCTAATAAACAACATTCAAAAAATCAATTGAATTCAAAAAAATCAAAATGAAGCTCTCTCTCTATATGTTTGTTTTTGAAAAACCACCACCATTAAAATCCCTTCTTCAAATGAAAAACTCATAGAAATCAAGTTTGGTAAAAACATTGCTGTAGATATCAAGATAACCAATTATTTTATATTGTTTTCTTTTTTCTTTTTCCAATAAGTATCTCTAATTCAAAGGCTAAAAATTAAAATTTTAAACCGAAAAAAAATATTAAAAATTTGAAATGAGTTCAGTATTTTCTTCATGATTCAATGTTTTAATTTTTAACTCACATGTATCAAGGCACACAGATAAAAATAGATTGTGTTGAGAGTATAATAACAATTGTTTTTTTAGTTTGGAAATATTTTAAAATAATATACTTTTTTATTTTTTAAAAACTATTCACATCCAAACAATCTAAAACTTTATATATAAACAATTAATTTTCAGCTTAAGAAATTATTTTTTTTAAAAAAAAAAAGTTATTTGGTAACAATCCCAATATAATTTTCCTTTGAACTTCCCCCATTAAATTGTTTGGGATCGACGCCTATGTTCTTGATTTCATACTTCTCAAAATCAAATATAGTCTCTCAACCATAAATAATAATAATAAAAAAAAGACGTACGATTGCACTCGGCTTGAGAAATTCACATCAACCATATTTGAAAAGAGATCAGGATTTTATAAATCTTTTAATTAAAACTAAATTATAAAAAAAATATTAATTTAATAAATTTTAAATGTCAACAATTATTTAACTAATCACATTTGTATTAAAAAATTAGTTAAATGAACATATTTATACTAATTATTTACCTGAATTCTAATCTTTATAGAAAAAAGAATGCTCATTAAGTTTTATATAGCTAATATAAAATGTAACTAGCGTTAAGATTACAGAATAAATAAGATAAAAATAATAATTGAGGAAAATAAAGAAAATTCATAACAACAACTTGCAGGTTTAATTTAAACATAAAAATGATCTCAACAAGTCTTAATTAGCCCTACAATTAAAATTAAATTATAAAAATATAATATTATTCCGATAAACTTCTTTGACTCATTCAACTTATTATCTTTAAATTTGAATGTCAATTTAATTATCACCTCAAAAAATAATCTGTCGGCTTATTTGTTTCCGAGTCGCATAATTAGGGCCTCCTAAAAGAAAAAATGTAGTGGGCTTATAAAATAATGGCTGATGAAAGTGTGGGCTTTAAAACTTTCATGGGCAAGGCCTGTGCTAGATAGGACAGTGCTAACAGGCCTCCAGTCCAGTAGGCTTGTAGCCCTGATGTGTTTTGTAAGAGCTTATGGGCCTATGCCCATCACGGTGCAACGAAAGAAACATACAACAAAACTACATGGTCCTAAATTTTATGGTTACTAATATAATAATTACTAAAAAATTATATGATCGTTAAATTCAATATTCATGAGAATAGTTAAGATGTGCGTAACCTAATTCGAATATCTATATTAATAAAAAAAACATGAAAAAAAACAAAAACTACTCCTCCAATATGGTTTGAGGCATGAATTCGTTTAATAATAATAGAAATAATAATTCACAAATTAATAAATAAATTTAAGTGTATGGGGCAACCCAACGATCATGGCGTGAACAGCATGTATTTTTTCAGGGTTTCAAGATCCTTCGCACACAATATTTATTAAGCACATCAATTTCTCATATAATATGTCTCTTTTTCTATAATTTATTTTCCAAAATCTTGGCGTATATATAGTTATTCACTAGCTACTAGATCCGGTCTCATGATCAAGAGATATGTGTAAATAATCTAATTTTTTATTGATGAATTGTTTGATATTGCTTTTGAAAAGTTTTTTTTTTAAAAAAATCATTTTTACCTTTTGTTTTAAATTATTTTTTTATGTTCTTAGATCATATTGATGTGTTTATATCAAGAATAATTTGCAAAAAATAATTTTTTTTAGTGTATTTATGAATAAAAATTATTTTAAAGAACAATTTCAACCACATTTATAAACAAACTTTAAACTATACATGTAACTAATCTTAAATCTTAAATATAATATTAAATATTAATATTGCGTTTCAAAATTATTATTTTTGTAAAATAAAATTATTATTTTAATATATTTATGAACATAAATAATTTTAAAAGTCAATTTCAACCGGAATCGTAAGCAAACTTTAAAATTATTCATGTAAAGTTTTAGATTATTGGATCAATCTTGTTTATTAAAATGATAATATATATATATTTTTTTTGTTAGCCTAGCTAGGTTGACTTTGACTTTAGTAGGTGAATGTCGTTTCTGGATCAACTTGGTGGAAGGGAACGTCGGATTGTAGGAAAGAAAGGAGAAGCAGTAATGGTCTGTACTCTGTAGATTCATGGGACAGCAGCAAGGGACAGGTTCTGGAAAGAGCATGAGCCTTTAAACGATGTCGTTTTCAGTCACCCATCCATCACGCACTGGATTTCGGGGACCAGCTCTGAAAAATTGCCTTCTTTTATGCATGTCAGCAGCAATCAATTGATCCTCACCACTCTCCTTTTACTAGCATTGAGTTCCAGATCACTGTCTCTTTGGAAGAGTGGTTGTGGTAGTTTTTCAAAATGCTTTTTATATTGAAATACATTAAAATAATTTTTATTTTATTTTTTAAAAATCATTTTTGACATCAGCACATCAAAATGATCTAAAAACACCAAAATATATTCATTTAAAATAAAAAAAATAAATTTTTTGGCAACGACGTTTGAAATGCCGTCCCAAACGGGCACTTAATGTTGTATGTATGCGTTACAAATTTATTATTTTTAATAAAAAAACAATTATTTTAATATTTATTTATTTGCGGCTTAACTCATAAAACCCTCAACTTAGATCATGAACTCCATTAAATTTAAAAATATTTTTTATTTTATTTTATAATATATTTTAACAACTAAGCAACATTTAAATATCATAATATCTATTTGAAACTGCAATAACACCGTAAAAATAAAAACAAAGTAAATAATAAAACATTTCAAAATTAATAAAACATTAAAGAATGACATAGGAAGAAAAAAGAAGCTTAAAAGTTTTTTTTTTTTTTAAAAAAAAAAAGAGGCTTCACTATTTTAAACATATATGAATAATTACACACCATAAATTTCCCAATTCTTTTAGCAGAGAGGATAATGTACCAAATTAAACCTATAAAGCCCATCATATATACTTTCTCCATCCACTCTTATGAAACAAGGATTGAAGCAAACATTTACATGAGATGAGGATATCCTTTTGTTTTAATTAAAATAATAAGAATAAGAATAAGAATATGTAGGGGGTGCACGTTTCGTGTTGACTTTGTGACTTTTTTAAATCTTTATTAAATTAATATTTCTTAACTACTTAACTGTGTTAATCTTAAAAATTAAAAAAAAAATATGTTGATATATATAAATTATTACACTTCCAGCCACGAACGAGAATGATTGGAAAAACAGGAAAGGAATGATTCCCGTTGAAATATTATTTATAACCACATTTATAAATTAAACCATCCAAAAAGGAAAAAAAGAAGATCGATTTATAAATACAAAACCAGGGCAATATATATATATATATATATATATATATATATATATATATATATATATATTATTTATTTCCTCCATGGTAACAAGAACAAGGCTACCATCTTTCAGCTTTCTTTTAAGAGGATCTAGAACAACAACACTGGATCAAATGACAATCAGTAACAAAAGCAAGTCCCCAAATTCTATGACACAAGCAACTTGGATCCATTTATGATCTTCTTTTTTCCTTTCTTGATCTTCAAAATTCATCGAACTCTTAATTCTGTGAATTATTATTCACCACCACCAAACACGCCGCTCAAAACCGAAGGTCCAATACTGATTATAGAAGGATTGGAAGAACCATCCCCGCCACCATTAGGATCATCAGTATTGCTGCTACCATCAGGATTCATGATACTTTCCACAAGCATTTGACCAACCTGCTGCGCGGCCCCGTCCACAAACCCTTGAACCATTGTATCCATTAGGGTTCCATTTGCTGCCCCATCAGGCCCCCCATTTGTCTGTTGATAGCTAGCCTGCTGCTGCTGCTGCTGCTGCTGCTGCCGCTGCTGCCGCTGCTGCTGCTGCTGCCGCTGCTGCTGCTGTATAGGCATAGCTCTCATGCTTCGGCTTTGCCTGAAAGCAAGATTACCTCCTCCAAGTCCAGGCTGCTGCTGGTATTGAACATTGAAATTGTTGGGTGCTGGTGAAGAGTTGCTGTGCTGAAGATGAGGAGAGGGTCCATTATTAGCACTCTTTGCGCACTCCATATGCGCATCAAACTCACAAGAACCGCATCGATAAAGCCAATGGTTAGACCCTATCTTGTGACAGATGTCGCAAGAGAAACCTTTGGTTTGGTAAGGAGGACAAAAGGCAAGGTTAAGCTGGTGAGGATGAGACTGGTGAGCGAGTGACAGTGGATTTGTCGCACACAGCATGTGCACATCAAAATCACAGGTGGTGCAGTGGTAGCTAAACCCAGTTCCCTGGATGCCGCAGCCGTCACAGCTGAACGAACCACCGGGGTAAGGAGGAGCAGCGAAGAGGGTCAGAGGGTGGATCGGGTGGGAAGGGTGGGTTATGAAATTTGGCATCTGGGTGCACGAGATGTGGAGAGTGAAGTTACATGGCTTGCAAGAATACATCCATCCATGGGGCTGGAGATTACAGGCAGAGCACGAGGTCATGTAAAGAGATTGAGCGTTCGATAGCTCTAGGGGATGAGGATGGCTGAAGTGGGTGACGTATGGATCGTGGTCCAGCTTCCCCATCTCTTCTTCTTCTTCGATACTGCAAGAATGTTTGGAGATGGAAGAAGAGGTGTTGATTTTCTGCTTGGTTTTCTTGCCAGGTCTTAGCGATGGAGGGGATTAAGAAGACTTTTGAAAGATGGTTGCCACTGAATATTGCGTGCTGGCAAAGTCAACTAAACGCGTTTTTCCAAGTTGACGTTGGAAATAAGAAGAATTCAAGGAACCAAGTCTAATGATGTCTAATCTGAACTCATTTACCTTTATTCGGTGTCATAGGTAGGAGGTTGTCTGATTTATTTCAAGGTATAATGAACATGTATGAGATTGAGAGAAATAGGCAATAGCCAGACAATTTGTGAACACTACATGAAATCTCTCGAAAGGAATTTCATTAAATATTTGATAATAAAGGCACTCTTTTCATTAATTATTCAAACTATCTTGTTTTTACACACACACACACACCAATGCCCCCTGCACTTCGTTGCTGGCAACACCATATTTTTTCCAACACAAAAAAAAAATATTAATTGTGTGAGTTTTTTTTTTATAAAATAAATTCAATTAAAATAATAAATATATGCAGAATTCCTGTGAAATACAAGTTTTTTTATAAAATATATGAATTTTAAATCGATATAAATTTATCTGTTTAGTAGGTTTCAATGAAATAACCAACATAAAATTATCATCATTATTAAAAAAATAAGAAGCTTTGGATATCTATATTATTAAATTCATTGTATCAAGATTAGATTATTTTATAATTCAATTTATATCAAATTTAAAACAAAATATAAATTGTGAAAAAACCTGCAATAATCAAATAACAAAAATAATTAGTTAAATTTCTATCCACAAAAAAACGAAAACATAAATTGAAAATTCATTCCTACGTTACCATCATTATCATTACTATAAAAGTTAAAATTATTATCAACATTACTGCCCAAATAATTAAAATCATTAAACTACCCTGAAAAATAAAATAAAAAACATTTTTACCAAAAAGAGGATAAAAAAATAATCACTAAAATTATCATTATTATTGATCAAACAATAAAATCATAAAACAAATCTGATCCGAAAAACAAATAAAACAACAGAAAACACACAAAAAAAGAACAAATGGAAAAAATGAGCAATATTAATTTTAAAACTATCACCAATATAAATGAAAATTTCAGAATGGAACCTAATAAAAATAAAATAAAATCTAAAATCATAAGTTAATAAATACTGATAAAAAATAAACACTGTCCAAGAAGGACCGGAAAAAAGAAAGAATGAATACTAAATAATAATTTTAAAAAATAAGTGCCAAATGAAAAATAAAATATATAATTAAATTCCAATTGAATGACAAAGTTGCAAGAAATTAAAACCGAAAAATCAAAAAACAATAAAGAGATTTTTAAAAATAAAATGCAGTGTAACCAACATAAATTAAAATTTCATAACGGAATCAAATAAAAATAACACTTCAATAAAAAATAAAACGACAAAAATTAAAAACAAAAACTAAAAGCATAAATGCATAAATATGGACAAAAAATAAACAATATCCAAGAAAGACCAAAAGACCAAAGGAATTGATACCAAATAAAAAATTAAATGAATAAACACCGAAATGAAAAACAAAATATATAATTAATTCCAATTGAAGGACAAAAATTAAACAAATCAAAACTTCGGGACTGAAAAACAATAAAGCGAATTTAAAAAATCAATACAATGCAGTTGATGAACAAATTAAAAGAATAAGGACCGAAATGAAAAGTAGCATATATGATCAATTTCAATTGAAGAATAAAATTAGAAACAATTACAACTCGCATACCAAATTTATTAAAGGAACGAAAAACAGATGAAAAATCAAAAGATTAGGGATCGAAACGAAACTTACAGTATAGAATCAATTTTAAATGAAGGACATAATTGCAAATAATCAAAATTTCCATTGAAAAATCAGTAAGCTAAATGAAATCAAAATATCAGGGACTGAAATGAAACAAACAGAAATATGAAGGACCGGACCGTACTTGACGGCAAGAGGACGTAGCAGGAGAGAGAAAAGGGGAAGAAAAATGTTCATCGGCAATTCCATGATCACCTCAACATGCCAAGTGCCAGTGTGGGATGCAGAGTGCATGGTGACGCACCAGCTGACACGACGAAAGACCAGTTTACACCTTCTTATGACATCGCACTCTCCTCCCAAAAGGCATGTGTGGGTGAAACACTGCTGACATGTTCGTGCGACCAGTATACCCATATTGTGGTGTTTTGTCGTTCTTTACTCAGCAATATCTACGAAAAAACCAGGGGTACAAGCACTATAATACCCTCAATTCCAGCTGTGGTGTTTTGTCGTTTAGAAGGGCTAGTTTTGTTAATGTTCTGTGCAACAAATCTAGAAATATCATCCATGTCCCCTGGAAAATTCGAAAATACCCCCAGAATCGAGTTTTAAAAATTTTCGGCCCTGGGTTAAAATGATAATTTTATTGTAATACCCATACTCTGGTGTTTTGTCGTTCTTTACCAAGCGATATCTAAGAAAAAATCTGGGGTGCAAGTACTGTAATACCCTCAGTTCCAGCTGTGGTGTTTTGTCGTTTAGGGAGGTTAGTTTCGTTAATTTATAGTGCAACAAATCTGGAAATATCATCCATGTCACCTGAAAAATTCGAAAATACCCCCGGTCTTAAGGGATAAAAATTTTCGATCCTAGGATAAAATGATAATTTTATTGTTGGAATCCACAGTAATCCGTGTCTGTGTGAACAAGAAAAGCAGGACACATTTTATATATATTTATAATATATGATTTAGTGAAATTAATTTATGGTAGAATAAATATAAAATGATATGTTTATAACAGCTTCTTGATCAAACACATAGTTTAAATTATTTTTAAAATTTTAATATTTTAACTCTAAGAAAACCAAAGCCGCTGTTGAGTTCCATTATTGACAAAAACCTAGATTGTGGATTCCAATAGGTTCAATATTTTTTTAATTTTATTTATAAAATAATAATATAAAGATCAATTCAAAATTAAATCATTATTAAGGAAAAAAACTAGAAACAAAACTAGAAAAAATTCATAAAAAATCCAATTATAAAGCTTTTTCTTTTCTTTTTTTTTAAAAAAAAGTAAAAACATGTCAAACCAAGTGTATGAATCTTGTGCCTAGTTTAGGCCGTGAGCCTAAATCGAACAACATGAAAGATAAGTTAAAAGAGGTTTACCCTCTTTCTTACAAAAAAATAATAATTAAAGATGATGTATACATATATTTAGATGATAACGTATTTGATTAAATATGATCAACTTGATTCATCAAGAATCCTCATTAAATTTTATATAGATAATATAAAATGCAACTAGCGTTAAGATTATAGAATAAATAAGATAAAAATAATAATTGAGGAAAATAAAGAAAAATCATAACAACTCGTAGGTTTAATTTAAACATAAAAATGACCTCAGCAAGTCTTAATTAGCCCTACAATAAATTAAATTATAAAATATATTTTGCCCCCCCGATAAACCTATTTGACTCATTCAAGTTATTATTTTTAAATTTGAATGTCAATTTAATTGTCACTTCAAAAAATAATCTGTCGGCTTATTTGTTTCCGAGTCGCATAATTAGGGCCTCCTAAAAGAAAAAAATGTTGTGGGCTTATAAAATAATGGCCTATGAAAGTGTGGGCTTATAAAATAATGGCCTATGAAAGTGTGGGCTTTATAACTTTCATGGGCAAGGCTTGTGCCAGATAGGACAGTCTCAACTCTCAGCACTCGTCATTCATACACTAACAGGCCTCCAGTCCAGTGGGCCTGTAGTCCCGATGTGTTTTGTAAGCGCTTATGGGCCTTTCCCACTCACTAACATTGTCGTTAAATTTAAGATCTGTGAGATTAGTTGAGATACACGTAAATTTACCTAGACAACTATATTAATAATAAAAAATAATGACAAAAGAAAAAAACTACTCCTTCAACGTATTTTGAGGCATGAATTTATTTAATAATAATAGAAATAATAATGCACAAATTAATTAATAAATAAATAAATTTAGTTGTCTGGGCCAACCCATCTATCATGGTTTGAACAGCATGTATTTTTTCAGGTTTTCAAGATCCTTGGCACACAATTTTTTTAAAGCACATCAATTTTTCATATAATATGTCTCTTTTTCTACAATTTATTTTCCAAAATATTGGCGTATATATTCTTATTCACCAGCTACTACATCCGGTCTCTTGATCAAGAGATATGTGTAAATAATCTTAATTTATTTTTTTACTGATTAATTGTTTGATATTGTATTTTAAAAATATTTTATTTAAAAAAAAATCATTTTCACCTTTTACTTTAAATTATTTTTTTATGTTTTCAGATCATATTGATGTGTTTATATCAAGAATAATTTGCAAAAAATAAAAAAATGTTATTTTAGTGTATTTATGAACAAAAATTACTTTAAAAAATAATTTCAACCATACTCGTAAACAAACTTTAAAACTATTCATGTAACTAGTCTTAAATCTTAAATATAATATTAAATTTTTACCGAGTAATTATTTGATATAGTATTTTTATTTTTTTAAAATAAAATTATTTTTAGCTTTTAATTGGAATTATTTTTTTAATCTCGTTATATCAAGAAAAATCTTTAAAAAAATAATAAAATTATTATTTTAATATATTTATGAGCACAAATTATTTTACAAGTCAATTTCAACCGGAATCGTAAACAAACTTTATAACTTTCTTCATGGGACAGCAGCAGGGGACAGGTTCTGGAAAGAGCATGAGCCTTTAAACGATATCGTTTTTAGTCACCCATCCATCACGCACTGGATTTCGGGGACCGGCTCTGAAAAATTGCCTTCTTTTATGCATGTCAGCAGCAATCAATTAATCCTCACCTCTCCTTTTATTAGCATTGAGTTCCAAATTATTTTAATATATTTATATTAAAAATATTTTTTTGAAAATAAAAATATGTATTTTAATATATATATATTTTTTAAAAGAAAACACTACCATATAAAAATCTATTGCAATAAATTTCAAAAATAACTTTTCTTTGGAGAACATGTTTTTGTTTTAATTATAAGTTTTGTATCATAAATAGTTAGGGAGTGTTGGACATTACGTTTCAAAAGTTTTTTAAAAAATATATATATTTTTTTACTTGAAATTAATTTTTTTTGTGTTTTTAAATCATTTTCATGTGCAGATGTAAAAAATAATCATTAAAAAAAATATTATTTTGATACATTTCTGAACAAAAAATATTTTCTAAAACAATATCAATCATACTACCAAATAGTCACTAAAAATAATAGTTCATCTACACTTGACATAAATGAATACATTTTTTTTAAATAATTGATAATATACACACACACAAGCGCGTGTATATATATACTCAAAACTAGATAAATAAATTCAAATATAATAAAAGACTACTAAGATTGCTCATTGTGTGTGTGTGTGTGTAAATATATTATATGTATGTATATATGTATGTATGTATTCATTGTTTGGACGTAAGATTTTCAAAATAAATGTAATTGAATGTGCGTGGTAGTATACTTATGATATATGAATTACTATGCAAATAAAAATATGGATCATCACATATATTTTTATTTTAAAACAAATAATTATAATAGTGAATATAATAACACACGAACTAAATTGTGATAACATAGACAAATTACTAAACAATTAATTACACAAAGAAATAATTAAACAAAACACACATAAAATGAAACCCGTTAATTTTTTAAAATAATATTCCATTAAAAAAGCATATGGGCACGCGAGGGATGCTAAAGGAGGAAGACTGGTTCCCATCCCCATAAATTCTACATGGTCGACGTGAATCTTGTCGAGAAAACTAAACCCAGAAAGGCAGGAACCAGTAAAACTACTAGACATGCATGCAAGGGTTGCATTCATTAGTGGTTTTCCGATGAACTTCATAGCATTCTTCAGCAGCCATGCCATGCGTTAGTGGTTTTCCGATGAACTTCATAGCATTCTTCAGCAGCCATGCCATGCCATGCGTTAGTGTGACTTTGAACCAATGATGTCAATTCTATTTTGGTTGTCAATTCCATTTTGGTTGGTATTTTGTTTTTTCAATTCATAATGAAATATTTCTATTTCGGAGTATTTTGGTGGGCCATTTTAGAATCGTACTGTTTATGTGTGTGCATATAGAAAAAGAAGAAAGGGGTGTGTGCTCATGTCAATGAAATGGAGAAAATGCCAAGGCAAATGGCAGATAAATTTCAGGGGTGTTTGGGATTAATGAAAAAAGTTGATTTTTTTATTTTTTACTTTAAATTAAATTATTTTTGTATGTTTTTATATCATTTTGATATGCGGATATCAAAAATCATTTTTAAAAAATCATTTTGATGTCTTTCTAAACAAAAAAAAACACTTTAAAAAACATCCACATTCTCAATCAATCACTTCATCCTTTGAAGTTTTGAAGTTCCAAGTGCTTTTATAATGAGAAAAAAAACTGGTCATCAAAGAGGTGGAGCCCAACATTGATATCAAGCAAAATAGCTATCAGATCTCTCTCCCAGCATTGATATCAGGCAATGGATAGATAGATTGTAACACCATTTAAGAGAGTTTTGTTATACCAGAGAGAGAGGGGGAGAGAGAGAGAGCATCATTAATGGATAGATAGATTGCAAGGACATGATGGAAGTCAATACCCGAACCACAATATTTTTCCAGCTGAGGTGGGGTGGTAATGAAGGAAAGGACAGGATGACAGATTCATCACTACCCCTTCTAAGCAAGAAAGACATGTATGGTGCGTTCTTGACTCCCTCTAAAATGACTACTCTTCCAACGTAAACTTTTGCAGAATCCAAAAAGAGGGCTTGTAAAAAAATAAATAAAATTTAGGTGGTGTAGAGTGTAATGAATTATGGCAGCAGCAAAAACAGGCACCAGCTGCAGCAGTAAATAAGCATCCTGGTTCTTGATGAGAGGGCATTCAAGGTCCCAACTAACCCCAATACTTCTCCCACATTGAATACCGCCAGCAAACACAAGACTTTCAATTTTCTCTGATCTCCATGTTTAAAGTTGGTAGAGAGAGAGAGGGAGAGGGAAAAGGTTGTGTTTGCAGTGGCAGAATCAGGTCATCAGGAACCAGGACAGCTCAGGGCAGCCTTAATTTGCTGGACAGTGGTTCCAATAAGGCTATTAACAGTATTCACTGACTCCAGGTTCAGCTTAGCAGATGGCAGGCTGCTAACTAGTATTTGAAAGGCTACTGTGATTAGTGAACCACTCGACCTAGCCATGCTTCCTTGTGTATTAGAGCTTGTAGATGCACCATCTCCCTGGTCAGGATAACCATCAGGTGATATGGTGAATCCTGATGGCAGAAGAGGTATATAAGAAGGGTCCTCCCCGCTCATTGCGATGTTGATAGCCGGTAGATCGACAGGACAATAGACTACAAGTGAACCTGACGAGTCGATGCAGCTCTCTTGAAGTATTAACATGTTGTTCTGACTAGTGTTGTAGGCCTATTGCAGAATATTATAAAGTGGTTAATGTCATTAAGCATGCATTTTACTTCATAAAGTGAAACAATTCACTATAAAAGATAGAGCAAGAGGCAAACTGAGATATTACTCGAAGAACAGATATGCAGTTCCCGGGATGCGACCCATTCGCAATATGGGCAACTTCTTGGACTGCATTGCCACTAGAGAGAACATCCCACTACAGAGTAACAAAACCAAAGGCAAAATATCAGAAAGAAATTAATCAATGAAATATTTTACAGCAATTGAACATGCCATGAATCATTCCACTTTCAATTTCAAAATTGATGTTACCTGTGGTCGAGTCTTTTCATCCTTGAAGAAATTGAAGACATTTTGAGGAGATACTGGAAGCGAAAATGTAGTAGCTGCACTTAGAACTACACCATTAGGTTGGCCAGGATCCGTGTTCTTATGGAGTGTAATTCGAACTCCAGCATCATGCAACCCAGATAGTGTGCTCCATCGGTGGCTGGTTGATGTGCTTATGCTAGAGCAGAAACTGCTGACCATTCGTTGGCCAAGTTTCATCATACTTCTCTTACCTTCTGGTGATGGGATTACTGGAAAATGAAATATCCAGTTAATCTCGTGATTAAGAAATAAAAGGATGTGATTATGGCACTAAACTTACTTCCTCCAAGATCTCGAGTTGAGCTTCCTGATACCATTTGACATGCCACCCTTTCGCACATCCTTTGCAATGTAGCAAGCCACCGTTCTGCTCCGAAGGCCATACCACTGTGAATGAGATCCCTATAAAGCTGATGGGTTGGGGCTTTGTCTTCTATCTCTACATGTTCCACCCAAGTAACCTGTTTTGCACTTCAGGTGAATAAGTATGCACAAAAAATAGTTCTACAACTTTCACTATTTTGAAATCGAAACAACAATGTGATCGCATAAAGAAATTCTCAGGAGCAACTAGACAACCTTTGAGTATCCATTAGGCATATCCTGAATCAAGCATCCCGAGGGAAGCCTGTGACATCGAAATTGGGAAGCAAACTGTGGAATATCATATGAAACACTAACAATTGCCCACAAGCCTTGCTCAATTTGCTGACAATACCGGAGGATACAGAATTCCCGAGATGGAACCAGGGGTGAAAGCACCTGCAACTCTTCATACATCTGCAAGAAGCATGTCTCATATGATAAGTCATTCTTCAAGCAAATGCTGAAACAAAAAAAGGAAAGAGTTTTAAAGCTACTTTTCTTTACCAGTTGCAAGGAACCACTGTGACTACCCAACATTCCAGATGAAATGACTTCAATCGTCTTTGCCACAGAGACGATAGTGGGAAATGATTCGACCCACTTGTTCTGCAAGCTCCAATCAGTGATGACACTCAGTAACACCCTTAATAATTAAGATATTTTGGGGGTCCAAAAATATTTATCGTTAGAGACTAAGAAAAAGACTTACTGAATCCATAAACATGTCAACCAAGGCTACACCATTCATGATAACAACGCCTGAATCTCGGGACGATTCAATTCGAACGTTGGGATTCTTTAAGTGACTCATAGCCCTTGGAAAGATCCTTTGATGGCTATCGAGATTAAGAACATCTCTCCCATCAGTGGACGATTTCATCCATAAAGGTTCATTAGTTTGCAAAAGCCTCAACAGTTCCTCCATTGCGTTTGCAGCAACATCAGTCATGAAAGACTTGTCCATGTCGGAAATGCCAGGAGGTTGGAAAGCTAAATTTGAGTTAGTCGGGATAAGATCAAGATCAATATCAAGTGAAGGACCACCAAGACCTTGGCCACCAAAATTCCCCATCGATAAATCCAATGAAGAAATGTGAACAGGTTGCACCGGAGGGAGTTGGGAAATTGGTCTCCCTATGTATTTAGCAGCAATGCTAGAAACTCGATCAAGCTGCAACAATCAACCAACAATTAGCAAAACATTCCAAAAATTATGCATGGAAAATTAAAATAAAAAAATTGCAAAGATAGAGAGTACTCAAAACACAGAAGCAAACCTCTTCTTTCAATTGAGCATTCTCGATTCTTAATTTCTGTTCGTCAAAATAGGAGTCCTCCGCAACGGGAGGAGCCCCACAAGAGGGGCAAATAATATTCTTGAGCGCCTCTCTAATGGCTATATTCTCACACCGGATCTTATCATTCTCAGCTCGAAGAGTACTGTTATCTGCTCTTTCATGTTGAGCCTGGATCATTTTCCAACAACAACAAAACAACCTTTTAATTGTATCAACAAAATTCAATTAAAAACAAAACAAAGAGAAACAAAATGCTAATCTTTAATTCACCTTCATCTGGGTCCTCCTGTTTTGGAACCAAAACTTGATCTGTCTTGGTGCCAAACCCAACTCTCTACTTAACTGTAACCTTTGTTTCTCATCTGGGTGTGGATACTCCTTAAACATTCTTCATCCCCACACATTTCAAGCAGCAGCAGCCAAAAAAATTAAAGTATTAACAACCCAATAAGACCGATACTTACAAGCAACATTACACACACGTTATATGTCCCACAGAAGCAACATCACTGATTATCAGAGAAATGTATGATTGACAAAAACAAAGAGATTGCAATGTCAAAGAGTGCTTACGATTCCAACTTCTGAATCTGGTGAGCAGTGTGGCGGTGATAACGCTTCTTCCTTCTTTGAGGGTCAGAGGAGTCATGGTCCCCGCCGCCGCCGCCACTCCCTCCTCCAGCACTGCCATACTCCATTCTTCCCCCCACCCCAAAAAAAAAAAGTCTTTCTTTATAAACAACAACAGAAAGTAGAAGAGGAAGAGGCTATTAGGCAGTCGTCTATACCGCAAAGAAAGAGTCTTTCAAGAATAATAGTCCATGCTATATCGCATGTCTGTCCAGTTCTACAATAGTATTACAGTAGAGTTCAAAGAAAAAAGGGAGTTCATGATTTTTTATTTTCTTCGGTATGAAGAGAAGTTGAGAGGGGTCTAAGCATTTGGTTTTTCAAGGCCTAAAAAGGCCACTAACATATCATATCACAAGGAGAGAAACAGCTGGAATGTCAAAGAATTTGCCATGATTTGAGAGTGAGTTAAGGAGACAGATTTTTTTTTTTTTTAAAAAAAAGGATTAAATCTTGGGCTCAAATTTAGCTTCCCCAACTCCTCTCTCTCTCTCAAAACACAATAACACCCCATTAAAACACTACTAGAAAACTAGTATGGTACTGTTACCCTACTAGGGTGTAGGAGTGTATAGTAGCAAGTAGTATATCGCTTGGTACATTGTGAAAATGTGTGTAACTGATGGTGAGTGGGGGTTTGAAGAGGAACAGGCTTGTGGGCTTTCAAATTCTGAGTCACCAAACTCGAGGGTAAGTCCATGGAAGGAGAGATGGGAGTCAGTTGGGTGCTCAATTTAAGACACTCTCTCTCTTCCTCACTCTTACATGCATTGCTCAGTCACGGCCAGATGTGCAAAAACCGATTGGGTTGGGGGGGGGGGGGGGGGGGGGGGGGGTTATCTTTTTCTTTTTCTTTTTTTGAAAGGAAGGAAAGAAAAAAAAAGTCAAAGAAAGATGAAAAGTCAATAAACAAGTATTCGGAGAAGTCACGAAAAAGGGAAAAAAAAGAAGTCATGGCTGCTAGTCAGCCGGAGTTTGAATCTGGCAATCAATCTCCGGCGAGTGATTCTGCTTTCTTTCCTGTCTCATTACGTTTCTTGACAAATATAATCTTTTTGTTTACTTTCTTTTATTGGGATCTTATATTTTTGGTTTTTTTTTTAATTATTATTAAATGGTTTGCAAGAATAGACACGATGAAAGCTAGAGATTGGTGGTGTTATTGACATTATTTAGCCACTAGATATCATTAAGGCATGTCTTGTTTTGTTGTAATTAAGTGGTTGGAATTCTTGTGTATTAATGAAAAATTAGACTGATTTAACCCTATAATTATTTTAATTTCATCCATATTTTCTCAAAACTTCCTTCTAAATAATTTGTAGGTTTTATTTTCTAACCTCATAAATTCAGAAATGAGACTTTCTTTTTTTCTTTTTTTTTTTAAAAAGGAGGGGTCTGCCTTATTATATCAATTAATGTTATATATCCATCCTCTATATCCAACCATCAAAATTAAAAAAAAAAATCACCACTTTGCATTTGACCCCATTAATCCAAGAAATTTAATTTGTTGTCCTCAGCTTGTAAATATTTATGGCATATTAAAGAGATTAATTGAAAAAACACAATTATATATCTAGTAATTAGAGCACAAACAACATAAAAATTGTCGAACAGGAAGCAGTGGATTAGGAGAGTCTTAATTGTTCTTCAACCTAGTTTAAAATATTCCTTAGTTGTTCTTATTCTCTTACCCCTTTTGTGCATGCACACTACAGAACTATGCGATAAAAAGTCAAACCTGGCACCTTTTTGGAGCGACCGAGTTATGTCCACGATTCACCGTTAGATCACCACAAGATCACAAAATTTTTGGCAGCACTACCCCACATTATAAGCCATTTTTTTCTTATATAGATCATGTGGACCATAAACCCTAAAATCCCTCTTTCGCTTTCTTTCCTGTGATTGATATCAACTTTCCACTCTCTTTTCAAGTTCTTATTTTTCAAAGCATGCTGACCGAGAGGGAGGGAGGGAGGGAGAGAGAGGGAGAGGGGGAGGGAGAGAGAGAGAGAGAGAGAGAGAGAGAGAGAGAGAGAGAGAGAGAGAGATTCTTTATAAGCTAGGGTTTTCCAAGCAAGCATTTTGCCCATCATATAATTCATACACGTGAGAGGAATCAAGGGGACGAGGTATTATTTCTTGTTTTTTGCATGCGAATAAAATTTATTATTATTATTATTATTATTATTATTATTGTCGGGGAGATGTTGATTCTGCACTTGAAAAACTCCACGTGCAAGTAGTAAATATTAATATAAGTATCCATTCTTCGTTAAAGCATAGGATCTTGTTGGCAATGTAATGATTTATTTTGGTGGATTTGATAGTTAATTAAAATAATTTTGTATATCTTTAGAGCATATTGCATGGCATGCTGAATTAAAAAGGGGGAAATTGGAGAAACTCCAATGCAAATAGATTAGGAATAAATAAAATAAAAAGGAAAAAACTAGCAATGACAAATGCCTAACTTTTGGTCCTTTTTTTTTGTTGATTCAAACGTGTCACTCTCATTTGTTCTAATGTGTTGAAAGATCAATCACTAATTAATAATAAGGTAAGACCAAATAGTTTTGAAGATAGGAAAGAGTACATTAATCACTATTTAAATAAATAATAGTAATATAAAGTAAAAATAAAATAAATTCCAGAGTTGATGCGTCAAACATGTCAAGCCTGAACACTTAGTCTATTGTTAAAAAGCGTAGGACATGTGCGTTTAATATGTTTTTTTTCTTAATTTTTTTTTTAAAAAAAACGACTCATTTTTTATTAGGAGGATAAAATCATAAATTTTAAAAGTTTGATGACAATAAAAAAATACATTGTTTAAAATAAACAGTACAAAACTATAGTGTCGGGTTAGAGTAGAATACCCATATTTTTATTTATCAATGTCATAATTATAAAATAAGATATAGTTGCATGACAGGGATAATTTAAGGAACACCAATGTAAAAAAAAAAAAAAAAACTAAATAAATAAAAGAAAAAAAACAATGACATATGCCTAACTTTTGGTCCCTTTTTTTTAATGGTTTCGACTTCGTAATTTCATTTAGGTTTGTATGGTATTATATTTTAAAAATATTTTTGAAATAAAAAATGAATTTTTTTTATTTTTATTTCTTAATTTAAATTATAATTTTTTAATGTATTCTTTTTTAGGTTCTTGGACTCATAAATCCCCTCTCTAATTCCACCAAACACACTTTTTGAGAGAAAGAACTCGCCATTTTATTGCCTGGATAAGCAATGCACAGACTTTAAGTTCCAAAATGATTTTTTTTTTGTCGAAGTTGTTACTAGGCAGTAAGTAATTTTTAGTTTTTATACAAACAAGCAATTTCATTAACAAAGATTTGATTTAATTAGGTCTTGTTTGTCATTATATTTCAAAAATACTTTTAAAAAAATTAAAAATATATATATATATGTTTTTAAATCATTTTTTATCTTACCCTTTCCCCTTTATTTCTTTCCAACATAAACTCAGTTTAACAAGACTGTTTGTTCGTTGCAAATAAATATTTATTTAGTTTTGGATCGTATGTATGTTGTATAAAATATAAAAGTGTTTATAAGGGTGAGGTGGAGACAGCTGAGGGACAGTAGTCAAATGTGTTAATTAAAGAAATTATTTAAAGGTTTTATTTAAGAGTTCAGATATTTATTTGCAATGAACAAGTAATCAAGATTGTTTTTAAAAATATTTTTTTATTTATAAATATATCATAATGATATTTTTAAAAAATTATTTTTGATATCAGCATATGAAAATAATATAAAAACATCAAAAAAATTAATTTAAAGTAAAAAATAAAAATAAAATTTTATTTGGGTATTCCAAAGATGTAATGTAATGGTTGGCTGAGCACCCGACATTGCTAGCTAATAAAACATTCTTCCAGAGTAAACCCTCATAAAAGGCCATCGATTAACCTCTGATTTTCACAAATAAATTAGTTTTTGAAACTATTTGGGTGCTCCAAAGATATCAATAACATAATGTTGGATGGATTATTGAATTGTTTCAAATTGAAAGTGAAATTCCATCTTTTAATCATTTTGTGTAGCTTTTTAATTTCTCAGTTTTTTTCTTACTACATTCTTGAGCTTATCTCTATGCCATTAAAGCTTGAGATATCAAGCGAGATTAAATAAGTATTTAGTATTGTTGTGCAATATTCTATTTACAAGTACTTTTTTTTTTATTAGAAGTCAATGTATCAAAATTACCCATATTTTGTTTTTGATATTTTTTTTATTAAAATCATCTAAAAAAATCAATTTAATATATTTTCAAGTGAAAAATAATTTGAAAAAAAAATTAAATAAAAAAAACACTCACCAAGTATATGATATTATTAAAAAAAATGTCGACTTTTTTTTTTTAAATTTAGACAACGAGGCTTGAACCTTTTAATCGTTAAGTTGCGTGGCAATATGATAGTCGATCATAGCAACCATAAGATACAAGTTTTCTGCATTGACATTAAAGATGATAAACCATTTCAATAGCTCATCGCAACTTAGTCATAATAGCTAATAAATTAACACGATGTCGTAGCCTTTAAGCAATGGGGAAGCGGTTGGTGGCTTGTATCTATAGCTCTATTGCTTATTTAATTCTAACGCCAATATTGAAGGTTCATATATATATATATATATATATATATATAACATTTCTACATATCGAAGATCATAGCTTTCATTTTTGTTTAGGAACGGTATGTATCTAATGTCTTCAAGAGACGTGACATGATGACAAATAACTTATGATTTGTACAACAAGTCTCGAGTTTGAGTTAGAGCGTGAACTCCTTGTAAAAGTTTGAAACAATAGGGGTTTTACTCACTTACTTGGACTTATAAAAATAAGCTTTCCGGGGATGAAGTTTCCTTGCATAAAAAAATGTATGTATCTAAGATAGAGTATGACCACAACATTGATTGGAACAACTTAGTTATACTGTATTTTTATTATTATTATTTTAGATTCGAGGAAAGTCATCTTTTTTAGGTCCTTTTTGGGGTTCTGGTTAAACGAGTAAAACACTGACTGTTTCAGGCTCTTATAAGATGAGCACACCTCAACTCGAATTCAAAATTTACAAGATATATCCCAAGCTATTTGTCACCATGTTATGTCTAAAGAATGTTTTCGGTTCAATGGATAGGCTATATACCACAATTAAAGCTAATTAACTCTTAATTTGGAGGGTTATTAAGATGATCTTGAAAACCCTGTATATAAAATCATGCACATAAATCCGGCCTTTATTGAAAAAAACCCGACATGCTGATTAATTTCCAGTACTGTGACGACGGATGGAGTTAACTAGCCATAGCTGAGTCGATAGAGTTAACCTAACTAGCTACTGAGGCATAATGCCTTCTAACTATATCATTTAAATACTTTAACAGATTATATGGTCCATTCATATGGGGTTTTTAATTTGATAATTAATTCGCCACCATCTTTCAGCTGTATTAAATTTGATTATTGCTTTGCCAAATCTTTTATATATATATATATATAGACACACACACACACCCGGCAAAACGTGTGAAGCTAGCTGAAGCTGTCTCGATTTCTTCACCAGCAGAACCTAAACTAGTTATTGAATTAATACAGGTGGCGATCGACAGGGAAGAAGATTTAAATGTTCATAGCAATATGCTGACGTGATTGATCAGAAGATGACGGGCTTTCGTTTTGGTGGTGTTTCTTCACAGCTTCACGTAGTTATAGCTACACCTAGCTCGCTCCATGCCCATGCATTTACATGCACGAGCTAACAAAATCTGGTTGCCTTAAAACATACGTGATTAATTGCATTTTAAAAATATTTTTGAAAAAAAATTATATTTATTTTTTATTTTAAATTAAATTTTTTAGTGCTTTAAAATTATTTTTATGTGTTGAAGTTAAAAATAAATTAAAAAAATATATAAATTAGTATTTTTATATATGAACAAATTCTACTTTAATTTAGGGACTGAAATGTGGTGGCTGAAGTTTAGAATATCTTTAGTATATAATAAAGCAGAGTTGCACCAATTACCAACGTATATAACTAAAAGATTTGTTTACAATTTTGCCCCCTTTTTTTTTTAATTCCTGCACTTTAATTCTCTATTTTTTCATTGAGTCTGGGTAGAAAGATGAAATTAAAAGAATAAGAACTAAACTATAAAATTAATCCCAAATTCATAATAGTTTTCATTATGGTCCAAATTAAAAATCATTTGTTTTAATAGATCATAATAGATCGATCATAACGAAAAAAGGTTTCATTAAACAAGTTTTTTTTTTTTTATGTTTTAAATTGCCCGACACATAATGAATGCAAGGAAATTAAGTAAAAATAGTTAATAAACAAAGTTATTAAATCTAATGAAGTCTATTATACAGGTCATAATTATCATCTCATCTCATTTCAATAATGCCAAGCACATTCAAAACACACGCACACACACTGAAAGGCAAGGTGTTCTATGATGGATAGATACATTACTAATCATTTAATTGATTTTATTAATAATGTGTATTTAAGATTAATAATAAGATTCATATTTCATGGTTTTAAATACAGACCAGAACATATCTTTTTATTTATTAATTTTCTGATCATAAAGGTTCATCCTTGAATTGCAGTGGGTGTTTGAAAATGTGATAATCGTTGTTTTTTGATTAAAAATATATTAAAATAATTATTTTTTATACCAGTATATCAAAATAAAATAAAAATACTAAAACAACATTAATTTGAAGAAAATAAAAAAGTAAACTTTATTTATTTCCAAAATTATTTTTAAAATGCAGAAACAAACTTACACTGCACATTGATAACAGGAATACCGGCTCCCTCCCCCTTCTTTAATTCCATTAATTTCCAATGCTTCTCCCTCAATTTGTTTTTAATATCCGGTCTATTAGTTAGTATATATGATATTAAATGACATCATAATAGAAATAAGCTAACACTCCTTTCATTGATTAATTCATAGTTCATGTATGCAAATGCAAACCACCTGTATAAATACACAGCATATTTATTTTTATAAATCTTATTAAACATTATTCTTGTCTAAATTAGAATATTTTTTTGTCTTTTTATCTTATAAATAATAAATTTTTTTTTTATATTGATCTGTGACGGTCTTTTATGTTATCATAAAAATAATTACCTGTCTATTCAAGAATATTTCATATATTTTATTTTTCAAATTGTTTTTCATAAAAAAGCATCAAATTAAGTTTTTAGCTGTTTTTGGATTATTTTAATAAGACATTGTCAATATATATATATATATAAATTCATAATTATTATTTTTAAAATAATTTGTACTACAAGGTGACTATTGTGTCAACCGTTCAAAATGCTTTAAAATATCTTGCCTTGATGGAAAACAATTTGTTGGAGAGGTTGACACAATGGGGCAAATTATAACTTTCAAGGTGTCTGTTTGGGAGTGTGATTGAGATTGTTTTTGAAAGTTTTTTTTCGTTTAGAAATACATCAATATATATATATTTTTAAAATTATTTTTGATGCCAGAACATAAAATAATATAAAAATACCATTTTTTAATTTTAAATAAAAAATATTTTTTTTTCAAAAATACTTTTAAAACACAATATCAAACAAAACATTAAAACTATCCTCGAGGATAAACAGGGACTCGTTCTCATTTCTTGGATGAAATCATTTTACTGCCATGAAAGTGGATTTGTGGAGAGATGATTTTGTCCATTGTGGATTGCATTAATTTGGAGTGAAATTGATAAGATTAAAAGGTTTAGAATTTAATTGATAATTAATGAATATTACCACCTTGGAAGTTAAATTACGGTGTTGCCCTATGAGTTTTGGCAGTTAGCTGCATTATGGTGGATATAGGGAATTAATCCGAGGGAGAAAATGAAGAAAAATATATTAAGATATCAAATTCATTTATACCAGGAAAATGAAAGGTAAATTTGTAGTGATTTTTTTTAATATTTTTTTTCAAAAGTATTTTTTTTTTTAAAAAACTTTTTGTTTTAAATTATTTTTTATATATATTTCTATATCCACCAAGGAAAATGATTGGTGACGTGTCACAGTGCATGAATGTTTTAACTTTTAACTTTTAACCAGCCGGCTTCACCTCTGTCCTTGTGACGTGTGCAATCATCATCAACTCCTGCCCCTTTTCGGTTTTGAATTGAACAAAAAAATCGTATTATTTTTATCCAGAAAAAAAATCATAATAACTGGATACTTATAAGGCTTAGTATAATCCAGGCCCATAGGTTCCTGAGCTTGATAAATTCGGGCCCATCTGTCAATAGTCAATACCCATGGGCCCTGATCATCCATGGAAAAAAGTAAGTGCTTTGAATCCTTCTGACAATACCCAGATCGAAATGGATGGGTTTGAGATGGGAATCAGAATCTGGAAGTGACTGACTTTGTATTAATTGATGAACGAGGTGTGATTGTTGCAGATTTTGTTGGTGCAAGTGGAGAGTTTGTAGCTGAATTATATATAAAGAAGATGAGGAGGTTGATGGATTTTGGAAGAAGAGCCCTTTTCTATATCAGGGTTCTTTCGGGTTACGAAGAACGGAAAATCCGAAACCATCGATTACAACTTGAGCAGCGTCTCCGTCAGGTACTAGGTTTCTATAGTGCTCTTAGATTTGTCGCTGTCCTAAACCTTTTATTTTTGCTTAAATGTAGTGAATTCCACCTACTGCAATCCCCGCGAGTAGCATATAATTATAACTGTACTTACATTTTAAATAATGGATAATTTTTTCAAGCATGTTGGTGAAGATGATGGTGTGCAATTGTTTTTGGGTTGTATAAGATGCAAAATCCTTGCTTGGATGATTTACACATTTCCAGGTGTGGCCTAAAAGCGTTGGAAATGTAAAGCTTCAATTGGTGGAATCGTTTTTTGGAGTTGTATTTGATTGTTTGATGGGCATCTATCTTCATGTAATATGAATTGTTTTTGATATTCTGCAACACTGGTGCTAGTGGTAGAGCTGTATGCTGGACCTACAAGAGAATGTCTTACACATCGATGGTTATGCACCAATTCATGTGAAATAATTGTCTGATGATGGTAAAACAAGTGTAGGAGTGTGCTTGTGTATGTGTGATATTGAAAAGCAGGACTTTCAGCATGTTTTATCTCATTTCTTCTTGTTCAGTTTGAGAGTAAGCTTGGTTAAGGTTGATTATGCTGATAGACTATATCTTCTTTGCACTTTTAAGTTCCTCCGGCTCTTTGCTCAATAAACCTTTTCATTTTGAGGGCTTCTAAACCATGGAAATGGTGTGTTTGTAATACTTTTCTGGTATTGATCTTTCTCCTTGATGTTGTTTTTGGCCCTTATTTTACCTCCTATCATTGGTACCAACAAGATGAATAAAAAGCTTATAATCTTAGACAGCTTCGTTAGAAATTGATGTTGATGATGAAACTTGAGCTATTATGATAGCTTAGAATAACACTTTAAAACTGAAGACCCCCAATAGGGTTTATGTCTTTATTTTCCTCTAAATCTATGCTCTTTCTTTCTTTGCATTATGTACATTATGTTTGTTTATGATTACTAGAACCTGCATTAGATTGAGAAACTAAGTCACAAGCTAATAGAAAAGGATTTTATATTCTTTTGATGGTATGGTCTTTTCAATTGTATAAGCATTCCCTCACATTGAATTATTGAAATAGCTATTGCTTCTATAGGTGCGCTTTTGAACTAGACCTGATCTACGAGTAAAAGAGCATTGGAGTTAAATGTTTCAAAAGCACAACAAACAGGAGAATTCAACCATGTCAACTTTTCCTGTGCTTCATTCTATATGAATGAAGGCATAGTAATATAAACTTCCCAACAGCCAATAAAGTTAATGATTTCAACCAAGGCAACTAAATGCAAATCTGAAAGCCTGATGTTGTGAGTAGACAACTAAGATCTTCCTTCACAGCAGTTTTTTATGATCTGATAATCCTGTTTAAGCAAAGTATTATTAGTTTGTTTACATTTTGACTCAAATTTCATATATCATAAACTTCTTTTTTATTATTTTTCTGTTTTCTCTGTCCTATTCTTGCCATTCACATTTTATCTTTCCTGTATGTTTATTGTCCTCACCTATTGTTTTGAAACCCTGATCATTTGTTTCCACATTATATTCCATCTTAATGAGATCTCTCTCTGTACAGGCACAAGAAAGAAAGGAAGCCTTGAGAAAGATCCCTGAGCAGTTCATATTATCAGAGGTTCGTCGAATGGTTGAGGAAATGCAAAATGTAAACAAGAAGATAGATGAAATTGTAAGCAATGAGATTTTAGATACATTTATCTTATTTTACTGAATTGTTGGTCTCTTTAGATTATTTTTGTGATTTCAGTATTATAATGTTGATGTCATTGTCAATATCATGAGCAATCCCACAAACTACTTGCCTGTATTTTATATATCTTGAGTTTCCTTAAAGAGAAAAAGTTTAAACATTAAGGCTTGCTGAGAAATTTCTAGGTTTGAAATGCTACCAGACAACACATGATATTTATGTGTAGTTCTGCAGTAAGCTTATGCTTATTTATGACTATCTTTACTCACAATCTTCCATTGACCTACATGATTTTAGGTAAGTGATGATTTCATTTTGGGAAGTATACCTGTGAGAAAACATGAACAGATTGGAATAATGTTCTAACACACCTGAACAATGGATAAGTCTTTTCATATAAAACTTGATGTTTGGGACTCCTGAGTTCTTAATTTTGGTGAAGGGAGGTTGTTTGTGAATACAACCAATGCCCAAGCAGAGAGTAAGAGCGACTTGGAATAGGCGTGGGATGAAGTGGGTGATCTTAGTAAGCTGGAATGCACGTGCTCGTTAAGGATGGGAGTACATAGTGTGATATGTGTGAGACTTTGTCCAATAAAAGACAAGATATGAGTGAAGTGAGGTTTCCAAAAGGGAAGTAGTCAAGGAATGTTGAGGGGGTGTGGTTTTCAAGGAAGAGATTTTTTGAGAAATGCAGCAATGTTGAATTAGAGGGATAAATGGAGGGTAAAAAGAATCCCTCCCTGCTGCATATGTTTCATCCAATTAATATGTACTTCTCCTACTCCCATTCTTTTTCCTAGTCCATCTTTCTCTCAATTCTTACATTGCTTGTACACAAAAGTACTTCTTTCATCTCTTAGACAGCATTCCGATATTGTCTCGGGATAGAAGAGACAAAAATAATGGGGACAAAGAGGATATGTCTACTGTCTTTCATGTTTTGAAAGTATATAAATTCACACGAATACTGTCTCAAAGACAGTTATTTTATGTTTCTGTCCTTATCCCTTCAATCAAACATATTTTTGTCTCTTTTGTATAATATTATTTCTGTCCTGAGACTCTAACCAAATGCAACCTTAGAGAGTCCTTATTTTTACAGCGTCTCAATTCTACTTTTAACATTTTGAGAGGTATATCTATGGACTTTTATCTCAAAATGAAAGCTAATTCTTTTTACTTATTTATTTTTGCCAGATCATATTCCTGATGCTTTTTCAATAATCATTTTCACTGCTGCTTTTCAATGATCATCTTCACCTGTTTGAATGTTTGAATCTGAAGTTAAAATTTATGCTTTTGTCCCCTCATCACCCTGCCAGATGGTGTTTCTTTATCTGATTCCATCCAAGGTTGGAATAATGTCATACTGATGTGCAGGAGGCCACATTTGATGATTACTTTAAGCCAATCAACAAGCAAGCTGAGATTATAATGAAGACACAACTTGAAGGAGAGGAGAATTCAATGAAGGATATGATGAAGGCTATGCAAACACGGGCTTTGCTTGAGAAACTTGAAGCAGAAAGAAAAGCCAATGTGAATGGTGCAGGCGCGGAAACAAAAGCAAATGTGAATGATGCAGATGCAAATCAAATTAACCAGGAGACGGGACCCACCACCAAGCAGCACGCTCAGGTGAGATGACTAGATCTGGTTTTTGTAAATGTCTCTTTCTCCTTCCCCTGGTGACAATTTTTGGGTGTGCTCATGAGTTTTGATACAATCACGCAAACCACCCTGACAGTCTGAATAATTGAGCCAATATTTTATGACTTCTAGTTATCCTTATTGTACTTCGAATACACAGCAATGACAGGTGTTGCTACAGGAATGATTGTGGTGATTGATTTGTGTTTTGGGACAAAGTCTTACTCCACAAATGATTGCAATGTGATGAATATTATTGGTAATGAATACAACGGTGCCAAGGCCTGAGGGCAATAAATTCTGGTCAAATGGCAAGAGCAATTATGTCCGTTCATGGAAAAAAAAGAAAAAAAGTGGAGCGATGTTATAAGCGTTTGGAGAGGCATTTAGCGGCTAAAGGGAATACCAAATTTTACTCTATTTTTTCGTCGCATCTTCACTCTTCAGCAACATGGATTGACAAACTTTTTTTTCATGCCCGAGTTAAGTAAGTAAAATCCTAGCTATCCTAGACTTGAACCCGAGATCCACCCATAATGCAGATCTCTAGCCTTTTACCACCGCGCCACACCCAGCCACCTCAGCATGCTGACTGCAGGTTGAATACGAGACCATCTTTGTACAAAGATAAAATTTTATTTTTCTTGTACAAAGATAAGGAAACAATAGGAACAGAATTATTAATCTCCTAGAAACCATATTATTAGATTTTTCATGGAAATTTTCCACGTTTTAGTACATGAAAGGACTTAATTTAATTCTGCACACAAAAGAATATCTAAACCCTTGAATTTGAAGAATGATTTGATTGAACGCCCTTGCTGCTATTCCTTAGACATTTCTTCCGATATCTCCACGCAACTTGAATGATGGTAGCAGCACGGGCTCTCCAGTATGGAGATCGATACCTGTCAGACAGAAAGCAAAACAAAGTCTGAATGAACAGCCGAAACCATTTGCTGTTTTAAGAGTTCATTTTGCAACCACTGATTCAAATAGAAATTTATCCATTTTTTCACTCGAATTAAAACTCAAAATTCATGCACAAGACATGCTGAAAGCACACCAAAACTCTCCCTTCCGAATTTACTCACTGCAAACACCATATATCTTTAATGGGACATTTCACTTTTATGATCTTTTTTCTCAAATCACAACCTCACTGGAAGTTAAAAGCGCCGCCTCAGGTTGCTTAAATAGTAGCTGTTTAAGCTGCAATCCTTGCATGAGGCTTGTCGTGTTGGCTACTACAAGATCAAAGTGGTCTTGAAAGGTAACTTTAGAATCCTTGGCTGATAAACTTTAATGATGTTTGATTGACTCTTCTTGAGAAGGAAAGGAGGCCTATTTGTTTCATTCATGTTCAAATATTTTTAAATTAGACACCCTCTTAATAATTACAAAACCTTAATTATCAGCCAAATCAAACTCTAAAATTGCATCCCTTCTCTCATTCTTGTTTCTATGTTTGTACACCAATGCATGCTAACAGAATTTTTCTCCAATAAATGCATTTTTGTCATAAAGCATCTCTAAGATAAGCTTGCCTCCATACTCAAAATAAAGGAGGAAGAAGATACTGTCTTTCAATTCCTTTTGAGAATGCATAAACCTCAAAGATATTATAATCAACATGCATGCAGTGCTTTTCTTGAAACAAAGTCAAACCGCTAAACTTACTAAACATGTATGCAAAAAAGATATGTATAGGCATCGAAATAACCTTATGGCTCCTTGGACGAGTGGATTGCGCAAGTGTCTTGCAAAAATGCTGGTGACTTCTTCAAGGTCTGCGGCACTAAGTGAAAATGCTTCTACATTTGTTCGGCACCTAACTGTCCTGCTACTAATCAAATACTGTCCAGAAGTCTTGATTCTCCTTCCATCTATGGTAATAACCAAAATTTCATGTTCATGCTCTTATGGTATTATCGACGCCAACTATTGGAAGTTGGCTATCGAATAACTTAAAAGTTAAAATAGTCTATCTGAAATAGAAATCAATATTCTCTTAAGAATCATGATATACCTTTGGACACTAAACTATGCTCAAGAAACCATGTGAGAAGTTCCTCACCACAAACATCCCCTTCGCATAAGGGTAAAACAGTGCCATCATGGTCGATATTTTCCAGATTTCCCCGCACAATAAAAATCATCTTCTCAACCAGACCACCAACTTGAAAAATCTCACTTCCCTTGATGTATATTTTTTGTTTCAATTTCTCACAGACAACATCTAAGACATGGTCATCCATCAAGTTAAAAATCGAAACCTACAGAATTTTACAAATAAATGCATAGTAGGTTAGTCCAAAGTTTATGATTATGAAGTTAGAAAGTCTATATAAATATTATAATAATAATAAAAAAACCTTGTCTTTCTCCTTTCTGGAGACAAACTATTGAGTTTGATTGCAACCCTCAGCCAAATTAACTCAACAGGTTATCAGTATTAATGATCTGAAGGAATCAATGGGTATGTGGTACATATCAAATCAATTTTATTGGCTTGGGATAATTCATATCTTACTTTCTTGAGAAGTTCAAAAAGATGCCTTCTTATATCCCTCTGAAGGTCTTCCGGCAAATTCTCCATAAGCATTCTTTCATTTACACCTCTAGTAACAGCCCAATGATACCGTTCAGCTTCTAACACTCTCCTACATGACAACAATTATAAATGTTATGAGATCCAAATAACATATGCCAAGGAATGTGACCATAGAAAGAAGTAAATTCTTACATGTGCGCAAAAGAAATAAGAGGAATATTATAGATAGAAATGCAAGGAAACAACAAAAGGGTGTAGCAATAGGAAAAACATAAATGAAAGAATATTTGCTTTGACACAGCAAAATGGTCCAGGAGAAAAATATCATGAATTCCATTTCCCTAAGCAAGGCTTGATGGAGATAACAAAGGTTTCTTTATTTAAATATGGAGGCAAGATATGAAGGAGTTTGATGACACTGTTTCACTCACTGGACACTCCAAACCATAAAGCCTCAAAAGCGTATGGAATTTCATTACATTTCATCACAAAATCCATCATGTCAAGAAATATATGATTGAAGGGCGCGCGCGCGCGCGCGCATGTGTGATGGGGAGAAAGGAATTTACCCCCTAAAATGGTAGAAAGATAGAGATGAGAAGTTAAAAGAATATACAGCAGACCTTCTTAGTTCTTGTGGCAAATACCGATGTCTCATCCACTGCTCAATATCTCGTTGCCTCAATGACATTTCTGACCTCCTACAAGGGAGAACAAAGAACAATTAATAAAAAATAATCACTCAAGCAGATGGCATTCTAATCTACTTGTAAATACCAAATTGGGAATAGAAAACAAATTGGTGAATACGAATTGCATCATGTGCCCCCACATCAAAATTGGCATAGAAGTTTTTAATATTTTTCTTCTCATGATGTAATTATTTTAGGCATCTATCTCATTTCTCACCCATCATTTTTGTCTTTGGAAGTTTAGATTAAAGATAGTGAACTCTAGTAATGATGAACTCACATGTCGTCAAGATTAACCTTTTGAGTACCTGATTGGTGTTAAGCCTATTCTTCGACTGTTTTCAACAACTAAACTTATGTGATTTTATATCAGAAGAATAACCAGCAGTTTGAAAAAAGATATAAAAAATGGGATTGGAAGAGCTACATTTACTTTTGAATATATAGAGATTAATCAACATATCAAAGTTCACTTATATAGCAATTGATATGAATAACATAGCATGCTGTAAATGTGCAGAGAATTCTTAAAATTTCACACGTGAGAGTACTCCAAAGATTTCAGTTAATAAATTTAGCAATTCCTAACATCATACGATTCCCTCGTTGATGATATCGAGTCAACCATAGATGTAATGAAATTTAAGCAGGTCTTATACCATTCACTTTCAAGATTATCTATAAGAGAATTTCATTTGTGCTGATTGATTTATCATTCTTGTTAATACATTGAACTTTGCATCAGATGCTTGCTCTATTGAGAGTAGGTGTTCAGCAGTGAAGTTAATGATCACTATATAGAGAGTATCTAAAATATGGGAGAGAAAGTGATGAAAAATATCTTTAAATATGAACGCAGGATAGTAACTACTTCATCAAGCACAAACTATAAATTTCTTCCTCAATCATTTGACAGACACACTCTAGCCTAGGCCATCCATGCTTTCAAATAAGAACACTATTGAAATGGATGCACAATAATAACGTTTTCACCAGCAAACATTCAACAAAAAAACAGAATGGAAAAAAAACAAAAAAAAGCATGTCATTATGAGCAACTGAAGGCTTTTGGGTGAGATTTGAGAGGAGAAATTAAATAAATTATACCTCCGACCAAGAGATTGGAGAAAATTCTGCATATTTCCAATGAGAAGAGCAAAGAGCAGGAGTCCAAGTCCAACGATTGCCATGGTAAAGAGGACTTCCCAAACAAAATAGCTTGGAACTTGGTTTCCAGCCAGAGTACTGATTTGCTTCGCAAAATCAAAATTACAGCACCAAGTCATCAGAAAAACAGTTTAATT
Organism: Salix purpurea; assembly: GCA_027405865.1. NCBI lineage: Eukaryota > Viridiplantae > Streptophyta > Magnoliopsida > Malpighiales > Salicaceae > Salix > Salix purpurea. The sequence goes on along the minus strand of JAOWLH010000034.1, from coordinate 6,284,899 downwards.
TGCGCCAACATTGACACAATTATAATATTAAATAGGTGTGTTGCATAAAATGAAAGAGTAATTGAGAAGTAGCCCAAAAAATCAAAGGTTTCAAGATCACAAGGGTTAAAATAAACCCTTGTTTTGTAAACTCAAGCAACACCACCGAGTGAAAAAGGAGGTGTTTTTAGCTTAGTGTAGAGTAAGTGCATTGAAAGTGATTGATTACACCACATTGTTTCCACTAGTCATTTGAACTTCACTCCGCACTCCGTTGTGGGTTGAATATTTTTTTCTAATAAAATAATAAATACATAGATTTTCTTGCATAACAAATTCCTAGATATAAATCGAAAAACTTACGCACATATCTAAATCAATAAATTAAGAATTACCTCTGTAAACACATTAAAATAACCATTAATGATAACTAAAAACAAATAATAATAAAAAAAATAAATCAAAATATTTGATCTTGTAACATGTATCTTTCACTTTGTAAGGATTTTGTTAATTATACAAAAGAAAATGGAAGATTATGACTGGAGGAAGTATTTTAGCGGCAAGTTTCATATTACTTTGCTATGGAGGGAATTTTCAACACACTATAATAGCTTAAAAAAAAGATGGAAGATAAAATTGCTCACATACCTGGAATCCCCAGAACAATGAATATATGTATCTGGTGATGACATTTTTGCCGGTGAGGTTGACTGCTTTGGCATAGATTCCATAATCAAAACCAGTTGTCGGACCACCCGTTTTAAAACATTCACTAGCATTAGAGTTATGTGTCCATTTAAACCAGTTTGGATCAGACCCATATTCTTCTGTTACATTCCCACGTCCACAGTCTAAAAATTTCAAGCATTGATGTGGAAAACCAGTATAATGGCAAGCATCATGGAGACATTGATTAACTCTCTGTTAAAAGAGTGGGAGGAGTTATTTTAGTACTATCACCAACGCATCAAAATACAGAACTAGTTTCAGATTTCGCTCAATCAGCCAAAAGGAGAAAGAAAGCAATGTGCCGAAAAAGAAAATGATCCATGCAATGATACTGTGACAAGAAAAAGAAATGTTATGCTAGTAAACCAAGATATTCCTCTCACTCTATCATTGCTTCAGAGGTTAAAAAACTAGAGATCGAAGATTATGAGGAGATCGAGGGCGAGAACTCATGAAAAAATGTATATGCATCTCTAGATACTAGAGATCCAGAGTAGTAACAAAGTTCATAAAACCTTCTGGATATTCAAAGGATAGGAAAATGTTTACAGAAATAAAGCTCAATATACTCACCTGCAACCCAAAGAGATACCAACATGACCCAACGATGTGGCCAGACAACATATAGGTGAAAAGATTTATAATGAAGTTTGCCAATGCTGTCTCAAATATGAAGCCACTTGGAGACCGACCAATGAAGAAAGGAGTAAGCCTACACAGCTTTGGAATATTCTGGACAAGAACAGCTGATCGCAGAAGATTTTTGGCAGTATTTGCTCCAGAGACATCCTGTCCCATTGGTAAGACTACTAATATAATGATCTGCACATGATTACCAAGAATATGGTATTAGATTCCAGTGCTAAAAGAAGACATAATTTACTGAATCTGGAAGATTACAACGTCATTTCTAATATTTTGCTCAGATTGAAGACAATGTAAGGATTAGTAGGCATTGTGTTGCAAGCAGAGAGTATGGAACTAATATAAAAAGGGGTGTTAAAAAGGGTGGCGGTGGTTGAGGACAAGGAAATGCTGGCGGATACCATAAAGATCTAAGGGATTGAGATGCCTCACTCAACGTGGGCCATCCATATACATATTGATATTATACATAGAATTACATGAATACTCTATACATGACAGAATAGATACAGCACAAGTGTTCTAATGTACAATAAGAAGTCTAATATACAATTGTTTAAGTCTAGATATAATGTAGGAAAGTCTTCCTGTCAAGGATAATTTTTGGCCTTTGTGGTGTATATGTGCGTGAATCCCTCCACTCAAGAATTTTTGTTTATTTTTTTCTTGTTACCTGCCATTTAATATTTTCCTAAAACTAGTCACACTAATGTGTGTCTAGTTCTACACTCACAACTCACTTAGTTTTGCAATTTATTGCGATGTAATTTATAATAACACCAGGGATAGTCAGCTTCGAAAGTGGTTATCTAGATCCTCTCCAAACCTCATTTTAGGAAAGATAGATGGCACCTACAAATTGTTGTGAGTATTATGAATGTAAGGAACGGAAACAGAAACTTGAGGTGTGCTTGTTCACTGTCCTTAAAGATATTTCCCAAACAATAAGGTATCCTCCAGGATTCAACAAGTTCTTTCTTATCAGAAGAGGGCAACATAGAAACAGTTTGGAAAGTAGAAAAACCAACAAATGAGGAGAAGAGAAAAGTGTTTTTTTGGATTGTGTCTTGTTTGAAAAAACTGCATGGTATTTATAGGCTAATTAAAATGGTTGTTACAATAATATAAAATATAGCCGTTATAAAATTAAATTATAGTGACAGTTATAGCTAGAAAAAATAAACAGAAAATATTTTAATTATTAATGGTTACAAATTTAATGTTTTCAGTTTGAGGGTCATCAAAATATTTTAACAAAACAATAAATTTTTTAGAGAGTATAGGCGTTGCCTTGAGCGCAGGGGGGTGAATCAGAGGTTTTTCTCTTACTCGACTCATCCTTGTGTGCTCGAGCTCACTCTACTTCTTTTGTTGGTTACTATCCCATCTCAAGTTTTACTATATAAATACTTGATAAAAGTCTTCTTTTTCCAATGTGGGATACCAAATCCTATATATTCTCTTTGCACTCAAAAAGCTATTGTGTTTTACCAATATGGGATAGACTTTTGAAATACCTTTTATAACTTTTACAACACACACACACACACACACACACACACACACATATATATATATATATTGTAAAAGTTCTAGTAAGATTAGGAGTGTTCATAAAGTTAATCATGAAGTGACTATCATAGCATTGCTCATTAGAGGCTGCATTTGACACTTCACATTTTTCAGGTTTTACCAAGACTTCATTTCAGATTGATGACATTATTTATCCTCCCCATATAAGGCAATCAAACTTAGTGACTTGCTTCAACTAAGTTGGGCCTAAGACCTAGTGTTGTCCTTGTGCCCGCCAGAATCCAAATTCATGTAATGACAAACAATTAATTTCCACATCCTTGGCCCGGTTCAGAATTTGATGTTTAGATGCTTGTTATTCAAACATAAAAATATAGTTATGACATGATGTAATGAATCTTAAATGAAATTTAGAAGGTCAATAGCTACCACGCTAGACAGAGAATGAATGACTAACCTGCGGAAGTGGTAATACCACAAATAAGTCAATAAAGAACCATCCTTGGATGTAGTGCCTGGCAATTTTCTTTGGATGGTCAACTAACTCTCCAGCACCAACCACTCTAGATTCAGGAGCAACATAAGCTAACCTAAACTGCAGAAAATAAATGAGAGTCTTAATGAATTGATAACTGTTAAGAATAATTTTCATATATCAGTCAAAGTTGGACTATAAAAGAGCTTTAAGATAGGATAATGGAGTTTCACAATCATAGTTGAATAGTTAAAAGAGCACAGAGACAAGCTCATCATTTTTTATAGGAGCTTTTTTCATCACCGGGTCGTTTTATATGACATTACGGTTTTCATCACCTTTAAATTTAATCTCATGTGTCATAAAAAGTTCTATGATCCTAGAAAAAAAGTTTTCAGCTAAAATTTTACATGATCCCTTTAACGGCTTTAACAGTGTCAAGTGTGGTGTTACTATAAAGCCTATAATAAGTGATCTCTACATTCAAAATAAAAAAAGATTGCCATTAGTACTAATGGAGATGACAGGTCTAACAGCAGCCAGAAAGAAGGAAATAAAATTAGATAAATGCAAGGAGCTAGTGTACCTGAAGAAGTATGTTTAGTAAGTAGATGAGATCAGTCAAGCTCCTAAAAAACACAATTGTTTTAGTCATTGGCCAATCAATAACTATGCACTTGTTTTCCTGCAACCAAAAATGAAACTCATGTAATTCCACAAAACAAATACAAGCTAAAGTATGAACTAAGGAGAATAATAAAGCCTTGAAGTAAAAAACAGATGAAGTATCTTAGCAATAACGAAAGCTTTCGAGCAATTATTATGGAAGTTCTTTTTCAAATAGTTGCTTGTGGAATCTGGAAGGTCTATACAATCAAAGTAAAATAACGACCAGACAATGACCTCATCATGGACCCTCTCAGCAATAGAATATCCATGATTAGAACACGGAAAGTTGAAAGCCCTAAAACTTAACAAAACTGTTTAAAAGTTGCTAAAATCATGGTTTCAAAGCTGTATGTAACTGCATGATTTGTGAGCTGTACTATATTAATGCCATTAGCTATAAGTTTCGGAGCAAAAAACAAGATAAACATACCTGTTGCACCCATAGCAAGAAAAAAAACAAGGGATCGATGAAAATCGCCACCAAGCATGAAATGAAAAAACATTTGTTCCACTTTTGAACCACATGAGTATGAGGATTCATAACTCTAAGAATATTTGAGTTTCTAACATCATTGAATCTCCTCGTCCAACCTTTAGCATCTTCATGGAGAACATTTTGAAACTGCAAGAAGCACAAAGACAGAAAGCTATGATCTAGTAATGGTTCAACATACTATTTATAAGCCAATCACAGGATACTGAATATTGTTTTCTACTTGTAGAATTAGAAAAGATACACAATTCTCCTGCAGTTGGAATGTAATTTTCTTGCAGGTAGACACTATAGATTTTATTTTATTTTAAGCTCATGAAACTGAGAAAAATTATTGAAAGAGCTTGCACAAATATTCTCTTTGATGCATTCACTCACAAGGAAAACACTGCTTCTTGATCTGGTTTGAAACTAGCCAACACCTTCCAAAAAATTCTTACAAATCTACTTGGAGAAAAAATAGATTTGCCTAGCTTCATAAGTTAACCATGGTATTAGAACTTACCAAAAAAACTAAACAAACTAGGAAAACTTAGACAACAATCCAATGTTAGCCAACTTTGGTCAAATTTTATGAATGCATCAACTCATCACCTTATGCATATACGTTGTCAAAATCTCCAAAACAAAACGAACCTATTCTCTTTACAACCATCATATTAGGTCCTTTAGAGTATAATAAATCTTGAACTTAGAAAAGCCAAAAGGAGAACTAGTTTTCTTCCTCCTCATTGAACAATGATTTTCCCCTACATCATGCTATAGTCCTCAAAACCAACCAACAAGATGTCAAAGATCAGACCTTGAGCTTCGTGCCATACATTTATGCCGTGGAAGAATTTAAATGATTGCCAGGGTAGATTTTGCAAACAAATTCATGCAAATGAACATTCCAAAACAACATAAGAACTTGAATGGTTCCCAAACAGTTAGGCTATATGCAAAGAAGAATGCAAACAAATGAGCACATAGATAACAACCAATTCAATACCAAAAATAGAATCTGAAACTCAACCATGTTAGAGAATAATATAAATCATATTCTAGGGCCTCACCTAAGAGTTTAAGCTTTTAGGTAAGATGGTTCCTTTACATGGTATCAGAGTCTTGTTGACCAAGCGGTCGCGAGTTTAAATCTCACCACTCTCATTCTATTTGATAAAAATCAAGCACAAGGTAGTATGGACCTATGTGCAAGTATCAAGCCCAAAAGTTTTCACTTGAGGGGGTGTGTTAGAGAATAATATAAATCATATTCTGGTGCCTCACCTAATAGCTTAAGTTTTTAAGTGAGATGGTTCCTTCACAAACCACAACTCCCCAACCAACAAATAAGTCTATAGCGAACCATCATTTTTAAGTACATTTTATAATGTTCAACACCCACATAGCAGAGCTTATGCGACTGGAGCTCAGAATTCAAGTCCCCCGCAAATAAATAAAAACTCATTACTCCCACAACCAATACCTAACCATATGAACTTAAATCAAGCTCCTCAATATAATATTTTCCTTTTCAATTAGATCATGTAAATGAAAAGATTGCTCAAAATGAAAGGAAACTTAAGCACAATATCTCTGATGACATATTACACCTTTCAACCATGAAGAATATCAACAATAACCCCCACTGGATCTGTACAACCTCTGTTGCCACCGTTTTTCCTTTATGAAAGCATCAAAAACTATTATCATAATCTCATTCCACCACTCTCTGTCACCACCAACAAGAATAGCCTCGAGAGTATAGACCAATTACCATTACAGCTTTTATTTTGACTTGTGAGATTTATCATGTCATGAATTCTCAAGATTTCATCTTTTCACCAAGTGAAACCAATTTGGGATAGCATGTCAAGGAAACGAGAAGCCCTCTGCAAGATTTTTGTTTCTTATCCCACTAAGGAACTACTCATCACTTTCAAAGAGATGGCAATCAAATTATGGCCAATACTCGCTATGTTGATAACAATACAGGAGGTTATCATGAAACTAAACTAGTGATGGAGAAAGCCTAGTTTTATGATAGAGCTACTCAACAAAAGTGACCAAGCAAAAATATATGCAACAAAATTGCCATTTATGAATGAAGTATTAATCATAATCCATATAGAAACTGGTTCCCCTGTTTGTATAATGAAGGGCAACGAGAAGTAGCAGTAAAAATCCAGGATAACATGACAGAAACTCCAGAAGCTATAAGATTTTTTTCTATAAGAACAAAAGCATACCCTGGAATCTTTGGAATGGTAATACGATGGGCATGTTGTGCAGTAAGGATCATTGCACATCCCTAGTTGCCCAGACCTCATTAAGTGGGTATTTATGTCATCCCGGTTGTTCTGATCCACTCCTTTGAAAGATACATAGCTCTCTGGCTTGGGTTCCACCTTTTTGCGAGCTATTACACCATGATTTGCCGGGAACAGGTTTTCAGTGTTACGGTTGATATATAACGGGCCGCTCATTTGTGCCAGTGGAGCTTTTCTTTCTCTACGCAGTGGACCAGTATAGCCAACACGATTGGCAACACCATAGGACTCCATGGAATTCACGGTAATAGAAATTGATTCACTCGGAGTCCTGGAAGGAAATGGCGAAAATCGAGAATCCACCTCTTCATCCATTAACTTTGGATGTGTGTGTGACAGCATTGGTGCATCATCTTTTTCATGGTCAGCCATTGATTATTAATAGAGCCTACAAAGGAGCAGAAAATGAAATCAATATTCAATACCATATAAATGCATGTCCAATTACAGAAGGAAAATTCATGAAGAAACACAGTGGAACAGGAACCCGAAAGGTGGGAGAAGAAAAATAAGAAATAAAGGTGAAAAATCAGTTGCTCCTATGCCCGTAATGATTTGATGAATTCATGAGATCAATAAATTGTTCTCAATAAATAAATAAAACTCATTCGGGCCAAACATGTTCGAGCCGTAAAATTCTAGTTTAGTTTAGTTCCCATGATTATAACCTTCGTTGAAGAAGAGTTCAGCTTACTAAAGTCAAGCCCAAAAGGTTTCATTTGACCAGTGATTCTAGCTACTAGCACTTGATGTATCAAAAACTGATTCTGTGCTGTGTAAAAACATCATTAAAAGAACATCATTAACCAAAAGGACTTCTAGCAGACTCTATAGTTAGTTTTTCCTGCGCGGTTAAGAGATTGCCCATATATGGATGACAAGAACAGACACCCAATTTGACTTTAAAAGAGCAAAATCACTGATGAACAGCAAAGGGTGTTAACTCTTAAGCTCAACTGCTGAAACCCACTTCAGAACTCACTACACTAAAACAAAAACTAAAACAAAAACAAAACAAAAACAAAAAAGTACAAAAAAGGCACAAACCTGCTGTAACTTGGAAGCAAAGAAAACCAAATTAAATTCTAAATCCCAAGCTGCATCATCTAGCAATGAGCAATGCAATTCAAGCTTGAAAGAGCAGTACTGGAAGAGATAAAGAGGGAGACTTTGAAGGTGAAGACTTTGGTTTAGTTCTGTGTTAACGAGAGTTGGGATGACTTTTGCTCCACTGGCTTGCTTTGGTCGCCCATTGTACAAAGCTTCGTAAGAAACCAGACAAGCATATAATGAACTTGCCTGTGTCATGCCAGTCATTACCTGTCAACTATGACGACTTGTTCTTGGTTGACTCTTCAATAAAGTAATCTTCGTCCAAATTGGCTTCGCCGTCTGCTTTGACGGGGGTACCTTCTTCTCAAATATTGTGAAATTTTATATAGGCACTAGCCACTAGGTACTGCATGTCTTATATTATTTGCATAATAACTGAGATTTCTGGTTCAATTATATTATTTTATAAAAAGTATTTTTAAAATTGTGTTGATTGTGTTGATATTAAAAGTATTTTTTAAATTTAAATAATAATAATAATAATAATAATGTATTTTCAAGTAAAAGAAACTATAAAAATCAACTTCTATTATGCTTTTAAATATACAATATGCCATGCACGCATCAAGAACTATCTATCTTTCTCTTATTTAATTTTTTCAAATATTGTGAAATTTTATACAGTTATAAATTTTTAGGATGAAACAATCAATTATCTACTATTAAATTAAAAACAATTATAATCAAATTAGATACCTTAACTATTAAGGGCAGAATAGCAAATTCACACACATTCCTTTTTTTTATTATTATTTTTTACTAGTAATAAATTTGATTTTTTTATTTTCAACACGTGTTTTTTTAAATAAATAAAAAAATTCACAAACCACACCCCCTCGTAAACCGGCACCCCTCACCCAAATTGGGTTAAGAGAGCAAGAAACCCGGTCTCTAGAAATTAAGGCCCATCACCACCATTCTTGAGCTCATTTTTCTTGTTTCAAGGGTTTCTCCAGTTACAAGAGAAAATAATAATAATTATTATTATATATATATATATATTAAAAAAAAAAAACGCTAGCTAGGGATTCAGGAGCGGTTGCGTGTATTTGGCGCGTTGCTATCTTGTTGCCCAAGTTTTAACATAGCTTCATAAAAGTATAGTGTAATAGAATTCTCCAGAAACAGAAACAGAAACAGAAACACACCAAGTTTCGAGCTTTCAATTTGTCTTCCAGAACTCTTACTGTTTTTTTATTTTTTTGTAAATAAAGTGCCATTTATACTTCTTCTTTTAAAGCTTCAAGCTTAACCATCTGCTAAACAACGTTAGTTTCTTATTTCTTTTTCTTTTATTTTATCTGGGTTTTGGATTAGAATTGAAGAACATTCGTTCGTTATATAGTTGATTTGTTTTAGTAAGTATAAGAATAAGAATGTTGTATGTATTTTTGCTTTGTTCGATTTTAATTCAATTTTGCTTTGTTGATTGCAGATTTTTGGTGCTGTTTCTTAAGATCGTTAATTTTTTTTTAAACGTAGCAGAGTTTTATTACAATATATAGTAATGATGGTAAGGATTCTTAGCCATCCTTCTCTTTTCTTTCATGCCCGAGTTAAGTGTGTAAAATTCTGACTATCCCAGACTCTTATAAGATAAATACGCCTTGACTTGAACCCGAGATCTATAATGTAGATATCAAGCCTTTTAACACCACGCCAAAAACTTTTATTACATAATCTAGAAAACACCCAGCTACGTTAGCATGCTGACTGCAGGTTGAATATGAGAAAATCTATGTACAAGAAAAATAAATTTTTTAATAATATGGTTTCTAGTACATTCATAATTCCGTTCCTGTTGTTTCCTTATTCATATGTTGTCTTCAATTTTCATGGAAATTTTCCACGTTTTAGTACATGAAAAGACTTAATTTAATTCTGTTATATGCTCTAACCACACACACACACAAGAATATCTAAACCCTTGAATTTGAAGAATGGTTTGATTGAACGCCCTGCCTATTCCTTGGACATTTCTTCGGATCTCTCCACGCAACTTTAACAAAGTCTGAACGAACAGCCGAAACCATTTGCTGTTTTAAGAGTTCATTTTGCACCACTGATTTAAAAAGAAATTTATCCAATTTTTCACTTGAATCAAATCTTTGATTATAACTCAAAAGTCATGCTGAAAGCACACTAAAACTCTCCCTTCCGAATTTACTTGCACTACAAAAAAACAGGTCGATTTGCAACGGATTGATCCGTTGATCCGTTGCAAATAACAAAGAAAGTCGTTGCTAATATTAATTAACAACGGCATTTACAACGGACACAATCCGTTAGAAAAAAGTCGTCACAAATTTTGCTTGCAACGGATTACCCGTTGCAAAATAATTTGCAACGGATAATCCGTTGCAATTTCTCCCGTTGCAAATACACATTTTGCAACGGCTGGTCCATTGCCGTTGCAACAGCGAGTCCGTTGCCGTTGCAACGGACGAAATATTATTTAAATATTTATATTTTTAAATTCTATTTTTAATATATTTTAATTTTAATTAATTACAACTAAATCTTTTAAAAGCACTAGCAAATATTGAAATATTATTAATATTGAAAATAACATAAATATGGTGGAAATAAAAATTATTATAAATTAAAATTCTTAATACACTACTAATTCGATTATATTTACATGACTAAGTAAATAAACGTGGAACCTTAATACACTACAGATTCGATTATATTTACATGACTAAGGGCCTGTTTGGGAGTGCAGTTGCAGTAGCTTTTCAAAGTATTTTTTGTGCTGAAATATATCAAAATGATATTTTTTTATTTTTTAAAAATCATTTTTGACATCAGCACATCAAAATAATTAAAACGCACTAAAAAAATTTCATTTAAAATGCAAAAAAAAAATTGAAATTTGGCAAAACACTGGTTGCACCGCCCATCCAAACAGGGCTTAAGTAAATAAACATGAAACTTAAAAATACATATTTTAAAGTGTTTAAGGCGGAAATGATCTACGATGTTGTTGATGAGAGGAAGATGGACCATTATATGGCATTTGAGGTCGAGGTCCTGGTGCCATTGTAGGTGATGGCATCGACGGAGCCACAGGTGTTGGCATACCTAGACCCATATGTCCTACCAAGAGCTTAAGACAATCTTGAATGGAAGAAATTTGAGTTTGCATTTGATCCAATTGCTCTTGATACCGTCTATTAGTTGTTGTGCTTGGATATGATGAATTTACTGAGTAGGTATGTGAAGAACTCACATCAACTTTAGATTTAGGCATACGGGGTGCACCATATACTCGATCCTTGCTTACTCCCCCTGAAGCCTCACACCAAGCTGCTCCATCAAATGAGGGATGATTGTCCTGATCAGGTCCATATCTTGCAACCATCTCATTTCTATATTTTTCCTGCAAACAGACAAGTCCATGTCAAAATATATTAATTTGAATATGAATGATATTTCATATATATATAAAATAAAATATAAGTACTTACCACCACTATTTTAGACCGGTTATCTACAAATGTGCCGGTCTCATTTGATTTTTGATGCAAAGCAGAAAAGACCTCATCCCAGGGAAGTTCTTTCCCCCCGGCCTGTTCTTGCTACGAACATGAAAAAAAAAAGTAAGCAACAAAAATATTAAACAAATTAAATTACAAGTGTTGAACAATAACATTTCATACCATACTAGCTCGATATGATGCAAATGACACCGAGCCAGCAGAATGGGTACTTATTTTCCCATCTGTTTTCTTCAATCGATTCTCTTTTGAAGTTTTGGATCGTTTGCAAAATCTATCGGTGGACCAAACATCGTTGATCATCGTATTCCAATCTTCATTTTGGATCCAAACAGGTCCTTTATCTAGACAATCAATGATATTTGTTGTACCTATTATTGACATAGCTTTATTTCGAGCTCTTGCCAATTGTTGGTTCAAGGAAGTTCGAGCTTTATCTTCCCATATTTTACGAACAATTGCTTCATCTTCTTCGGGGAAGACATATTTTTTCTATCAAATACATATGACAATTAATAAATGTTAACATAAACACACAGATCTCAAACAACCTCATCATTTAACAAAGAACTAGTATCTCGTGCCAATCATTTGCAAAACATCTAGTTATATCAAGTTGGATCAAAATTCCACTTATGCAAGGAAGCATAAACTACATTGGAGCTCCATGCTAAAATAATACATTATAATCGATCAAGTGTGCTTGAAAACAGGAAAGTCAAAACACATATTTAGACCAGAACCAAAACCAAAGGAAGAAACTGCTCAACACCATCTACACCTAGCATTTACTAAGCCAGATACCTCATAGCATCCCCAGAACAACAAAAATCCATTAAGTGATCACTCAATCATTCAATCAGCTAAACCATCCCCACAATCCAGTGGAGAACACATCCCGAGCCATATATCAACATAATAGCTCCATAATCGACACAGATACAAATTCATTATTCTTATTAATCATAAAGAAAACTACTCCCTCAAGAAAACAAAGTATCCATCAGCCAACTTCACCTAAAAATCATGATACTTTCAGGGAAACAATTCCAAATCAAGAACAAAACCAGACCCAAATCATAAATACATATAAATTATCTGTATGTAAGCTAATTCCAACTATAATACAAAACCAAACTGGTCAAAAACACATCAACAAAACATCTAACCAATCAATCCATCATTCAAAAAGATTCAAACTTTCCCTTTAATTTCCAAACTACTAAACAAACAAGGCAAATCAATTCTCAATAATCATTCAACTACTGTTAAACATGATTGTCAAATCTCCCTCAAAAATAGTTAGCAGAAAAACATACCTTGAACTCCTTAAACAGTTCATCTTTACACATGGCATCAACTTTATCCCAAGAGTGCCATGGCCCCTTGAAATTAGTTCTCAAAATTATTCCGATTTCTCTGCCACATGAAGCGTTATTGAACCTGAAAAATTAAAGTAACAAACGTTCATGGAACAATAATGACACAAATGATAACTATGTAATAAAAATATTATACTTACTCGGATGTTCCATACAAACTCAGTTCTTTTTTTCCCGACACTGGATCGATTGCCGTGTCAAAACTCTTCCGTTTAATGCTTACACTGCTTCGAGAACAGCTTGAACCATGGATTGAATGGAGGCAATCCGGATCCTCTGAACATCGCATGTTACTACCTTCTCTTGACTCATCGAATTCTCTCTCATCACTACCATCTTCATCAACTTCATCTCCAACTCCTCCCGCATAACCTTGATGTACATTAAATTCTCTAAACATGTTTGTATCATCTCGCGGGACACCTTGTGTTGCTAACAAATCTTGAAACCCGAAAGCTTCATGTGCATTTAACCTCACATGATCCTCTTGATGAGGAAATGTACTTGCAACTCTGTGTGTATAATAATCATGTAGTTGATCAGGCTCGGGTTGGTGAGAAGATGATGCGTTCTTATCCACGGTAGATGGAGTTCTATTCGCTCTGGATGCGGCCTTATCACTTCTGGAATATTGTAATATAGATGCACGTTTAGACATCCTACAACAATTGGATTGTCATCAATAAGTATTGTTGGTAAAAACTAATCAATATGACAATAATAAGAGATATGAACAAAAGAATATTAAATATCATAAGTTAATATATCAATTAAATATAAGAAATACAAGCAGCATGCTAATCAGCATCATCATCAAAAGATATTGATCGATGCTTGATTGTGAGCACTTCCCAGTCAAGAGCTATGTGTATCTTAAGGTTTTCTTTTATTTACTCTGTTTGTTTGGAGTTCACAAGAAATTCTATTGGGTGATGATTTATAAGCAAAAACCAGCACCCAAGTCCTTAATCTAACACCACTCAGGATGACACTAAGCTAATAAAATCCAAACATATTCTTCTTCAGGACGTAAAACTTGAATTTCTGAATTGGCTATTAGGCTCCATCATCATGTATAAGTTTGAAATTGAAGAGAAAAATTCTTGAAATTTGTAGAGAATAAGATCATGCTGGCAGAAATAAATGATGAATATTGATCAAAATATTTCCATGGAAAAGGTTTTGCATAAACACACATCAATAAGTAACCCATGGTATACTGCCACAATCACCTTAAAAAATAGAGGGCTCAATGGTTCGTATAGAGTGTTTTCCCTTGTCTCTGAACAGAGCAATCAATATCCAAGAAAATCAACAAATCATCATAAGGAGTGTGATGTCCAGTGGATTTTAATAAGATGCCCCAATAACACCAAAATATAAGGAGTGTGATGTCCAGTGGATTTTAAAAAGATGCAAATTCTTAACACCAAAATATGATCATGAGAAAGCATCAGAATAAATGAGAAGATGAGTTTATAACAGAGCTGCAATTAAGCACTATGTTCAGCAATAATCCTCAGTCAAGCTTAGTAATATAAACAAAAAGAAAAAAGATAAAATAAATTACCCATTAATATGTTAATAGTTACAATGGGGATTCTGAATCTCATTTACATACATTTATGCTCAAATGGGGATTCTGGCTCCATTGGACCATCCTCAAATAGTTTCAAGTTTTTCTCAAAACAGAATGATAGAAGTTTCTCTTCATATGCATGTAAAACTTCTCCAAGAAGAAAGTTGACTTGAGCTCAAAAATTATCTGACTGAGACCATCAGCTACTCGGGCTCAACATTTACAGACTACTTCAATAATGAATCAGCATAAGTTTTACTGTGAAACCCAAAAACAAAAGCCCATCTGCTGGTCTCTGTACTTTTACAACTCTGGAATCTGGTAGTTGTGTGTGTGTATCAATTCCTTTCTCTTCCATTTCCCTTTCTCTTCCATTTTTTCTAAGTTCTTTCTCTCTTTTGTTATTTTTTCATGATGATACTATGTAACTAAATTGGATTTGGTAGAAGAAAACGCAAGCCTCAAAATCAATAAAACTATGAGATCTAATATGATCAAAACTTTTAGCAAATCATAGTCCAACTACTTATGGCTTGCAAGCCAAAGCATTTTAAGCCAAATATACAAAGGTCAACTAATTAATATCCATTAAAGGAGTAGTGTATTGCTACATTCCTTTGTACCCTGGAGTCCAGGCAGACACTACTCGTGTACTTATATCCCCTTCATGCAGTTAAGTGTTAACAGATATGAAGTTTATAATGAACTTCGACTAAAAAGCATAACTACATTGTACTCCAAAGAGTCATCACTTCAAAACAATTACATCTCCGAGGTAACGACTTTCACAGCATGGCTTTTAGGAGATAAATTGAACAATTAAGTTACATAGAATCCAGTGACTTTAAACTCCGAGATTCTAGTCATGAATTCTCCCACAAAAATTGTTTTTTACCACATTCATCGACAAGAGAAACTGGAATTGCAGCATTGCCTCTAGATTTAATAGTTGAAGGAAAAAATGTTACAGATCTAGTAGAAATCACAAACAGTAACAGCACAACGATGTAATAGATCAAACAAAAACCAGAGAGCCTCGATAACAACCAAAAACAAGATTACAAGAAAAAGAATTATACAATGTGGCTTGGTTATGAGTAAAGAATTCCAAGAACTATTTTAAAAGAGAGAACCTTGGGATCCAACAACATCTAAAATGAAGCAACAAGACAGCAAGTTCTCTTCTTTTTACAATTCTTTTTCAAAATTCCCCAGGAATCAAGAAAGCCCTTAAACCAAAAAAAAAGAAAAAATGAAGAGGGACCAAGTTAAGAGAAGAACTCACGGATTTAAATTTTGAAATGGTGACCGTACCTTCGTTGTTCTGGTGATGCGCCTGCTGGGTGGCTGAAGCTCGTCGCCGGCGAGGTGGTGTTCCAAAGGTGCACGGTGGGGTTGCAGTGGCTGGGGCTATTCTGCCTTTGCTTCAACGGAGACCAGCAGCTGGGTTTCTGGTGCAGAGGGGAGGATTCCGACGAGGTGGTGTAAGGTGGTCGGAGTTTATGGCTGATATTGCTGAACCGAGAGGGAGAGATAGAGAGAGGGTCTTCTGGTTTTAGAGAGAGAAGGTGACCGAACCGAAAAAGAAGAGAAAAAAAAGAAGAAGGGAAAGAGAGAGAGGGTCTTGAGGGTCTTCTGGTTTTGTGTAAGATGCTTGATTTTTCGGGAAGAAGAGATTGAGCTGGTGTTCGTCTTCTGGTTTTGTGTAATTAAGATGCTTGATTTTTCGGGAAGAAGAGATTGAGCTGGTGTTCGTCTTCTGGCTTTGTGTAATTAAGATGCTTGATTTTTCGGGAAGAAGAGATTGAGCTGGTGTTCGGTTGATGGAGTGTTAATGTGAGTAAATGAACAAGCGACCGGGAAAGAGGAAGACACTGGATATTCAATTTACAACGGTAAAACGGTGCGTTTTATCTTTAATTTGCAACAGCTTAGCCGTTGCAAATGTTGCAAATGCAACGGACAATCCGTTGCTACTGCAACGGCAAATCCGTTGCAAATTCAAAAGAAAATCCGTTGCAAATTAAACTTGCAACGGAATATCCGTTGCAATCCTTGTTTTTTTTTTTTTTTTGCAATTCATTTAGCAACGAATAAACAATTTCCGGATGCAAAATTAGCAACGGAATTTTGTAGTGTTGCAGCAAACACCATACATCTTTAATGGAACGTTTCACTTTTCCATGTAGCATGTTCAGCTCTATCTTTATTCTCAAATCACAACTTCACTGGAAGTTAAAAGCCCCACCTCAGGTTGCTTAAATGGTAGCTATTTAAGCTGCAATCCTTGCATGAGGCTTGTCGTGTTGGCTACTAGTGGTCTTGACAGTTAACTTTAGAATCCTTGCATCGAGACTTTAATACTGTTGGGACTTTAGAACCTTGGCTGATAAGTTAATCTGACTGTGGTCCTAGCATGAAGATACATTCAAGGCTATGATTGTAGAACCACAACCACAGCCTAAATAACACCTTCACTGAAAGTTTAAGCCAGTACCATAAGCACTTCCCTGCTTTAATTTCGTGATTATTCTATGATGTTTGATTGATTCTTCTTGAGAAGGAAAGGCGACCTATTTATTTCATTCATGTTCAAATATTTCAAAATTAGACACCCTCTTAATAATTACAAAACCTTAATTATCAGCCAAATCAAACTCTAAAATAGCATCCCTTTTCTCATTCTTGTTTCTATGTTTGTACACCAATGCATGCTAACTGAAATTTTCTCCAATAAATGCATTTTTTTCATAAAGCATCTCTACAATATGCTCGCCTTCATACTCAAAAAAAAGGAGGAAGAAGATACTGTCTTTCAATTCCTTTTGAGAATGCATAAACCTCAAAGATATTATAATCAACATGCATGCAATGCTTTTCTTGTAGCAAAGTCAAACCGCTAAACTTATTAAACATGTACGCAAAAAAGATATGTATAGGCATCGAAATAACCTTATGGCTCCATGGACGAGTGGATTGCTAGTGACTTCTTCAAGGTCTGCGGCACTAAGTGAAAATGCTTCTACATTTGATAGGCACCTTACTGTCCTGCTACTAATCAAACACTGTCCAGAAGTCTTGATTCTGCTTCCATCTGTAGTAGGAACCAAAATTTCATGCTCATGCTCTTATGGTATTAAGGACGCCAACTATTGGAAGTTTGGCTATCGAATAACTTAAAAGTTAAAATGGTCTATCTGAAATAGAAATCAATATTCTCTTAAGAATCATGATATACCTTTGGACATTGAACTATGCTCAAGAAACCATGCGAGAAGTTCCTCGCCACAAACATCCCCTTCGCATAAGTGTCCTCCAGAACCATCATGGTTGATGATTTCCAGTTTTCCCCGCACAATAAAAATCATCTTCTCAACCGGACCACCAACATGAAAAATCTCACTTCCCTCGATGTATATTTTTTGTTTCAATTTCTCACAGACAACATCTAAGACATGGTCATCCATCAAGTTAAAAATCGAAACCTACAGAATTTTACAAATAAATGCATAGTAGGTTAGTCCAAAGTTTATGATTATGAAGTTAGAAAGTCTATATAGATATTATAATAATAATAAAAAAACCTTGTCTTTCTCCTTTCTGGAGACAAACTATTGAGTTTGATTGCAACCCTCAGCCAAATTAACTCAACAGGTTATCAGTACTAATGATCTGTAGGAATCAATGGGTATGTAGGACATATCAAATCAATTTTATTGGCTTGGGATATTTCATATCTTACTTTCTTGACAAGTTCAAAGAGATGCCTTCTTATATCCCTCTGAAGGTCTTCCGGCAAATTCTCCATAAACATTCTTTCATTTACACCTATAGTAACAGCCCAATGATATCGTTCAGCTTTTAACACTCTCCTACATGACAACAATTATAAATGTTATGAGATCCAAATAACATATGCCAAGGAATGTGACCATAGAAAGAAGTAAATTCTTACATGTGCACAAAACAAATAAGAGGAATATTATAGATAGAAATGCAAGGAAACAACAAAAGGGTGTAGCAATAGGCAAAACATAAATGAAAGAATATTTGCTTTGACACAGCAAAATGGTCCAGGAGAAAAATATCATGAATTCCATTTTCCTAAGCAAGGCTTGATGGAGATAACAAAGGTTTCTTTATTTAAATATGGAGGCAAGATATGAAGGAGTTTGATGACACTGTTTCACTCACTGGACACTCCAAGCCTCAAAAGTGTATGGAATTTCATTACATTTCATCACAAAATCCATCATGTCAAGAAATATATGATTGAAGGGGGCGCGCGCGCGCATGTGTGACGGGGAGAAAGGAATTTACCCCCCAAAACGGTAGAAAGATAGAGATGAGAAGTTAAAAGAATATACAGCAGACCTTTTTAGTTCTTGTGGCAAATACCGATGTCTCATCCACTGCTCAATATCTCGTTGCCTCAATGACATATCTGACCTCCTACAAGGGAGAACAGAGAACAATTAATAAATAATAATCACTCAAGCAGATGGCATTCTAATCTACTTGTAAATACCAAACTGGGAATAGAAAACTAATTGGTGAATACGAATTGCATCATATGCCCCCACATCAAAATTGGCATAGAAGTTTTTAAAATTTTTCTTCTCATGATGTAATTATTGTAGGCATCTATCTCATTTCTCACCCATCATTTTTGTCTTTGGAAGTTTAGATTAAAGATAGTGAACTCTAGTAATGATGAACTCACATGTCGTCAAGATTAACCTTTTGAGTACCTGATTGGTGTTAAGCCTATTCTTCGACTGTTTTCAACAACTAAACTTATGTGATTTTATATCAGAAGAATAACCAACAGTTTGAAAAAAGATATAAAAAAGGGATTGGAAGAACTACATTTACTTTTGAATATATAGAGATTAATCAACATATCAAAGTTCACTTATATAGCAATTGATATGAATAACATAGCATGCTGTAAATGTGCAGAGAATTCTTAAAATTTCACACGTGAGAGTACTCCAAAGATTTCAGTTAATAAATTTAGCAATTCCTAACATCATACGATTCCCTCGTTGATGATATCGAGTCAACCATAGATGTAATGAAAATAAATTTAAGTAGGTCTTATACCATTCACTTTCAAGATTATCTAAAGAGAATTTCATTTGTGCTGATTGATTTATCATTCTTGTTAATACATTGAACTTTGCATCAGATGCTTGCTCTATTGAGAGTAGGTGTTCAGCAGTGAAGTTAATGATCACTATATAGAGAGTATCTAAAATATGGGAGAGAAAGTGATGAAAAATATCTTTAAATATGAACGCGGGATAGGTAACTACTTCATCAAGCACAACCTATACATTTCTTCCTCGATCATTTGACAGACATTCTAGCTAGGCCATCCATGCTTTCAAATAAGAACACTATTGAAATGGATGCACAATAATAACGTTTTCACCAGCAAACACTCAACAAAAAAACAGAATGGAAAAAAAAACAAAAAACCCATGTCATTATGAAGAACTGAAGGCTTTTGGGTGAGATTTGAGAGGAGAAATTTAATAAATTATACCTCCGACCAAGAGATTGGAGAAAATTCTGCATATTTCCAATGAGAAGAGCAAAGAGCAGGAGTCCAAGTCCAACGATTCCCATGGTAAAGAGGACTTCCCAAACAAAATAGCTTGGAACTTGGTTTCCAGCAAGAGTACTGATTTGCTTCGCAAAATTAAAAATACAACACCAAGTCATCAGAAAAACAGTTTAATTTGCACCAATATTGACACAATTATAATATCAAACAGGTGTGCTGCATAAAATGAAAGAGTAATTGAGAAGTAGCCCAAGAAATCAAAGGTTTCAAGATCACAAGGGTTAAAATAAACCTTGTTTTGTAAACTCAAGCAACACCACCAAGTGAAAAAGGAGGTGTTTTTAGCTTAGTGTAGAGCAAGTGCGTTGAAAGTGATTGATCACGCCACATTGTTTCCACTAGTCATTTGAACTTCACTCCGCACTCCGTTGTGGGTTGAATATTTTTTTCTAATAAAATAATAAATACATAGATTTTTTTGCGCAACAAATTCCTATATATAAATCGAAAAACTTATGCACATATCTAATTCAATAAATTAAGAATTACCTCTGTAAACACATTAAAAAAACCATTAACGATAACTAAAAACAAAATTAGAAAAATCGATAGACAAATATAAATCAAAATATTTGTCGTTCACCCAGTTATAATTAATGAGTTTGTTTATTAAAATTATTTTTTTATCAGATCAAATGATAATAAAAACAGACACATATAAATTAATAAATTAAAATGATAAAAAATAGAAGTGAGAAAAAAAAAAACTAATATCGAATGTGGTGACGCATCCAACACGCATTGCATCGAAAGGAAAAGAATGTGGTGACGCATCCAACAACATGGCAAAAGGGCTGGCAGTTTTGACCACCGGAAGGTGCTGTATACACCGCCCAAAGAGCTCAGGCACCTCCCACGCACTGCCAAGTAAACAACTTCTGCCAACAATTTTTTGAATTTAAAACCATTTAATCATCCTAAATGTACCAGATTATCCTCCATGGTTTTTGAATTATGAATTGACAAAAAAAAAAGTGTAAAGAAACTAAAAATCCCTAGGCTAAAGGGTAAATACGTCTTTTCACCAAAAAGGTAACATATACTATCGGTAAAATCTGTAATAACTACTTAGCCATGTGAGAAGGCTGAACCACCTCCAACTCATAAAAAGTGCCATTGTTTTTTTAAGGATTTTGTCAATTATACAAAAGAAAATGGAAGATTATGATTAGAGGAAGTATTTTAGATGCAATTTTCATATTACTTTGCTATGGAGGGAATTTTCAACACATCATAATAGCTTAAAAAAAAGATGGAAGATCAAATTGCTCACATACCTGGAATCCCCAGAACAATGAATATATGTATCTGTTGATGAAATTTTTGCTGGTGAGGTCGACTGTTTTGGCATAGATTCCATAATCAAAACCAGTTGGCGGACCACCCATTTGAAAACATTTGCTAGCATTAGAGTTATGTGTCCAGTTCAACCAGTTTGGTTCAGACCCATATTCTTCATTTGCATTCCCATGTCCACACTCTAAAAATTTCAAGCATTGCTCTTGAAAACCAGTATAATGGCAAGCATCAAGGAGACATTGATTAACTCTCTGTTAAAAGAGTGGGAGGAGTCATTTTAGTACTATCACCAACGCATCAAAATGCATAACTAGTTTCGGATTTCGCTCAATCAGCCAAAAGGGTATAGAAAGCAATGTGCCAAAAAAGAAAATGATCCATGCAATGATACTGCGACAAGAAAAAGAAAGTTATGCTAGTAAACCAAAATATTCCTCTCACTCTATCATTGCTTCAGAGGTTAAAAACTAGAGATCGAAGATTATGAGGAGATCGAGGGCGAGAACTCATGAAAAAATGTATATGCATCTCTAGATACTAGAGATCCAGAATAGTAAAAAAGTTCATAAAACCTTCTGGATATTCAAAGGATAAGAAAATGTTTACAGAAATAAAGCTCAATATACTCACCCGCAACCCAGAAAGATACCAACTTGACCCAACGATGTGGCCAGACAACATATACGTAAAAAGATTTATAATGAAGTTTGCCCATGCTGTCTCAAATATGAAGCCACTTGGAGACCGACCAATGAAGAGCCTACACATCTTTGGAATATTCTGGAAAAGAACAGCTGCTCGCAGAAGAGTTTTGGCAGTAATTGCTCCAGAGGCATCCTGTCCCATTGGGAACAATACTAATATAGTGATCTGCACATGATTACCAAGAATATGGTATTAGATTCCAGTGCTAATAGAAGACATAATTTACTGAATCTGGAAGATTAAAACGTCATTTCTAATATTTTGCTCAGATTGAAGACAATGTAAGGATTAGTAGGCATTGTGTTGCAAGCAGAGAGTATGGAACTAATATAAAAAGGGGTTTTAAAAAGGGTGGCTGTGGTTGAGGACAAGGAAATGCTGGCGGATACCATAAAGATCTAAGGGATTGAGATGCCTCACTCAATGTGAGCCATCCATATACATATTGATATTATACCTGCCATTTAATATTTTCCTAAAACTAGTCACACTAATGTGTGTCTAGTTCTACACTCACAACTCACTTAGTTTTGCAATTTATTGCGATGTAATTTATAACAACACCAAGGATAGTCAACTTCGAAAGTGGTTATCTAGATACTTTCCAAACCTCATTTTAGGAAAGATAGATGACACCTACAAATTGTTGTGAGTATTATGAATGTAAGGAACGGAAACAGAAACTTGAGGCGTGCTTGTGATGTCTAATCTCCTTAAGTATATTTCCTGAACAATAAGGTATCCTCCAGGATTCAACAAGTTCTTTATTAACAGAAGAGGGCAACATAGAAACAGTTTGGAAAGTAGAAAAACAGAAGAAGAGAAAAGTGTTTTTTTTTCGGATTGTGTCTTGTTTAAAAAAAATGCATGGTATTTATAGGCTAATTAAAATGGTTGTTACAATAATATAAAATATAGCCGTTATAAAATTAAATTATAGTGACAGTTATAGCTAGAAAAAATAAACAGAAAATATTTTAATTTTCAATGGTTACAAATTTAATGTTTTCAGTTTAAGGGTCATCAAAATAATAAAATTTTTAGAGAGTATATGCGTTGCCTTGAGCGCAGGGGGATGAATCAGAGGTTTTCCTCTTACTCGACTCATCCTTGTGTGCTTGAGCTCGCTCTACTTCTTTTGTTGGTTACTATCCCATCTCAAGTTTTAGTATATAAATACTTGATAAAAGTCTTCTTTTCCAATATGGGATACCAAATCCTATATATTCTCTTTGCACTCAAAAAGCTATAGTGTTTTACCAATATGGGATAGACTTTTGAAATACCTTTTATAACTTTTACAACATATATATATATATATATATATATATATATATATATATATATATATATATATATATGTTGGGCCTAAGACCTAGTGTTGTCCTTGTGCCCGCTAGAATCCAAATTCATGTAATGACAAACAATTAATTTCCACATCCTTTGCCAGGTTCAGAATTTGACGTTAGATGCTTGTTATTCAAACATAAAAAATATAGTTTTGACATGATGTAATGAATCTTAAGTGAAATTTAGAAGGTCAATAGCTACCACGCTAGACAGAGAATGAATCACTAACCTGCGGGAGTGGTAATACCAAAAATAAGTCAATAAAGAACCATCCTCGGACGTAGTGCCAGGCAATTTTCTTTGGATGGTCAACTAACTCTCCAGCACCAACCACTCTAGATTCAGGAGTAAAATAAGCTAACTTAAACTGCAGAAAATAAATGAGAGTCTTAATGAACTGATAATTGTTAAGAATAATTTTCATATATCAGTCAAAGTTGGACTTTAAAAGAGCTTCAAGACAGAATAATGGAGTTTCACAATCATAGTTGAATAGTTAAAAGAGCACAGAGACAAGCTCATCATTTTTTATAGGAGCTTTTTTCATCACCGGGTCGTTTTATATGACATTGCGGTTTTCATCACCTTTAAATTTAATCTCATGTGTCATAAAAAGTTCTACGATCCTAGAAAAAAAGTTTTCAACTAAAATTTCACATGATTCCTTTAGCGGCTTTAACAGTGTCAAGTGTGGTGTTACTACAAAGCCTATAATAAGTGATCTCTACATTCAAAATAAAAAAGATTGCCATTAGTACTAATGGAGATGACAAGTCTAACAGCAGCCAGAAAGAAGGAAAGAAAATCAGATTAATGTAAGGAGCTAGTGTACCTGAAGAAGTATGTTTAGTAAGTAGATGAGATCAGTCAAGCTCCTAAGAACCACAAATGTTTTAGTCATTGGCCAATTAATAACTATGCACTTGTGTTCCTACAACCAAAAATGAAACTCATGTAATTCCAAAAAACAAATACAAGCTAAAGTATGAACTAAGGAGAATAATAAAGCCTTGAAGTAAAAAACAGATGAAGTATCTTAGCAATAACGAAAGCTTTCGATCAATTATTATGGAAGTTCTTTTTCAAATAGTTGCTTGTGGAATCTGGAAGGTCTATACAATCAAAGTAAAATCACGACCAGACAATGACCTTATCATGGACCCTCTCAGCAATAGAATATCCATGATTAGAACACAGAAAGTTGAAAGCCCTAAAACTTAACAAAAGTGCTTAAAAGTTGCTAAAATCATGATTTCAAAGTTGTATGTAACTGCATGATTTGTGAACTGTTCTATATTAATGCCATTAGCTATAAGTTTGGGAGCACAAAGCAAGATAAACATACCTTTTGCACCCATAGTAAGAAAAAAAACAAGGGATCGACGAAAATCGCCACCAAGCATGAAAAGAAAAAAAATTTGTTCCACTTTTGAACCACTTCATTATGAGGATTCACAACGTTACGAATATATGGGTTTATAACACTATTGAATCTCCTTATCCAGTCTTCAGCATCTTCATGGCGAACATTATGAAACTGCAAGAAGCACAAAGGCATAAAGCTATGATCTAGTAATGGTTCAACATACTATTTATAAGCCAATCACAAGATACTTAATATTGTTTTCTACTTGTAGAATTAGAAAAGATTACAATTCTCCTATAGTCGGAATGTAATTTTCTTGCAGGTAGACGCTATAGATTTTATTTTAAGCTCATGTAACTGAGAAAAATTATTGAAAGAGCTTGTGCAAATATTCTCTTTGATGCATTCACTCACAAGGAAAACACTGTTTCTTGTTGAAACTACCCAACACCTTCCATAAAATTCTTACAAATCTACTTGGAGAAAAAATAGATTTGCCTAGCTTCATAAGTTAACCATGGCATTGGAACTTACCAAAAAACTAAACAAAGGAAACTTAGACAACAAACCAATGATAGCCAGCTTTGGTCAAATTTTGTGAATGCATCAACTCGTCACCTTATGCATAAACGTTGTCAAAATTTCCAAAACAAAACGAACCTATTCTCTTAACAACCATCATATTAGGTCCTTAAGAGTATAATAAATCTTGAACTTTGAAAAGCCAAAAGGAGAACTTGTTTTCCTCCTCCTCCTTGAACAATGATTTTCCCCTACATCGTGCTATAGTCCTCAAAACCAACCAACAAGATGTCAAAGATCAGACCTTGAGCTTCGTGCCATACATTTATGCCGTGGAAGAATTTAAATGATTGCCAGGGTAGATTTTGCAAACAAATTCATGCAAATGAACATTCCAAAACAACACAAGAACTTTAAATGGTTCCCAAACAGTTAGGCTATATGCAAAGAAGAATGCAAACAAATGAGCAAGTAGATAACACCCAATTCAATACCAAAAATAGAATCTGAAACTCAACCATGTTAGAGAATAATATAAATCATATTTTGACTTGTGAGATTTATCACGTCATGAATTCTCAAGATTTCATCTTTTCACCAAGTGAAACCAGTTTGGGATAGCATGTCAAGGAAACGAGAAGCCCTCTGCAAGATTTTTGTTTCTTATCCCACTAAGCAACTACGCATCACTTTCAAAGAGATGGCAATCAAATGATGGCCAATACTCGCTGTGTTGATAACAATATAGGAGGTTATCATGAAACTAAACCAGTGATGGAGAAAATCCTAGTTTTATGATAGAACTACTCAACAAAAGTGACCAAGCAAAAATATATGCAACAAAATTGCCATTTATGGATGAAGTTTTAATCATAATCCATATAGAAACTGGTTCCCCTGTTTGTATAATGAAGGGCAACAAGAAGTAGCAGTAAAAATCCAGGATAACATGACAGAAACTCCAGAAGCTATAAAAAAAAATTCTATTAGAACAAAAGCATACCCTGGAATCTTTGGAATGGCAATACGATGGGCATGTTGTGCAGTAAGGAACATTGCACATCCCTAGTAGCCCAGACCTCATTAAGTGGGAATTTGTAGCAGTATTTGTGTCATCCCGGTTGTTCTGATCCATTCGTTTGAAAGATATATGGCTTTCTGGCTTGGGTTCCACCTTTTTGCGAGCTATTACACCATGATTTTCCGGGAACAGGTTTTCAGTGTTACGGTTGATATATAACGGGCCGCTCATTTGTACCAGTGGAGCTTTTCTTTCTCTACGCAATGGACCAGTATAGCCAACACGATTGGCAAAACCATAGGACTCCATGGAATTCACGGTAATAGAAATTGATTCACTCGGAGTACTGGAAGGAAATGGCGAAAATCGAGAATCCACCTCTTCATCCATTAACTTTGGATGTGTATCTGACAGCATTGGTGCATCATCTTTTTCATGGTCAGCCATTGATTATTAATAGAGCCTACAAAGGAGCAGAAAATGAAATCAATATTCAATACATATAAATGCATGTCCAATTACAGAAGGAAAATTCATGAAGAAACACAGTGGATATTTTGATTAACAAGAACAGGAACCCGAAAGGTGGGAGATGAAAAATAAGAAATGAAGGTGAAAAATCAGTTGCTCCTATGCTCGTAATGATTTGATGAATTCATGAGATCAATAAATTGTTCTCAATAAATAAATAAAACTCATTCGAGCCAAACATGTTCGAGCCGTAAAATTCTAGTTTAGTTTAGTTCCCATGATTATAACCTTCGTTGAAGAAGAGTTCAGCTTACTAAAGTCAAGCCCAAAAGGTTACATTTGACCAGTGATTCTAGCTACTAGCACTTGATGTATCAAAAACTGATTCTGTGCTGTGTAAGAACATCATTAAAAGAACATCATTAACCAAAAGGACTTCTAGCAGACTCTATAGTTAGTTTTTCCTGCGCAGTTAAGAGATTGCCCATATATGGATGACAAGAACAGAAACCCAATTTGACTTTAAAAGAGCAAAATCACTGATGAACAGCAAAGGGTGTTAACTTTTAAGCTCAACTGCTGAAACCCACTTCAGAACTCACTACACTAAAACAAAAACAAAAACAAAAACAAAAAAGTACAAAAAAGGCACAAACCTGCTGTAACTTGGAAGCAAAGAAAACCAAATTAAATTCTAAATCCCAAGCTGCATCATCTAGCAATGAGCAATGCAATTCAAGCTTGAAAGAGCAGTACTGGAAGAGATAAAGAGGGAGACTTTGAAGGAGACAGTGAAGACTTTGGTTTAGTTCTGTGTTAACGAGAGTTGGGATGAATTTTGGTCCACTGGCTTGCTTTGGTTGCCCATTATATAAAGCTTCGTAAGAAACAGGCAATAAAAACGAAAAAGCTATAAAAAAATTCCCCATTAAAAAAAAAATTAGAAAAAAAAAACGGAATAAAAAAGAACAAAAAAAGGCAATAAACGAAAAACATAAACAAATTAATATATATATATGGAAAAAAAATATAACCAAAAAATAAAATAAAAATCACCAGAAAAAAATGAGAAAAAAATAATTAGATAAACACATATATTGACAGATTTTGTGTCTGTCAATATATGTGTTTATCTAATTATACAAAGCATCGTAAGAAACAGACAAGAATATAATGAACTTGCCAGTGTCATGCCAGCCATTGCCATGCCAGCCATGACCACTTTTTTTATTGGTTGCCTCTTCAATAAAATAATCTTCGTCCAAATTGGCTTCGCCGTCTGCTTTGATGGGGGTACCTTCTTCTCAAATATTGGGAAATTTTATATAGGTACTGTTAAAAGATATACCAGCTGTCATTTATTTCACTATTGTATTTTATTACTTAAACATAATCTCTGCAATAGTTGTTAGGATTGGTACATATTGTTGGGAATCTGTTTTCCCTTCTCTGCCATAGTTGTTAGGAACTTAGGATTGGTACATATTGTTGGGAATCTATTTTCCCTTCTCTGCCATAGTTGTTACAAATATTCGCTCCTCTGCTCAAGAGCTTGATGTATAAATACTAACCTGCACATAATGAATAGTGTGTGATTCAACAACTATACTTTTGTATTCATTACATGGTATTAGAGCTACCACAATAAACAAGTTTTTTTTTCTCTCTTCTCTTCGTCACAGCCACCATGAGTGACTCCATTACACCAGTAAACCAAGCAGTGAGCCACACCCTTGTGACAATCAATGTCACAGCTCAAGCACCTCTCAAACTCAACAGCACAAATTACTTGTCCTGGAAATTTCAATTTCAAACCCTCTTCATTGGTTATTGTAGAACAGTATTCTTTCTTATTCAAATAATACTGAATGTGTACAT
This sequence comes from Salix purpurea, assembly GCA_027405865.1. Taxonomy (NCBI): domain Eukaryota; kingdom Viridiplantae; phylum Streptophyta; class Magnoliopsida; order Malpighiales; family Salicaceae; genus Salix; species Salix purpurea. Next base: position 6,256,243 of record JAOWLH010000034.1, on the reverse strand, counting down.
GTTCTTATAGCATATACAAGGCTGCTAAGTATGGAAATTAATAAATATTTACATAGAATTTGGCTAGGATCATGGTGACCCATATTTGCTGCAGCTAACGGTCATCTTCTCGTGATTTCAGCAATCACTCCAATGACAGCTCATGCCAACACTCCCCCTCAAGTTGGTGCGTAGATGTCTTCAATGCCCAACTTGTCTAGCGAGCTATGAAACACTTTGCTCGAAACAGCTTTTGTAAGAACATCAGCTAGTTGGTCTTCTGACTTTACAAATGGAAATTGAACGATCTTGGCCTCGAGCTTTTCTTTGATAAAATGCCGATCTATCTCCATGTGTTTTGTCCTGTCATGTTGAACTGGATTTTGTGCTATTTGTATTGCTGCTTTGTTGTCGCAGAACAACCTCATGGTTGGCCTAGATGAGTAGCCAATTTCTTCCATTAGTTCCCTTAGCCACAGAAGCTCGCAAAGTCCTTTGGTCATGCCACGGAATTCAGCCTCTGCGCTAGATAATGCCACAACCTTTTGTTTCTTACTTCTCCAGGTGACTAAGTTTCCCCAACAAAGATCTTGAAAACCAGTATATTTGCAAGCATCATGGAGACATTGATTAACTCTCTGTTAAAAAGAGTGGGAGGAGTCATTTTAGTACTATCACCAACGCATCAAATTACAGAACTAGTTTCGGATTTCGCTCAATCTGCCAAAAAGAGAAAGAAAGCAATGTGCCAAAAAAGAATATGATCCATGCAATGATACTGTGACAAGAAAAAGAAATGTTATGCTAGTAAACCAAAATATTCCTTTCACTCTATCATTGCTTCAGAGGTTAAAAACTAGAGATCGAATATTATGAGGAGATCGAGGGCGAGAACTCATGAAAAAATGTATATGCATAGTAGCGAAGTTCATAAAACCTTCTAGATATTCAAAGGATAAGAAAATGTTTAAAGAAATAAAGCTCATTATACTCACCTGCAACCCAAAGAGATACCAACATGACCCAACGATGTGGCCAGACAACATATAAGTGAAAAGATTTATAATGAAGTTACTGTTTAAGAGTATAATTAAGGTTGTTTCTGAAAGTATTTTTCATTTATAAATATATCAAAAAAATATTTAAAAACAATAAAAAAATTTAATTTTTTTTTTTGTCTAAAATCCCAAGAAAATGAAATAATCAAATGACAACACAAAAGTGAAAGGGCAACATTTGAAGGAAACTTAGGGGTGCTTCTGTGCTTTGGAATTGAAAGTCATCAATACCTTAAATTAAGTTTTTGTCATACAATTTATACTAAGTTACTGTTTAAGAGTATAATTAAGGTTGTTTCTGAAAGTATTTTTCATTCATAAATATATCAAAAAAATATTTAAAAACAATAAAAAATTTTAATTTTTTTTTTAAAAAGCATTTTTAAAATATAGTGTGAAACACCCCAAAATATGGTCATGCAACTTTGTGTTGGCCATTAGTGTCATGCTACTTTGATGTGGCATTTGAATCATGAACATTTGCATCATGCAACTTAAATTTTCTCTTCTTTTTCTAAGCATTCGGGTCTTGTGATCTCTTTTTAAATCTTATGCCCTCCCCTCAAAAAGTGTAGAGTGTATAGGGATACAGAAGGATGGAATGCTGAAGATGTGGCTGTTTAAAATTGTTTTTTAATATATTTTTTACTTGAAGAATATTAAATTAATGTTTTTAAAAAGTTTTTTCAATAATTTTTAATATATTTTCAATTAAAACACACTTTTATAAAAGCATTTTTCACTGCATTACCAAACTCAAACTTATGACACACTTATATAAATAAGTATATGTTATTACGACTACTACTACTATACTACTATAGTTGAGGAGCTTGACCATACTATTTAAAAATAAAATATAAATTATTATTATTATTATTATTATTATTATTATTATTATTATTATTATTATTATTATTATTATTATTATTATTATTATTATTATATGATTCCTTATTCATGTGGAAGAAGGAAGTAATAGAAGGACAAAATAATGAGTTAAATGGTTCATTTTATAAGGAGTTAAATGAGTTAAATTAACATATTAATTTCATAATTTAATTATTTTATATTTTTGGGTTTTATTTTTTTTTTATTCACTTAATTTTAAAAATTGTATAGATAAAATATAGATGTGTTTTAAGAGTTGTATTTAAAGGTTTGAGTTACTCAGTGAGTTTTTAGAGGTTTATGATAAATTTTAAAGTTGAGGTTTGAAAATTTTAGTTCAGAAAAATTATTTTTAGCTGTGAAATTATCATTGAATAAGAAATATTTAAAGGTGTTTGGTCATAATTACTTTTAAAAGCGATATCAATAATAATATAAGTAAAAATAATTAAAATTTTGAAGTATATTATTATGTATTCAATTATTAATATATCATAAAAACAGCAATGCAATGCAATATGAAAATTCTACTTTTATTGTCTCATGAAACTATTGCATTCTTATCACACCTATAATCAATAATTGGGAACAGAATTGGAGAAAATGTAACTTTTTATGTAATATATATTAAACTAGAAGTACTGAATCGAAACAAAACCCAAAATTGAGGTCTCTTTCAGTACTTCATTAGTTATAAATAATGGCCGAATAAAGAACAGATGACCTGAGAGAGGATGGTCTGCTGAAATGCTCTGCTACGGGTGTTTCAACTCTTCCCCTATTTACTCTTACATTCCTTCTCCAATCATCAGCAACAAAAACAAGAACTTGTTCTTCAAGACCTTTCCTTTTTTGTCCTCTCATAAACCCAAGTTCACTTCATCACTCTCTTGCTCTCACTCTCTCTCTCAAATAATGGATTTGGACAACAAGGATCAAGAATCAACAAGTTTATTTGATTTCTTAAGCCGAAAGGCCTACGCACCACCTTCATGGGCTTCCCTTTTGAATCCAATCCCTTCTCATATCTTCTCTCTTGGTCACCTCCCTACTCCTATTCACAAATGGAACCTTCCGAATTTGCCCGCCAACACTGAAGTCTATTTAAAGGTAATCATTTTTTATGATCAATTCAAGTTATTTCAAGAAATCCCACCATGAAATTTTGATTCTTTATTTGTGATTTTGGGCGTGAATGGATTTGTTTATGTAGAGAGATGACTTGTCTGGGATGCAAATGAGTGGTAACAAAGTGAGAAAGTTGGAGTTTTTAATGGCTGATGCTGTGGCTCAAGGTGCTGACTGTATTATTACCATTGGTGGTATTCAAAGTAATCACTGTCGTGCCACTGCTGTTGCTGCTAAGTACCTTAATCTTGATTGTTACCTCATACTTCGTACCTCAAAGGTTAAGCCTTTGATTGTTTCTATGTTATGCTGTGTGCGTTCGTGTGTTTTCGTTAGTAAGATGAATGATTTTGATTTATCTTTCAGGTTGTTGTGGACAAAGATCCAGGACTGACAGGAAATCTCTTGGTGGAGAGATTAGTTGGAGCTAATGTCCAACTTATTTCTAAAGAAGAATATGCACAAATTGGGAGTGTGGTTTGTTTACATTACCCTACAATTCTTGATGCATGTGTATTGGTGATTGTTAAGAATGATGCCATACATTTTTTGATGGCTTATGGATGACCTTTATCTTTACCGTACCCTATTACAATTGTGCGTGTAGCGTATCAAAATGTTGTTCTAGGGATACAAGAAAATGTGGGGACTCATCAATCTAGGTAGAGAGGCTGTTCTTTAACCTTGAATTTCGTCTTATGGAAGAAGTTACACTGCATGAGATTCCATTTTCTGCTGTAATAGTCACGACTTGTTTGCATCTTCTGATTTCAGTTTCTCTTAAGGTTCATGAAATGGATCTATTCGCATCTGCAAATTGAGTCTAATATTGTAGATTTAACATGGTTCTCAGTCTATAGCCTTGGAAAGTTTTATTTAATCTTCCATTTAGAGAATTCATAAACATTTTAGTTGCCAGTTAAACTGAATGGTCATGCTACAAATATATGTTTTTGTGTGATATTCATCCAATGCTTTTGACTGTTAATGTGACTTTCAATTGGCTTACTTGAGGAACTGGTTTTGTGTACATTTATTCATCCTGTGGTGTCAGAATCTCACCAATGATTTAAAAGAAAAGCTGGTGAAGGAAGGGAGAAAACCATATGTTATTCCTGTTGGTGGATCAAACTCCTTAGGAACATGGTGAGTCTAGATTGGTCTGTGTTTAATCTTGTGAAATCGTTGAAGCATTATTCTGTATCCATTTTGTGACTGCTCATGTAAACAAATGAACATGCCTGTGTAAGCTTGGCTAGGCCCTTTGTTTCTGCATGTCGCTAGTTTTCTTCTAAAATTTTAGTTTATTTCATTCAGGGGTTACATTGAAGCTATCAGGGAAATTGAGCAGCAAGTTCAGGCTACTACAGGCAGAATAAAATTTGATGATATTGTTGTAGCATGTGGCAGGTGCTGTTCTATTCTGTCTGTTAAAGTTTCAGAAAACGACATGCTCTTTATTTTTATTTTTATTTTTTTTCTGAGCTGTGAAATGCAATAAGGGACAAAAAAATTTCTTCAAGAGCTCGAGTACAAGAGAAATTTTGAGGCGATAAACATTCTAGGCTCTAAGTATATGGGGTGGCTAGTTAATGCTTCTTCCTGTTAGACCATTATTGCTTCATATAGCGTTTTAGGTAGCCTGTAGCATTATAGGAGCATTTTCTCTAGAAAAAACATTTATACCGTTTAATCATTTCTCTTAATTATAAGCCTGACATATGGCATCAATTTTACAAAATCCCATCCATATATCTATTTCAATAAACCATTCTGTGATATGATCATGATATCACTTCTGTGCATTGCTCAACTTAGGTGACTGTTATATCCAAAGTTTCAGCCAAGCCTCTTCTAAATAATCACAAGGTCCCTAAACTCATAACTTCTCTTCATAAGCGCCATCAAGGCTACAAATTTGTTCAGTGTCAGCATAATCCAACTTAAAATCATCATTCCATTCAAAATCCTTAGCCATATGACATCGGGCCTTGATGTGGTAGCACTAACGTATGAGAACTCGCTCAAATGTTGTCGGCCAAGATTTGGTCGGTTGGATACCATTATCACAATTATTTCAACTGTTGTCTTTCCTTTAATCTTAATTTGATTTTGAGATTATTACTGAAAGGTCTCAAAAAATCTGCAAGAGTATGAGATGGTTTTAAATTATGAGTACAAGCATCTGATCTGATCATTTTGATGCTCAAAGTTGCTGCTTATTACTGCAGTTTAACTTTTTGTGTGGAATCTGTGTTAAATGTTGTTCACTCGTGGGCTTTGAGCAGTCAAGTTTTACGTGTTGACAGCCGATTAACAAGATACAATTTTTTCAGCTTCAGAATATTGTTGTTCTACAAGTGTAATCCAGAAAGCTAGAAACTCTTGGTGCTATAATATGCTTTTATTAGTAATAAAAAAAAAATGATTTGTTTTTTTACTGATTTCTAGTGGAGCAACAATTGCTGGTCTGGCATTGGGTTCATGGCTAGGAACATTAAAGGCAAAAGTATGTCTTCCTTCCTATGAATTGTCTTTATGTCCCTGACATGTTTTTCCTAACTTTAATTCCATGTTCCTATCTAGTAGGTTCATGCATTCGCTGTTTGTGATGATCCTGATTACTTCTACAACTTTGTCCAAGACCTAATTGATGGACTCAAAGCAGGTGTTGACTCGCATGATATTGTAAACATCCAAAATGTGAGTGCTTCATCACATAAGTGAAGTGCATGCTCTGTTTTGTTTTTAAGGTAACATATTATAAAGCTGTCACATATATCATGATGAAGGGTAGTGTTTGTAACAATGTACATATAGCATTTGATATTTGGCTTGTTTTTCTCTTGCTTCTGTTTCTTCTTTGCTTTTTGGGATTGTGTTGGAGCTAGTCGATATATCTTTTTGTTGATGCATATATTTTAAGGGATTCAACTAGTTTATGTTCTGTTTAGTTTATTATGTGCATGGCATTGTATAGTCACTTTTCTGATTGACCTTTTTTCATATATTTTCACATCATGATTTTCATGAAATCTGTCGGTCCCTGCTCTTTCCTAGAAATATATTATCATGGCTGCAACACAATGTTTATGCTTTATTTTAACAACTGGGGTGTGAATCTGATTCTCCTGGAAGTTTAAATGGCAAAGCTGAAAACTTGTAGTTTTTGGCATAACATTTCGGCATGATGTGTCAGGTTGCTTGGTTGAACACAGAATAATTATATGTTTGCCTTTTATTCTTATTGCTCACAGGCCAAGGGTCTGGGTTATGCAATTAATACATCCGAGGAGCTTAAATTTGTTAAGCAAATTGCTACCGCTACAGGGGTCGTTCTTGATCCAGTTTACAGGTATGGTACTCCTAATATGAATATGAATGTTAAGTTGCATATGTTTTTTAATCCTTTATGACATCTGATTTTATTTAATATATCTGTATTAATCAAACAAAAGAAAATACCAAGGACATCATGACTATGGTTCCATGAAATTGCTTCAAAAGGGCCATTTTTCATCCAAACTAAATGATGCATTGCCTTCCTGCTAGAAATCCCATGTGGTAGACCGACGTGTGTTCGTTGTGAGATTATAATTATAACCGATAACTACGAAGAGGTGCATGCCAACATGGTGAACATTCATATCCACATTGAAACGGTTTCAGCTTTCAGAAATGAAATTGTGTGAATATCTTTCATGAAACTTTATATAATTACAAGTTAACACTGAGCAATGAGCATAGCTTCCAGTTTAGCTTTTATCACGAACACAAGTCCTCGGTGTCAAGATCCTGAAGTTCACTGATGCTCTCACTGTGCTATCCTTGTAGTGGGAAAGCTGCTTATGGAATGATGAACGACATGGCAGAAAATCCAAAGAATTGGGAAGGGAGAAAAGTCCTCTTCATCCATACAGGGGGGCTCCTAGGATTGTTTGACAAAGTAGACCAGATGTCTTCATTGGTTGAAAATTGGGGCCGGATGGAAGTCCAGGAATCTGTTCCAAGAAAGGATGGTACAGGAAAAATGTTCTAGTGAAGAAAATCAAGTTTTTCAGCTTCCTTCTGTTTGTTTTCCTGGTAATTCCCAAATCTGTGTTTCATAATGATGCATGAAAACTATATGCTTGTATTCCTGTCCAAAAATAAGAAGAAAGGAAAACTGTACCGTTATTATCGTACTCTGATTGACAATAATGAGATTGCTTCCAGCACAAATGGCTTACATGCAACCATGTTGATTCCAGTAAAAGCGCTTTAAAAAGCACTTTTGTTTCAAATCTATTTCAAATAAAAAAAAAAAAAAAGGATTGTGTTATGTGCAGGGTATGCTCGACTGTTGAAAAGTCCTGATTCTGTGAGAAAGACATCTTTGTTATTCTTGTACTCGAGGGCATATCAAAATTGAAAATATCGTTTCGGTTTGTGTTTTGTTTTTTCAATTGAAATGGTATGTTTTAGTTTCAAAGTGTTTTGACGTGTTGTTTCGAAATTGTACTGTTTATATGTGTATATATATAATTAAATATATTAATTAAAAAAAACAGTTCAAATCTAAAAATAAAATTATTTAGAATTGTGTAATTTAATCTAAAAAAGACAATAAAATTATTTTCCTAAATAAAATTATAAACATGTATAATATTGTATGATATTATGAAAATGTCATCAATTTCACAAAGTTATTATATTTTTTGATTGCTTTGAAATTTTAATATATATATATATATATATATATATATATATATATATATATATATATCTCAAAAGACTCCTTATAAAATTTTATCTTAATCTAACGATCAGATTAAGAGATATAATTGATATTGATATTATAAAATTATTCATTATTTAAAAAAAAATACTATTTGGCTGAAACGGAACGGGCGGAACGAAACCAATATGGCTCGACCAGTATTTGGCTGAAAAACCCAGAACATACTGAAATTTAAACCGAGATAAAAACGATATTGTTTGTCTTTTTTTAACTAGTACAAAATATTTCAGTCATTTCAAGTTTTCAACCGAAACATAACAAAATTGACAACTTTGGGACATACTGCTAAATTTGAGTTTGAACCTGAACAATTTACAAGGCAAAACTCTTTTTTCTTGGTCTCTGGATGTCTTTAATGTAATCATCTCGATCTAAAAACTTAACGATCGAGAAATAATTTTACATTAATTTGTTAACACATTACAATTCATGAGTATAAACTAGAAATTCATGAGTCCTTGATCATTATAATCATAATAAGGAAATCTTATGTAATTAAGCGAAGCTCTAACAACGATTTTGTATTAATACGAACACTTGGCGAGGAGTATATATCTGTGTACGTCATAAGATTTTAAATTTCTTTATTAACATTTTTTTTTCTCATTTTATTCAAGTGTAATTGCTTAACTAATTTTATCATGCTGAAAAGGGTCATGGTAGGGATTGGGGAGAAAAATTCAAATGGATAGCAGGAAAGCGTAAAGAGTTCATTTTACTTGGCTGAAAATGCTATCAAGCCTTGGTGTTCACGCCTTGGCCAAGCAAAATAAAGATTATTTTTTAATATTTTAAAATATATTAAAATAATATATTTTTATTTTTTAAATTTTATTTTTAACAGTAGCATATCAAAACCATTTTTAAAAAATGGAAAATATATTAAATAATCTTAAATAAAATAAAAAAATGGAATGGCTGGTTTGAGTTTGAGTTTGACACCACATCTACTAGTCTATTGACCTTTTTAGGACATGAGACGAGTCGCTACATCTGTATGATAATGAACTAACATATGCCTGATGATCTTTGATGTTTAGAGATGTTATAATATTGTTTTTTTATTTGAAATATATTTAAAATGATTTTTTTTATTGTTTTCAAATTATTTTTAATATCAACCCATTAAAGAAAACATCAAAAACACTAATTTAAAGTAAATTAAGAAATAATTTGGAAAACCAAAATGCTAGATAAGTCAAACCATCTGTCTACTCTCTTTTGACACCTTTTCTTTTCTTCGTTTGAGTAATTTATTTTCTTCCTTATTCATCGAAACAATTTGTATAAGTTCTTGATGATGTTGTCTGAGCCAATTTGTTTTTTGTATTACAATAATATTATTTACTCTCATTTCATTATATGAGCATCACTGGCCACCTCTACTTTTGTTCTCTATACTGTTCGAGTATCATCAATGTTCAAGCTTCACCATGCATGTTTATTATACTCGTGGTGCTTTATCTGTTTATTGGGTTGGCATGATATTTAGATAGTTCGGAAATTAGTTGAGGAGCGTGTAAGCTAGCTCGGATATCCATGTTATAAAACAAATAAATTGCAAGAACTAACATGAATCACAACTTAATTTTGGTTCTATGCATTCTTTTAATCAACCAATAGTCAAGCATATGACAAAATGCTATCAATCATCTCGACAAGTTTCTAAAAAGAAAGCTGGGACGGTACCTTTCACTCTATTTTATCCGACAATGGAATGCAATATCCCACTACTCTTTTAGGGTTTGGGAGAAGATTGATGGGATAAAAAAAATTAAATATTTTTGAGAAACAATATGAATGATCCGGTAAATCGCTTTCATCAGGCGAGCTTGGACATGATTATTTATGAAATCTTAGGTTTTGTTGTAGCAATATTCAAATTTAGACGATGATAATGAGTGTATTTGCTAGCTAAGCCAAACGAAATGATGAACAAAGAAGACTGAATTAGATCGTGTGGAGGTAAGAGAGCCTGTGGTCATCTCAATCTGGCACGGATGAGACATCACTATCATGAGATGGCCTTGCATGTTCATTTGTCGAGATGTTTATCCCTCAAGTGGGCTTGGCTTGAAGATAGCTAGCTGTCTTTGCGTACTCCTTTGTGCATTCAGAAGCGCTTTCCTTTCTTTCATTTAAAATTGTTTTGAAAATATTCGTAGATTTTATTTTTATTTTTATTTTAAATTAAAAAAATTAGTGTATTTATATTATTTTCATGTGATGAAGTAAAAATTAGTTTTAAAAAATAAAAAATATATTATTTTGATGCTTTTTTTGTAAAAAAAATATTTTTAAAAGCAACTTCAATCACGCCCTTAAGTTATTATTAGAGTATTTGGCACTGCGTTTCAAAAATATTTTTATTTTTTATTTTAAATTAAAAATATTATTATTTTTAGATTACTTTCATATACTAATGTTAAAAATATTTTTTTATATAAAAAAAAAGATATTTTTTTGAACTAAAAGCATGGTCAAAAATAACCTCAATCACACCCTCAACTTATTGGATGTTGATATTGCGTTTCAAAAGAATTTTTGAAGAAAAAAAATTAAAAACATTTTTTATTTTTATTTTAAATTAAATATTTTTAGTACTTTTAGATTATTTTCATATACTAATATAAAAATATTTTTAAAAAAATAAAAAATATTATTTTAATATATTTATTAATGAAACACTGTAAAAATACAACTCACTTATATTCTCAAACAGTCATTATTGCTTAAAGTTTCCAGGAGAAACGTAAACGTATTGTTTTATGAAACCATTAGAATTTAGAATGTGTTAGGCACTGTGGTAGGTTCTGTTACTGTAGATTTTTTAAAATATAATCTTTTTTCTTAATTCAAGTGTTTACAGTAAGTGCCCGTTTGGTATTGCTGTGACGCCGAAGGTTTGAGAAAAATTATAGTGTGAGTGTTTGGTTAATGATAATAAGTAGCAAAACTATTTGTTTCCCAACTGAAAAATTGGTTGGACCGGCGTTGCAAGAAAAGCAGCAAAATGCTGCTTTTCTTGCGCCCGTTACTACAGAGAAAGGGTGAATAATATATATATATATATAGATATAAAATATAATATATGTTTATTAATATTAAAATAATCTAAAAATTAATTAAAATATAAATAATTTTTAATATCAAACTCAACCACAGTTTTAACCAAACACTTCACAATTTATTTTGAATCGCAGTAAAAGTGCTTTTCTTGAAACTGTTTTTTTCAAACCTCAACCACAGAAACAAAAGCAATAACAAACAGGTTCTAAATTGAACCAAAGTGAAACTCTTATATATATATATATATATATATATTCGAATAATTTTGAGATATGAAAGTATAAGATAAAAATGAACCGTGCACACTTGAATAAACCTCTACCCTAATCAAAGCTTGCACAAGGACGGCACCTCATTTGAAGATAAAGCAATGATTAGCAGCTAAGCAACGTCGTAAGAAACAGCAACCTTTCACATTGATTCGAGGATTTCTAGTCGGCAGTCATCGACGTGGGTGGCCCACTACTTTGATCTCTTCTCACTACGTGGCCATGTTTACTTGCCCCTTTTAACCTCCAGTTTCCAAGGCTCTCCATCCATTAGCCATGTATAAATGTTTCTGATAAGTCACAAATTTATAATATTCGTCTCATTTCTCTCTTCTCTGAGTCTTGTGTCGAAGAATATTAGAGTAGATACTGTGTAATTTGGAATTTAAGTGATAAGTTCATCATGGTGATATCTACTACAGCGACAGATTCCGATGAGAATTTGAACAACACTTTTGCTTCCAGATATGTACGCACTGCACTTCCTAGGTATGTGTTTTTCTTCTCTTTGCTTCTTTCATTTTATCATTTTTGTTTAGAGGAGGAACAGCTTGAATATATAGACGGACAAGCTTGCCTCACACATGGGTGGCGGACTGTTCAGATCATTTCTCTGCATGAAAAGATTCAACTGATCCTTCATTGGATTTTGGGCTGTTCCAGTATTTGGTATGGACTAGATGTGAGGAATAAAGGGACTTTCTTGGTTTTGGTTTTGTTCTCTGTTTCTACTAGCCTTCAACCATGGAGGTTAGTAGTGAGAGACACTTGATCTTTCATCCAACAGGGCCTTTATTTAAGGTTAATATTTCTCATCTCAGAAATAATTGCTAAACGGTTTGTATATAAGATTCAGGTTTGAGTATAGGATCATACCCTTTTGGAGCAATGTTTTTGTGTAGTGGGACCTTACTGTCGTTTTTCTTATCATTTGGAAGATAAAATGGCTGAGGCTTGTTTTTGTCAATGGAGTTTATGTTTTCCGCGTTTTGATTTTGTGCAATATGTTATGCTAAATGTGGAGTCCTGTGAGTTGCTGCAGGTTCAAGATGCCAGAGAATTCAATGCCAAAGGATGCAGCATACCAGGTGATAAATGATGAGCTGATGCTGGATGGTAATCCAAGGCTCAACTTGGCATCTTTTGTGACAACATGGATGGAGCCCGAGTGTAATGATCTCATCATGGCTTCCATTAACAAGAATTATGTCGACATGGATGAGTACCCTGTTACCACAGAGCTCCAGGTTTTATATATTTCTTATTAACGCTGGCTAGTAAAAGATCTGAGAAGAATTTCGAGATTATGACATTTATGTTTCGAATTTTTAATTCTGATTCTGCAGAATCGATGTGTAAACATAATAGCCCACCTGTTCAATGCTCCTGTTGGGGATAAAGAAACTGCAGTTGGTGTCGGGACTGTGGGATCATCAGAGGCAATAATGCTGGCTGGATTAGCTTTTAAAAGGAAGTGGCAGAATAAGAGGAAAGCAGAGGGCAAACCGTACGATAAGCCCAATATAGTCACCGGAGCTAATGTTCAGGCGAGTTTTTCATTAGGACAGTCATGCTTCTTGGAATATGGCAATAATCTCAATCTCACCGGAGCTAATATATTGCTTTTGAACTCATGTGAACTGTTTATGCTCTTTATCTGTATATGACAGGATGTTCCTGCTCATACCATGTTTTTTATTACCTTCAAGCACTAGTACCATACTTTTCTGTTCTTTATTCAGCATATTTGCAAAGTGGGATTTCCGGGGTGGGTTTCCTCGAATCCAAAAAAATATATTTGCAAAAGTGCATAGCTTCTGCATCATTAGCTGATGGTGCTGCATTAGTCATAGATGTCACAATTCAAGAATAGAGAACAAGTTCAATGGATGCTTGATACAAGAACAGAAACATACTCAAGTTGTACATTTCTTGAGCAAAAATTTCGCAGTAGTTCTATATATATTTGCCAAGATTGAAAGCATTAATCTATTTCAATGTTGATTCACTACAGCTGGATCTTTTTGTATGGGCTCATGTTTCACGCAAGAATTGATGTTTTTCTTTGTATATGCCCGCCAATTTCATAAGAACTCCATATATGCTTGCCAATTTCGTAAGAATTGGGTAGTCTGTAGTGGTAATGTATTGAAAACAAAGAAATCCTGAAGTAGAAAACGTTCCTGCTCTGCAAAACCACACAGAAGAACAGGTGTTGCCAGGGCCTAGATTAGACCAAAATATAAGCAAATAATTTCCTTATTATCATCCAAGATACAGTGGTAGAATAAGGGAGTCATTGTAGCTTGAATTTACTGACATTTTATACATCTACACAATGAATTAATCACTTAAAGCAGCAATGTTAAATTTTCCTTGTATTTCGTTGTGCAGGTTTGCTGGGAGAAATTTGCAAGGTACTTCGAAGTTGAGCTGAAGGAGGTGAAGTTGACAGAAGGGTGTTATGTGATGGACCCGGTCAAAGCTGTTGAGATGGTGGACGAGAACACAATCTGTGTGGCAGCCATTTTAGGATCTACACTTACTGGAGAGTTCGAAGATGTGAAGCTTCTCAACGACCTCCTCTCCAAAAAAAACAAGGAGAATGGCTGGAACACACCAATTCATGTTGATGCGGCCAGTGGAGGATTCATTGCTCCTTTCATTTGGCCTGAACTTGAATGGGATTTTCGTTTGCCATTGGTGAAGAGCATCAATGTTAGCGGCCACAAATATGGCCTCGTTTATGCTGGTGTCGGCTGGGTTGTGTGGAGGAGCAAGGAAGACTTGCCAGATGAGCTAATATTTCACATCAACTACCTTGGATCTGATCAACCTACTTTCACCCTCAACTTTTCTAAAGGCAATGCATAGCTAGGGTTATCTTTTTAATGCAAATTACAGTATCTTCACATTTCTTGCTATCAACATGGAAGTTTCCCGCCAATATCCACTTTGTTTCATTGAAACAGTTTAATATTGCAGGTTTGTAAACTTTTCAGTTTGCTTCTGTTACTGACCCCTTTTTTCTTCTATATTTTCATCAGGTTCGAGTCAGATAATTGCTCAATATTATCAGTTTATACGGCTTGGCTTTGAGGTAAAATTTCATGTGTCTAATGGAGAATCCTTGTAGTCATCATGGAACAGAGAACATGGTGACCTTTTCCTATGCCCCGAATTTCTTTTCTGGACTGAACTGTTAGAGAATAATATAAATCATATTCTGGGACTTCATCTAACAGCTTGAGTTTTTAGATGAGATAGTTTATTAACATGAACTTCTTCTTGATTCTTGTTCCCATGCTAAAAACGATGCATTCTGCAACCTTTTCAAGATCCCATTTGAAGCTGTTGCTATGGAAACAAAAGTTACTTGATATTTGAGCGATTTTAGATAAGCTTGTTCTGAGATATATTTACAGGCTCTGCTGTGTTTTTCTCATTGTATGTTGACCTCGTATCAGGGTTACAAAAGAATTATGGAAAACTGCCTGGAGAATGCGAGAGCACTGAAAGAAGGGTTAGAAAAAACAGGGCGGTTTAAAATTCTCTCCAAGGACAAGGGAGTGCCTCTCGTGGCCTTCTCTTTGAAGGACAGCAGCAAGCACACTGTGTTTGAAATAGCTGAGAGTTTGAGGAGGTTCGGGTGGATACTTCCAGCCTATACAATGCCGGCTGATGCCCAGCACATCGCCGTCCTCCGTGTCGTGGTCCGGGAAGACTTCAACCGGAGCCTGGCGGAGAGACTTATCTCGCACATCGAGCAAGTCTTGAGAGAAACAGACGCGCTTCCTAGCCGCGTCCCTGTAGAAGCAGCGCACATCATTCCTGCTGACAAAACACTAGATAACATGGCTGAGAATAAGGCTGTTAAAAAGAGTGAAAGGGAGATACAGGAGGAGGTCGCCCTGTACTGGAAGCGGCTTGTCAGTGAGAGGAAAACTGGACCCTGCTAGCATCTGAACATGAATCTTATCCTGGTAAACACCATGGTCAACCTGGTGGTGTTTTGTGAGGTCAATGCTACTAGATTTCTGTGGCTTCTGAGCCGTACGTTGTGTGTTGCATGAGTAATACAATTATCTTCAGTTGTTCTGGGTGCTGTACTTGAAACATCAGATTGAAAATCTTTAAATAAAACAGGTCTTTCTCCAGTCTCGTGATTCCCTGAGCAAGCTACCACCAGAAAAACCCAAGTGATTCTCATTGAGGCCAGTCATGAAATAATAATAAGAAAATAGATAAAACAAAGGTAAATCCCCGTTTCAAAAAAAATACTGTGGTTTTGGACTCTCTTGGTTTTAATTCTGTACTGTGGTCTTCTGGCTCTAGTTTATTACAGTTTTTCAAAAGTAATTTTGAAAAAAAAAATCATTTTAACATATTTATAAACTTAAAATATTTTGAAAACTAACTTCAATCATAATCCTAAACACACTTCGTAATTTCATCTCTCTTTTCTCGTGGGGCTTTCTTTCCTTTTTCTTCCTTTCACTCTTCGTTCTAAAAGGTAAGGGTTAGCTTTTTTATTGGTGATAATTAAATTTCAATCCTTCTTCTTTTTATTTCTAATTTTTGTTCTTTGATCTTTTTGTAAGTCTTAATTTTATTTTTTTTTATCTTGTGATTCCTTTGTTTTCAATATTATCTATTAATGTTTGATTTGTCGTGCCTTAGCCTTTTTTTAACCTTTTTTTTTTTACTATCATTTGGCATAGGTGTTTTTATTTTAAACAAATGAATTTATGGTTTTCTTTGATTTTTTTTCTACCAATTATTTTAACCTATTTTAAACACGCCTTCGGCTTCTAAACAAAAAAAAAAAAATGCTGAGCGCAGGAATACTTTGAAGATAAGTGGGTCAATCTGAATCAAGATAAAATGGGACTGCCCATATGTTATGTCAAGAACAAAGAAAGAGATCTCACATGTTCAGACATTTATGCATTACATAAAGGTCCGAACTTCTCTCTAGCTCAGCCAAAATTAAAAGAAACTTAGTCAAGGAATAATCTAGTATTCAAAACCCTTTGACTTCCATTTCATAAGAAGCAAAAGGAACACTGGATTCAATACAGAAACCAGAGGTTTAGCCAAAAAATTCATCATCCAACCATGCACAAAACGTCACCTAATTCATTTACTACTACTACTACTACTGTATGATTACTTTTTAGCAACTAAGAATCAATGCAAGATTGCAAGAGTTCAGTCCTTTATTTGTAAGACAATTTAACCATAAATATAAATGAAAGAAAATTTGCCTCCATTAAGTTTCGTAGATGACAATCAAATCATAGAATCAATATGAATTTGACAAGATATAAGGATTAAAATTTACCAGAGGTCTCTAAAACGATGGAGCAAGCACCCATATTGCTGCAGTGACAAAACGCGTCCGGTTTTTTTCAGAATATTGAATTATGATCAGTCAATTTCTGAAGAAGAAAAAAAGGCTCGGTCGTGTTTTACAAAAATAACAAAAGGATATGCGTAAATAAGCAACAATCATGAACCCTATATTGCTACCATGTTTATTTCCCACTTGGAATATTAGCTGATAATGACCCCCCAAAAAAGGAAACAGGCAGGTTCTAAAATGACAAACAAAATGGTTATTTTGTTCGTTCAAATCCAACCATTCTTGGGCTTTCTTCAATTTTGATCCGGAGTAGCTGCTCCTTGGTTAAGCTCTGCAAATCTCATCCCCACACGCATCGAATGCTTCATGAACTTTTCAGCACATCTCATGACACAAGTTTCCTCTTGCTTCTGAAGAGATTTGCGTGTGAAGCTATCTACACAGTCATTAAAGCATCTCTCCACTAGTGAATTATACATCTTCAAACTGCAGGTACCCCACATCCACAGAAATAAAAATTAGATCTTTTTTTCATCGCAGAATATAGAAAAACTCAGAATCGATATCCAATGACACCAGTTTCCAAGTTTTTGATAGTTAAACTTAGAGAAGCAAAATAGCTACAATTACTTGCAAGAACATCGAGAACACTACTTTCTACAACCAAGTCACAGCAGCTTGTAAAAATCAAGAAAGCTTTACGTATCCGGAAAAGGTATGCTAATAATTAGCTAATGTAGTTCCCAAAACGTCCAAATGCAACATAAATGGTGTTGCAGTGGTTTTTAAGGAGAACATTCATCTGGGCTTCACATGATTAACGTCACATACAAATAAATCGATTCATGTGACCTTTTGGCGTGTAATTAGCCAGGATGTGAGGCCCCCCACTTGAGTAAAATGCAACAGGAACCACAAAAAGAAATCATGTTGCAAAGATTTCACAGATCTAAGCCAGGATATGTTACCTGTCGCGCAACTGAAGGTTTTCGATCATGGAAAGCATACGGGTCTGATCTTCTTTCGATAGACCTTCCATTCCTCCAAGCATGTCCTTGTCCATTGTTGATTGCTGATTTCAGAGATCTAGTTCGGTTTTTGGTTGATTTTGTGGATTCTGCTACTTAGATTAGTCTAGGGTTTTAGCCATCTTTCCTTTTATACCATAAGGGTTTCAGGAAAGCATTGCAACGGCGTCGTTCTATAAAGCATGCTGACCTGGGCCCAGGTCAATGAAGCGTCATTCTTAGAGATAGTTGGAGGGCGACTGAGGTTGATTTTTAAAATAATTTTAATTTTTTTAATATATTTAAATTATATTTATTATTTTTAAAAATTTATTTTTAATATCAGCCTATCAAAAATGACATTAAAATATTAAAAAAATAAATCAAAATAGAAAAAAACCAATTTTTAAAAAAACATTTTTCAAGTGCTTTTCAAACAAGCGCTACTTAGGTTACATGTGAAAAACAGTATTTAATGTATTTCATGGGGTTTAAATAAAAAAAATCTAAAACAATGATTGTGATTTTTTAAAAAAATAGGTTGATTGATGTATTATAATTGAGTTCTGAATTGGATTGGTTTTTGAATTGGGATTTTGTGAGCATTTTATTATAACTTATAATAGAAAAAGTTATAGTGTGGGATATTATTATAGCAGTAGACATATATATTATGAATTGTAATAGTATAATTATTATTTTACCCTTCAATTCACAAAATTTAACTCTTAGACTCGGTGATAATTTTGAAGTTTTTATAGGATCAACTGATATTTTTTTTACTTCTAAATAGTGAGCTTTTTAAAAATAATAATAATAAATGATACATCATTTCTTACCTAAATTCTAGCCATCAAAAAGGTGGTTGGAAAATGAAATTGAGTTTTTTAATTAAAAATCAATTTTTATTTTATTTTTATATAGAGATAATAAATATCCTGTGTTTATCAATTAAAACTCCTTAAAATTGGTCCAAAAAACACAAATTAAATCATGAAAAAAATCTCAAAAATAATCTACTTTTATAATATAAAATCTCAATCACTTTTATGAAAATCATCTTTTCCAATGGCATTCACTCAGACCAAGATTTCTCCCTTTTGTTGTCATATTATGACCAAGTAAAAGTTTTCTCTCTCTTGCTATTTTCCAATAATTTTCTCTCTTCTCATGAAGTAATAGTTTGAAAAAATAACAAAATAAAGTTTTGAACTAAAATGTAAAATGTAGGAGTTTTAAATTAAAGGTACCAAAAGAAAAATGAAAAAAAAAGGAAAAATCTTTGAAGAGGCACTAAATAAACAGTGAAAAAAAACTAATAAAGCTTGAATATCTCTTCCCTTTCAATTTTGCTCCTCAAATGATAATTTAATTTTATGCATTGAAACCAAGTTTATTTTTTTTTCAAAATAAAGCATCAATTTATTGCCATATTTTTTTAATCACACAAAAAAAAGAAATTGAAATGAGTTGTCGAGCATAATTCCTAATTTACACGATACAAAAGGATAAAATAAAAAAAAAATAACTAAGGTAAAGAAAAATCTTAAAATACAATAGAAAAATGAGAAATATTATTGCAACTCCCAATGTTTTTTCTCACAATTTATAATAAAAACTAAATCATTAGCTCACGTTATGAGGTGGGTGAGATTAATTTAAAAAAATGTTTAGGTATTGATGTTTTTACTAGTAGATTATTTTTTTAAATCATGCAGGGGTGAAGTTGAAGAGTTTAAATGCAACTTGAAAGACTAATAAAATATACTTTGATTATAAAAAAAAATCAAGATGATATTCTTTTTAAATACATTGAGACGACAACATATTAAATTGACTCGAAAAAATTAACCTAGTGTTGAATAGTTAAATTAAATATAATTAATGAAAATCAAATAAGATTTTATTTTGAAAAATGTTCATCCTTTGTGGTATAATGCATATGTTTGATTAGGGGTTCCCTAACATGTTTTTGCATATGTCATACTACCATGTCATTAGGTATTAAGTTGATATTTGCTCGCGATTGTGATTTGGAAAAAAAATACTAGGCCATTTTAATCTTTGAATGTGCAATGTATTTTTTAACTTGATAGATTTATGAGACTCTTTAATTATATAAAAAAAAATTGTATTTCTTATTTAACTAAAATAAACGAGAAAATTGTTTATGGCGAGAGTAACAAGTGACAACAAAATAATTACTTATATGATATATTTTAAAGAAAGAAACAAATACAAAAAGAGATAATATAAAGTCTATGACCCACCAAAAATAATAAAAAATATATCTATTTAAGATTTCATTTTTTAGTAATATCTCGACCCACAATTAATTATTATTATGTCACTAGTTACCTTATTAATACCATAAAATTACTCATTATAATCATTGATAAATCCAGTTGTTTATTTTTCTCAAATATAAGAGAAAAAATAGAAATTCAAATGCTTGATTAGATTCAAACATTTAAATGCTTGACTAGTTAAAGTTACAAAATAAGTCATGATGGGATTGCTATTTTCATTAAGTAATTGGAGAACATTATTTGGATAACTACAATATCAATTGACTTGTTTTACATAATAATTAGCTATTTAACTGTCAATAATATTTTGATATCATTTTGTTTTTTAAAATGAACTTTAAAGTTCTTTTCTTAAAAAAAAATCTCACTCCTTTATATGTAGCAAAAAAGGACTTAATTTCACTCAATATAAAAATATCTTTAATATCTAATATTTTTTTTTCATTAATAATAATTAGAATGCATCAATTATAATATCAAATAAACATAAAAGAGTATACCACTTGATAATATTTTGAATACATGAACTTGATTTGAAGGATAAACTTAAAGACCATAAAAACTTTGACAAAAAGACAAGAAAACAAAAGAAAATAAAAAAAATTGAAATTAATATTATTCTTATTGTAAAAAATAAAAACCTTATACGAGAGATAAAATTGAATACCATTGAACTTTGAAAAAAAATCAAAAGTAGAATGACCAAATTGAAAAACTTACCTTTACAAATTATATTTAAGAGAATAAATTTATCATGGTAGAAGAGAGGAATGAAGAGAAAGAAAAATAAAAGGATCATCGGCGACACATTGACCACACTTAAAGAATATGTGTCGTCTATAGTAACATGATATGAGAGATAAAATTGAAAACCATATAATTATAGAAAAGAAAAAGAATCAAAAGTAGAACGACCAAATTGAAAAACATACTCTTACAAATAATATCTAAGAAAATAAATTTACTAGGGCAAAAGAGAGAAATGAAGCGAGAGAGAGAAATAAAAGAGTCATCGGAGACACGTTGACCACGCTTAAAAATATGTGTTGCCTATAATAACATGATACAGGAGATAAAATTGAAAATCATAAAACTTTGGAAAAAAATAAAAAGTAGAATGACCGAATTAAAAAACTTACTTTTACTAACTATATTTAAAAGAATAAACTTAGGAGGACAAAAGAGAGAAATGAAATGAGAGAAAAATAAAAGGGTTATCAACAACACATTGACCATACTTAAAAAATATTTGTTGCCTATAATAAAAGAGAAGACGACGAGGAATAAAATAAAATGACAGAAGCTCATTTTTTATTGTTGAAAATTATTGCACGTGTCGTGCAAAGTATGTGGTGGTTCCACCAACCTTTTAAACAAAAATATTATTTTGATGGTAAATTACATCACCACACTAAACCAAATGTACAATTAAGAAAAAGACTCAAATATCTTTGACTACAATTAATTCAATGTCTTGCACCAAAAGATACACGTGTATTTTTTCTGTATATGAAAAAAATAAAAATACCTAAATACCTTTACTTGAGATGATTTTTTCAAGGATATTTTGATTATTGTATTATTTATTAAAATATTAAGTGAACACAAATATCTCCAAACAAATTAATGATAACTAATGCACCTCATGAAAAACACCAAACATTGGTCTAAAGCATGCATTTATAGACGAGGAAGATAAAATAATCATTACAATGTAATGATAAACAACACATGCACATTCATTTCTCTATAATAATTTTTATTATTAGGCTTGAAAGAGAGTGCGGGCCAATATACTCGTATATGTGTTTATATATATATATGAAATAAGAATGGACACTCATTTAAAAAAACTTTAAAAACTGTTTCAATAAAAAAATATGATATAAGATAATTTAATGATAAAAAACTATCAAAATCATAATAAAAATTAAAAGAACATTAATTGATTATTTAAATTGCAAAGAGCGATTGGTTGACATTAAAATTCAAAACACTTATTTGCAAGATAAAAAAGTAACTGAAAGGTGTGACTCAATTAATTAGGTCTAAGTTTATTTACTAGAAATCACCAATTTGAGTTATACATCGGTCAGGGCCATTGAAGGTTTTAACTGATTATTAGTTTCAGGGCTCATGAGATTATTCGAGATACGTGCAAACTGACCCGAACACCAAATTCAAAAAGATAAATAAATTTGAGTTATACATCAGTCAGGGCTACTAAAGGTTTTAATTGATTGTTAATTTTAGAGCTTATGAGATTATTCGAGATACGTGCAAACTAACCCGAATATCAAATTCAAAAAAATAAATAAAAAATGTAACATATCCAGAATAAAAAAAAGCAAGAGAGAAGGAATAGAACGAAGTAGCCCAGCCGATACTGGACCAACAGAGACCAGCACACTCGAGCCCATACTGAACCCTAGAAGGCTAGAAAGTAGAAACTGCAACTTCATGCACATCAAATCCCCATTATCTCCCTCTCTTCCCTGTCTGCTTAATAATCTCTCCTCTCTTCTCATCTCACTTCTCCACTAACAGTATAATAATTTCTTGATCACCTCACTCAATCTTTATAATCGCTTGTTCAATCCGACTCTTATCAGCATCATCGTCTCAAGTAAGCCTTCCGTCAATCTCTAATCACAATTTTTATCGTTAATTTAGATCTGATTACTTATTAAAGCGCGCAACGTACTTTCCTTCGGATTCACAACGAAACGAATATTTATTTTTAATTGTTTTCCTGTTAATAATAATGTGATTTTTTTTGCTTAATTCGGAATTTATGGTTTCATAAGAGAGGAATCGTCTTTTTTTTAGTTTTAGAGGGAGGTTAAATCGTAGAGAAAATCGATGGGTAGAAAGAAGCCAGCCGCGCGTGATGAAGAGAACGCGCCTGCGGGTGGTGGAGGGAAGTCGAAGAAGAAGGGGCTGCTGATTGATGATGATGAGTATTCGGTTGGTATCGAGTTGGCCGAGGAGACGCAGGTTCAGGAGGAGAAAGTTGTGATTACTGGCAAGAAAAAGGGTAAGAAGGGAAATCAGAAGGGTTTTAAGGAAGAAGAGGGGGTAGGTGAGGAGGAGGAAGCTCCGGATGTTGTGTTTGCCGGGAAAAAGAAGTCGAAGGGGAAGAAGAGTGGAGCTGGTGGGAATACTGGTTTTTCATCGTCCAATTTTGCTTTGTTGGGAGGTGATGAGGATGATGACGGGAATGGTGACGAGGATGAGGGATCGGATTTGACTGGTGAGAAAGATAGTGATGAGCAGGATGAGTCTGTGGCAAGTTTTAAAGGGAAGACAAAGGGTAAGGGGAATAAGGAGAGTGGTGGTGGTAGTTTGTTTAGTGCATCGGCTTTTGATGCTATTGATGATGGTGAGAATGATGGAGAGGTGGAGGATAAAGAAGAGGATGACGATGACATGCCTGTTATTGAATTTACAGGAAAGAAGAAGAAGTCGGCAAAGGGTGGTAAGAAGGGTTCTGGGAGTGTGTTTTTGGCAGCGAGTCTCGATGGGTTAGATGAGAATGAAGATGGTGAGAAGAAAGATGAGGATGAGGATGTTGGTGCAATTACTTTCTCTGGTAAGAAGAAGTCTTCCAAGTCTAGCAAAAAGAGTGGTATTAATAAATTTAGTGCAACATTACTTGATGAGGAGAATGATGAAGATGCTTCTGTGTCTGAATCAGTGAAAACCAGTGATGATGTGATTGGCGTTGAGGATGAAGATGAGTCGGTGGTTGCATTCACAGGTAAGAAGAAGTCTTCTAAGAAGAAGGGGACTAGTAATCGTGTTTTTTCAGCTTTAGGGGGAGACGACCAGAGAGAAGTTGATGAGACACTTGAACCAGAAGAACCTAATACTGTCGAAGCTAATGATAGTAAAGTTACTAAGAGTGAAGTGGTGGCAGAGACTTCAAAGAATAAGAAGAAGAAGAAGGGTAAGAGTGGAAGGACTGCTCAAGAAGAGGATGATTTGGATAAGATTCTCGCGGAGCTAGGTGGGGGGGGACCTGCTTTGAAACCTTCTGAACCACCTCCACAAGAGGAGAAACTTAATGTTCAGCCCGAACCAGTTGCAGTGCCAGATGCTCTGGTTGAGAAGGAGGGTGAAGAAGATAAAGAAGAGTCTGCTGCTGCAAAGAAGAAGAAGAAGAAGAAAGAGAAGGAGAAAGAGAAGAAGGTAGCCGCCGCTGCCGCTGCTGTGGCAAAAGAAGAAGCTAAAGCTGAAACAAGTGAGCCAAAAAAGACAGATGCGAAGAGTAAAGCTGCTGAAAAGAAGCTTCCTAAGCATGTTAGAGAGATGCAAGAGGCACTTGCTAGGCGAAAAGAAATGGAGGAGAGAAAAGCAAAGGAGGAAGAGGAGAAGAGGAGGAAGGAAGAAGAGGAAAGACTAAGGCAAGAAGAACTTGAGAGGCAAGCAGAAGAGGCTAGGCGCAGGAAGAAGGAAAGAGAAAAGGAGAAACTATTGAAGAAGAAACAGGAAGGCAAGCTTCTAACAGGGAAGCAGAAGGAAGAACAACGGCGGCTAGAGGCTATGCGGAATCAAATACTTGCTAATGCAGGCGTTACTGTCCCTACTGCAGATAGAGATAATGGGCCTACAAAACGGCCCAGGTACCAGACTAAGAAGTCAAAACCAGCTCACCATCAAGCAAATGGTATCAAGATAGAGGAACATGTAGATGCTAAAGGAAAAGAGCAAGAGGAGCAGGACGAAGTGCATGAGGTGGAAACCGTAGAATTAGAAAAGGCTGAACCAGCAGAGGAAGAAAAAACCGAAGTTGCTAATGTACCTGAGGAGAATGGAATGGAGGAAGATGATGACGACGAGGAATGGGATGCAAAAAGCTGGGATGATGTAAATCTTAATGTTAAGGGTGCATTTGATGACGAGGAGGATTCTGAACCTGAACATGTCATGAAGAAGGAAACAAAGAGTTCTGTTCCAGCTTCTCGCATTGCAGGTTAGTTTTTTCTTGATTTTCATGTTGGACTATCAAGTTTTGGTATCTATACCAGTTTCTTCTGTTTCTGATTGGTTTCTTTCATTCTAACACTACTGCATCCCCTCCTTCAGACGCCAAGCCTACATCACAGCCAATAAACTCTCATGAACATGAAAATAAGAAAAATCAGACTGAGGTTGGAGTTTCTGGGAAAAACGTGAAGAAAGACACCGCTGTGAAAAATAAAGCAGTGGTTTCAGATTCCATCCCTAAACAGGCTGAAGAGAACCTGCGCTCTCCAATTTGCTGTATCATGGGCCATGTTGATACTGGTAAAACTAAGCTGTTGGATTGTATTCGAGGCACCAATGTGCAAGAAGGTGAGGCTGGGGGTATCACGCAACAGATTGGTGCAACATACTTTCCTGCTGAGAACATTCGGGAGAGAACCAAGGAATTGAAAGCTGATGCAAAATTAAATGTCCCTGGTCTGTTGGTTATTGATACCCCTGGCCATGAATCTTTCACTAATCTACGGTCACGCGGTTCAGGTTTATGTGACATTGCTATTCTGGTTGTTGACATAATGCATGGCTTGGAGCCACAAACCATAGAATCACTCAATCTTTTGAGGATGAGGAATACAGAATTTATTGTTGCATTAAATAAGGTCTGTTTTTTCTCTCTTCATTTAATTATGGGGGTGTTTGGGAAGCACTCCAAAAGTGCTTTTCAAAAACATTTGATTTGTTTTTGCTCTAAGTGAGATTTGTTTGTCTTATTAGATATTTCGATGTGATGGTATCAAAAATGATTTTAAAAAAATAAAAAATATTATTTTAATGCACCTCTAAGTGAAAATCATTTTGGAAAGAAACCACAAACACACTCCTAATCACCCTCTCATCTCTCAGAGATAATGCTATAATGTGTTAATCTATCCTTCTACTGATATTAGGTTTTGTTCCTTTGTCATTTCAATGTTTTAGGTGGACAGACTCTATGCCTGGAAAGCACAACGTAATGCACCTATTAGAAAGACATTGAAGCAGCAGTCAAAAGATGTGCAAAATGAATTTGACAGGAGGCTCATAGAGGTCATCTATTTTTATGCTTCCTTCAAAGAGTTTTATCAGCTCGCTCCTTTTGTTAAAATTCTGCCTTCCCACTGGATCCCAGGTCATAACTCAGTTCAAGGAGCAAGGATTAAATACTGAATTGTACTATAAAAACAAGGACATGGGAGAAACTTTTAATATTGTTCCGACTAGTGCAATTAGGTAAGACCTAGATTTCCTAGCTTTCCCTCTCATAACTATTCTGAGACTTGTTAACTTTAATATCTGATCATGTTTCTGGGTCTTGCATTCTGTTCTAATGCTTTTACTATATGTCATAGTGGAGAAGGTATTCCTGATTTGTTACTGCTACTGATCCAATGGTCTCAGAAAACTATGATTGAAAAACTCACATTCAGAAATGAAGTGCAGGCATGTTCTCCTGTCTAATGTGTCTTAACTGCTATAATGCCTTAAGTCAATGCTAATACCTGATTGTTGTTGGGTACCTTTGCCAGTGTACGGTATTGGAGGTTAAGGTTATTGAAGGCCATGGAACAACAATCGATGTTGTGTTGGTTAATGGTGTGCTCCATGAAGGCGATCAAATTGTGGTTTGCGGCTTACAAGTAAGCTCAGAGCTTTGCTACCTGAAGATTTGATGAAGTGCTAGTTTCTGAGTTATTGATGATTTATTTTTCTCTACAGGGTCCCATTGTTACTACGATTCGGGCACTGCTGACACCCCACCCGATGAAGGAACTCCGAGTTAAGGTGTGGTTTTGTGTATTACCTTTCTGTCGTCCTTTTCCCTTTTCCTTGTTTTTTCTCTTCCGCTCTTATGTTGAATATTTGTGATCTGGGATTAATCTGTTTGGGCTTAACTCATCATTGTGTTTGTCCCTGTGTGTTAATAAATATTCAATTTGCTATGTAATCTATTTTTTGTCAAAATCATGGAATAGGTATTGATTATCTAATTCCCCGCCAATAATATGTGACGTGGAAAATAAAAATGTAATAAATTACAGGTTTGAAATTTGTGGGTCCCACATTTTCCAGATCAGACTGAAATAACAGGTTAAAATTAGTGGCATGTAATTTCAGCACGTTCCTATTTTCCATGTCAGATATTATTGACAGTGAATTCGGCAGCTGCTACCTATTAGATGATTTTGACAAAAATCAGTAACATACCAAATTGAAAAATTGTCAACCCAAAGGTGGAATTGAGAAATTCTGACAGGCATGGGTGAAAGATCAGCTAAGCCAAATTATTTGTAAAAAAAATAAAAATCAGCATGACTTGAGAATTGTTTACTGGCATTCTGCTTGCCTTTTGGGGGATATATTTGTTCTCCTGTTACAATGTCATAGTGCTCTTTTTGTTTTTTTTCAATAGACCAAAGAAGACCAACCCACGAAAGACTTGTATATTACTAGCCTGTGTAATATTGCTGGAAATTAAGACCAATTGCTGCTATGCTATGTTGCATAGACTCTTCACTTTGCCTTTTAGCACCCTTTTCTGACATGGTAGATGCAAGTGCTCACACTGCATGCTTGTTAGTTCAACAAGCAAGTCAAATCCTCATCCCTTCATCATCATCAGTCTAAAAAATAACTAGTTTATAGTGGTATTATGAACTAACTCTAGACTGGAGTCATGTCACCACTTTTTTTAGAAGATGAAGAAAGACTGATTTTATCCTGGCTTATAGATTTGCATACTTGTAAAGTAGAATCCCAACGTGGAAAGAACTGTTTGAACCCAGTATTAGTGAGGGCCTTACCCGGAAAACCATATGCATAATGTTCATTGAACTTTGCCTGATGTGCTCCATAAAGAAATTGCCTAAGCAAGTGAAAGTGGATATCAGGTGAATAAAGGCACTAAGATCTCTTAGTGTCATCTCCTGATCTATTGAGTCTGTACAAGACTTGTACGAGACAATCATTTTGCAATGTCTACTGTATCTCAATTACCTTCTTCTTTTTCAAAATTCTTGTTTCCAGAAGGGTTGAGGGTTGTTCTTACTTCATTGCTCGAGTTCTTCAAAAAAACCAGAAATTCTTTTAAGTTGCTATGCTGAATTGTGGGGGATGGCTGGGATCCTTGTATCAAGCTTTGGGTTTATATGATCAGATTTCAGAGCTGCAACCCTCCTTTTCAGATTCATTGTTTGACTTTATTTTGCTTTTCTTTGGAATAGTAGAAATGCCAATGGATTGGATACTAATGCAGTGTTTTTCTTTTCTTTTCTTTGCTTTCTTTTTTTAATTTTTATTCTCAGGGGACATACCTGCACCATAAAGAAATCAAGGCTGCACAGGGTATCAAGATCACTGGGCAGGTGATTATAATTTGCTAAACATAGCTTTAAAGACCAATTTATATAATACGCATGCATAACACATGCCTATGTAGAGAGTTCTTTAGATATGTTTAAATTTCCTGGTTTTATTGTGTTATTATTTCATGCAGGGCCTTGAACATGCTATTGCTGGAACTGGTCTCTATGTGGTAGGGCGTGATGATGATGTGGAAGATGTCAAGGAATCTGCAATGGAAGACATGAAGTCAGTAATGAGTCGGATTGATAAAAGTGGCGAGGGAGTTTATGTACAAGCATCTACCCTTGGGTCATTGGAAGCTTTGCTGGAGTTCTTGAAGTCACCAGCAGTAAGCATTCCTGTTAGCGGTATAGGCATTGGTCCAGTACATAAAAAGGATGTCATGAAGGCCAGTGTAATGCTTGAGAAGAAAAAGGAGTATGCCACCATTTTGGCATTTGATGTTAAAGTGACACCTGAAGCTCGGGAACTTTCAGAGGAACTAGGAGTAAAG
Organism: Salix purpurea; assembly: GCA_027405865.1. NCBI lineage: Eukaryota > Viridiplantae > Streptophyta > Magnoliopsida > Malpighiales > Salicaceae > Salix > Salix purpurea. The sequence goes on along the minus strand of JAOWLH010000034.1, from coordinate 6,227,525 downwards.
ATTTTCATTGCTGATATCATTTATCACTTATTTGATCAATTCAAGGCCTACATTCAGAATCTGAAGGAGGAAAAGAAGAAGGAAGCCGCTGATGAAGCTGTTTTCCCATGTGTTCTTGAGATAATTCCAGAGTGCATTTTCAACAAGAAAGATCCTATCATCATGGGGGTTGATGTTCTTGAGGGCATACTCAAGGTATTACTATATTCTAAGTTATTTTGTTTTGTTTCCACCATTTCATCCTTACATACATTGGTGAATTACTGGTGTCACTTATGCATGTCTTGGGCATAGCTATGGGGTGATTTCTGAGCTACAGTGTATAATCATATACATTGGATGCTACTGTCTAAATCATGTGGACTCACCTTATTTTCAATGACACTAAAGTGATGCGGGTTGTATCTGAGCCTGGAAAATACTTGTTCTTTGTCTTGTGTACCTCAACATCACAGTTTCTAGGATTGATCATTTAACTATCCATAAATTACTTTTAAGATATTTAGGTTGTGAGCTGCTAAACTTTTTGGTCGGGTAGGCCTTTTTTATTCACTGTGATCTAGTTAACATCCATTTCAGCTATGGTGTAGAACTCAATAAATGCTCAACTTGTAGCGATTTTCTTTCACTTTTCTTTTTTGGCTACTTCCACTCTGTTTTCATCATCCTCTTACCTCAAATTCTTGATGTTTGCGCACTTGCTCAGCTTAAGTTACCAAGCATGATTGATTCGAGACCTTATTGTTGGTGCAAAATGTATCGTGTTTTAGATATAAGTGGGGATACTATTCTGACGTTGTGGGGGAAGTTTGCCATGCTTCCTAGAATTTTGACTTGGGCTATAAATTTGGCTCCGTCAGCATGAATGTTTTTAGTTCTTTTAGGACTACATGCATTACTGTCCTCTGATACTATGTGCGCTCTTACACAGGTTGGGACACCACTTTGTGTTCCACAAAAAGACTACATTGACCTTGGCAGAATTGCTTCAATTGAGTTTAACAAAAAAGCAGTGGATTTTGCAAAGAAAGGCCAGAAGGTGGCCATTAAGGTACAGTACATTATTATTGTTGATTGATCAAAATTACTATTTGCTTTAAGCATAAATATCATTATGGACATTCTATATTTTAGTTCTGTTAAATAATATTCAAGACATTTCTTGTACAACTGGTGGTCAATACACGGGCATGGGTTATTTTATTTCTCACAACATCCACTCCAGTAATGAACGAGCTATAATTTCTCTAGCTGAATTGTAAAATCCAGTCATCTTGTTTGATGTAGTTCATAACTTAATCCTCGAGAACTTGAAAGGAAAATTTAAAGGGAAAAGGCTAAAGAATATATGCAGAATGAATATGCGAAAGTAGTACTTTTTCTATCTTTCTTTTCACCCAAGATAATTTGTTAGCAATTCATTATAGGTTATCAGCTGTGGCATTAGGGTGCAGCGACATGAATTTGTCATATTATTAGCTGTCCTTGGGCTTAGATTGTTATTTTAACCAAATAACTAAATGGTGGGTTAATAATATCTGTACTTTCTTCTCTCCATCCTTCCATTTATCATTTCCATTCTCAGAACAAAGTACTGAAAGCCAGTGTCCTCGTGGCAGGATTGGATAGATGAAACCAAAACTTTCTATGTTTCTACACAATAAACCAAATAAATGTTGTTTTTCATGACCTTTTTGCACATTATCGGAGGTGGTCTTATTTGGTGCTCTCCTTTTTGACTTTGAAGATTGTGGGAACCAACGCCGAGGAGCAGCAAAAAATGCATGGCAGGCATTTTGATAACGATGATCAACTAGTCAGCCACATTACAAGAAGGTCAATTGATATTCTTAAAGTTAATTACCGGGTAGGTTTTTCTCAATTCTATTTCCAGTTATACTTCGTTCAATGATAATGCCCCAGTACAAAATATAATCGATGCTCGCTTGTCTTTTACACACAGGATGATCTGTCGATTGAAGATTGGAGGCTGGTTGTTAAATTGAAGACCCTTTTTAAGATCCAGTGAGCATTGAACTAGCGTGATGATTTTATTCATGCTCCCAAATACTTCGAAGGGAAGATTCAAGGGTGAGGAAAGTCTCGTGCCAAGATACAAAGGTTTTGTTGGAAGCTTTGATTTTTAAAATCATAGAGTTCCATCGCACGCCCAGATGAGATGTTGGTGGTAAGTATCGAAGTCTTTGCTTTTCCTATTGCTACAGATCAAAGTTCATGTGTTGTTATGTAACGAGGAATAGTGTTTGTGTCTTCTCTGAGATGCGTATACTTGTGTTTAAATATATAACATGCAATTTTGTTTAGCTGCTGTCTCGGCTAATAAAGATCCGAATTTTGTCAAGATATACAAAATTTGTTTGTTTTCATTTTTTATTTTCAATAAAAGTGAAAAAGGTTTTAAAACTTTTGAAAACTAAAAAAAAGCTTAGTTATTTTACATCGATTTAAGTTTATTTTATTTTGCCAAGCCGAGCATCAACCGAGCACTGAAATCTTTCCCCTTCCTAAACCTATTGATTTCTTATTGCAGCCTTGAACTACTCACAAACACCCATCAACTAGCAAACCTCGACCACCAACTACGACCCAAAACCCTTATTTAAACCTATACTCAGGCCTGGCCTATCTATGTTTGGGAGTGTGTTTGTGGTTGTTATTGAAAATATTTTTTATTAATAAGTACATCAAAGTAATATTTTTTTTAAAATATTTTTGATATTAGTACATAAAAATGATTTAAAAATATCAAAAAAAAATAATTTAATTTAAAATAAAAAATAAAAATAAATTCTTTTTTTTTTAAAAAAAAAAACATAGGACTAAACATTTTGGTTTTAGAAGTTTTATGGGTAAGGTAGAAAAGAAAAAAAAATCATGCTTTAAAAAAGATTTTTGATACGTTGTTTATGGGTATTTCATGGGTGTGATATATATATATATATATATATATATATATATATATATATATATATATATATATATATATAAAATAATTTGTTTTTTTTATTTGATTTGAAATTTTGAATTGATCTAGAATATAGATAAAGATAAAATTTGAGGTTTCAAACGACTACCATTAAACTCTTTTATCTAATGGAACCTGTAAATACAAAAACAATCCATTTTAATGGTCGAAAGTCTAAAATGACGATCCTCTCTCTTACGCTGAGGTGCAACAATCTCTCTCCCATTTTTCTATCTAGAAACTGAAAAATAATATAAATAATTTTTTATACCAAAACTGATATTATTAAATCTAAAGGGACCTATTTGTATAAGTTGTTCTATTTTAAAAGTTTGAGGATCCAAGTGTATATAAAAAAAAATATTTTTGTATGCCATTCATGTTTTGTACCCTTTCCATTTTGGTTTATCTTCTTTCAATTTCATCACTATTTAAAAAATTAAAGTCAATCGGTCCAATTAATATTAAATTATGTAAAATTAAACTTTGAGAACCAAAATAAATTAACAAAAAAATACAGTATCACCTATAATATTTTGTGTATGCGTGAAAAGCGTGGATACACAGCATCCCAGCCATCAGCTATCACATTTTAGATTATAAGTAGTACTTTGGACAAACAATACTATACTAACTAATATATAAAAGGCGTGGCCTAAACACTGTACACCATGCACTGTAGCTTCTGAGTAAAATGACTGTGGATTGTAATAGTGATTTATGGGTCGGTTCGGTTCTCGGTTAGATCGGTTCGGTTGGTTTGCCGGTTTTTCTATTTTTTTATTGTTTTTTGCACAGTGAAATAACGATTTTAGCTCTCGAAAAAGACAAAAAACCGGTTATGGGTGGAGGGGCTCCGCGGTAATTGCACCCTTTCGGACCGGACCGGTCCGCCTACCTTTGCATTATTTTATATTTAACAGGAAATGGCTAATTGCCGGTATAGCCACTAATAAGACAAAATAGTTGACTTAGGCACAGGGCTACACCGGTAATTGACCATTCTTTTTTTTTTTATTTTTTTCTATTTACTGTCGGCGCGTGTGTCACACGCGGCTGACAGTATTCCGCCTCACGCCCTCTTTGAGTGGCACGTGCGTGGTGATGGAGTCGTTGGAGATGAGCTATCGGCGTCTCGGTCGATGCGCCTCCGCCTGGTCTTCCTCCCGGTGCGGCGCGTTCTGGCCTCCTATGTCTGTGGACGCGGCGGTGGCCGGTTAAAGCCACTGCAATCGTTTCTCTCTCTCCTGCACGTCAAAGTGCAGAAGAGTCCCCCGGGTTTGTTGCTTTTTCACTTCGGTCCCTGTACTTTGAATTTTGTTTATGGTCCTGATTTTAGTTATATAAGTTTCGATTTAGTTCGATTGGGTCCTTCGATTGAAATTAATTGAATGTTTAAATTTCACTTCAATCCTCCTTCTTTTAATTTATGGATTGGGTTTAAATAACTCAATCAATTAGGTACAACAGTTTCAATTTTTTCAATTTTGTCCTTTGATTGAAATTGATAATAAGTTTGATTTTCATTTCGGTCCTTATACTTTTAATTTTGGATTTTAATCCCTTTATATTTGATTTTCCTTTTGGGCCTTATACTTTTAATGTTGTTTTTTTTTTTTAATTCAATCCTCCTTCTTTTAATTTCTAGATTGAGTTTTAATAACTCAATCAATTCGGTACAACAGTTTCAATTTTTTCAATTTTATCCTTTGATTGAAATTGATAATAAATTTGATTTTCATTTCGGTCCTTATACTTTTAATTTTGGATTTTAATCCCTTTATATTTGATTTTTCTTTCGGGCCTTATACTTTTAATGTTTTTTTTTTAATCCCTTGATTTCTTTTTATGATTTAAATTTTCTTAATTTTTTTATGGTTTTTTTAGTCTTCCATTTATTTTATTTTTCTCATTATTAACACAATAATAATAATAATAATAATAATAATAATAATAATAATAATAATAATAATAATAATAATAATAATAATAATAATAATTTAATTATTTTTCTTGCTTACTCTTTTGTTAATGTTTTTGAGGGTTTTTTTCCCTTAGAACAATTTGATAGTTTTTATTTTGCTGCAGTGATAACAATGATAATTTTTATTTTTTATTGTATTTTTGTTTGATTTTTTTTTTTGTAGTTTTTACAATTTTTTTAATCTTTCAATCATGTATTTATTCTTTCATGATGATGATGATGATGATGATGATAATAATAATAATAATAATATTTTAATTGTTTTTCTTGCTTGCTATTTTGTTCATGCTTTTTATTTTTTTCCCTCGGTATAATTTGATAATTTTTATTGTTTTGGCAGTGATAGCAACAATAGTTTTTGTTTTTGTTTTATTATTCTGTTTGATCTTTTATTGAAGTTTATAGGATTTTTTTCCCTTCCATTATCAACACAAAAATAAAAAAAAAATGAAAATAATAATAATAATAATAATAATAATAATAATGAAAATAATAATAATAATAATAATAATAATAATAATAATAATAATAATAATAATAATAATTTAATTGTTTTTCTTGGTTACTCTTTTGTTAATGTTTTTGAGGATATTTTTCCTCGGGATAATTTGATAATTTTTATTGTTTTGGCAGTGATAGCAACGACAATTTTTGTTTTTGTTTTATTCTTTTGTTTAATCTTTTGTTGAAGTTTTTAGTATTTTTTTTCTTCCATTTTTTCCCTTCCATTATTAACACAATAATAATAATAATAATAATAATAATAATAATAATAATAATAATAATAATTTAATTGTTTTTCTTACTTACTCTTTTGTTAATGTTTTTAAGGGTTTTTTTTCTCCCTCGGAACAATTTGATAGTTTTTATTTTGATGACAGTGATAACAATGATAATTTTTAGTTTTTATTGTATTTTTTTTTGTTTGATCTTTTTTTGTAGTTCTTACAATTTTTTTAATCTTTCAATCATTTATTTATTCTTTCATAATAATAATAATAATAATAATTGTTTTTCTTGCTTGCTATTTTGTTCATGCTTTTTATTTTTTTTTCTCGGTATAATTTGATAATTTTTATTGTTTTGGCAGTGATAACAACGATAGTTTTTGTTTTTGTTTTATTCTTCTGTTTGATCTTTTGTTGAAGTTTTTAGGATTTTTTTCCCTTCCATTTTTTCCCTTTCATTATTAACACAAAAATAAAAAAATGAAAATAGTAATAATAATAATAATAATAATAATAATAATAATAATAATAATAATAATAATAATAATAATTTAATTGTTTTTCTTGCTTACTCTTTTGTTAATGTTTTTGAAGGGTTTTTTCCCTCAGAACAATTTGATAGTTTTTATTGTGTTAACAGTGATAACAATGATAATTTTTAGTTTTTATTGTATTTTTTTGTTTGATCTTTTTTTGTAGTTTTTTACAATTTTTTTAATCTTTCATTCATTTATTTATTCTTTCATGATAATAATGATAATGATATCAATATTATTATTATTAATAATAATAATAATAATAATAATAATAATAATATTTTAATTGTTTTTCTTGCTTGCTATTTTGTTCATGCTTTTTATTTTTATCCCTCGGTATAATTTGATAATTTTTATTGTTTTGATACTAACGGCAATAATAATTTTAGATGTTAAGACTCCGATGTTGCTATTGTTATAATATTTTAAATTAATATTGCTTCTTTTCCCCCTTTATTTTTTATTTTTTATTTTTAGTTGCTCTTTGTATTAAATGATTTTCATGATTTTACTATCTACACAATAATGATTTCAGTTATTAATTTTTTTTTTCTTTTAAAAATATATATATTTTTTTTAATGTTAGTTCGCGCTCTTTTGTTATCTTTTATGATGCAATACCTACATTCTAAAAGATATGATCTATGCTTGCGTAATAAACTCTACTTAAAATTTTATACATTTTATCTCCTAATCTATAACTTTTATTTAGTTATATTATATAAATTTATCGTTGTTAATTTAATTATATTAAATTATATACACAAAAATATCCTCGGCTACGCGCGGGGGCACTTGGCTAGTAAAATATATTCTCCGAACCAAAGAATGCAGGAACCCATTTTTGTATATTAAAATTAAACTTTTTTTCGGAGAGCACCGAACGGGAGCACGCGCTGGATATTTATCTGGATGATTCAATGGCCTGATTGTAAATTACTTAAAAGGCAAAGCACATTTTTGCCATTAAACATTTCTTCGGTTTCCCGCCATCCAAACACACCCACTGATCAACTTTCCCGCCCAGAAGCCCCGCACCACGTGAATAAATAAAACTCCGCCGCCGCCAAGTTAAAATTCCCGTCCCTTCCATCTACCTTGTTCCAGAAACAGAAAATGAGCAGCACAGTTCGAAAACGAATACAAAAGAAATTCAAAATAAGAGGCTACACTCTCAGAATCGACGCTCTCGATCAAATCCTCTCCTTCACCAACCGCTTTCTCGGCGCCGAAGACGAAGCTCTCGATCTCCTCCTCGATCACCTCCAATCCCAATCCCGTAATCAAAACCAAACCTCCTCATTCATTTACCTAATTACATTTATTAGTTAACTGTTTTATTAATTACTTTCTTTTGCAGAGAAATTGGGGGTGAAATCTTCGATCCTTGATAAAGAACCAGTGAGTCGTGTTATAGCCTCTTTATTGGCAGCCGATGATGCTGTTGAAGAAGATTTCATATCTGACGGTGCCGTTACGAGCTCGACTTCTGCTATTCGTGTTATTGATGCTTTTTTGATACCTAAATTCCGCTATGATCCAATCAGAAAACAGTTTTACGAGTACGTGATTTTTTCGATTTTCATTATTGTTGCTCTTTTTGTAATTTTCGTATTTTATTTATTATTTTAATTTTTTTTATTACTTAATTAATTTTATGCACTTCTGAAGATCCCATGGATTATATCAGTGGATTCCTGTGCTTATTATTTTAGTTGATTGTTTCTTGCCTTTTTTTTTAGGAATTGCATGCGCAATTTAATTAAAATGAGAATTCTTATTGATTTTGTTAATTATTGTTTTTTTTTTGTATGATGGGGGAATTTAGTGATTTTTTGCTTTCACTTCGGTATTTGTAGACATACAGGGGGGTTGCATATACATGGTGATGCATCAGCAAAAGCAGCCCTTTATAAAGATAGGTTTTTGTTATTGTATCAACGAGTTTTACGCGATTCACATTTTTCCAAGCCTGCTTTTCATACTGAGATGTCGCATTATGGAAGTTGTGAGGTGGGCTCATCGTCTCCATATATCTTAAATGTCTGCTGGTGTACTTCTGAAGTTCTATGGCGATATAATATATATATTTTGTATTGTATGGGCGGCGCAGATAGCTCCAATTCAATCTCTGGTTGGGCAAATGGGGAGAAGATGGGTGATGGGTGTGATCTCTCAGTTGGAGGATGGGCATTTTTACTTGGAAGATCTTACTGCTTCGGTGGAAATTGACTTGTCTAAAGCAATATCCTTTGGGCTTCCTTATTTTTTTCATAATTTTATCCATAACTTGATACTGAATCCATCCCCATCCTGTCCAGTAAGCTTATTGTTTGCTAGACATGCTTAAAGAGGGAATTGCATGCAATTGCTTTTAAATTTATTCTACGTAGTTACATCGATACCGGCTTTTCTTGGATTCTTATCGTTCTTGGTCAAGTTGATTATTGTATTATCTAGCTGATCATAAATGTGGGTTCTTGCTTTTTCATGAATGACTTGAAAATCAATGAAAAGGTTAATTTATTCTGTAAAACGTCAGAAACAATGGGAACATGTTATTTTTCCAGACTTGCTAGTTTATAGCTTTATTTTTTCAGTGGAGCATATGAAGTTAGTGCTGTGGCAACGGTCACATAAACTAGATAAAGTGTTAATTTCCTTGACAAGTAATACAAAGTAACTACAGGATTTTTATCAGAGAACACAATAGTTGTTGCAGAAGGTGAAATGCTCGTGAGTGGTATTTACCAGGTTAGTTTTATTTTTCCTCTTGTTGCATGCCTTAACATGTCTTGGTTCTGTTATTTTCATTCTCTGAAGATTTCTATATGCTTTAGTTATCTTTCAACATTTGGATATTATCATATGCTAGAATGCTCCCTCAATATATGTTATAGAAGGGCCTTTGCCAAAAGTTGATTGTTGCTTACATAACTGCTTCTGAAAAATTCCACTATTTACTTTGACTTGAAATATGCATCCCTGGCATTTTAACTTGAATTTTCTTCGGAAGCAATCGGATCAGCTCCAAGTTACATCTTTATGAGTGTATTGGTTTTTGTAAAATTCGCTGCTGGTGTCAATAGTTTATGCCATCTGAAAATTAATATTATTCACCTACAACTCATCAATTTTCTTGTACTTTAGAAGTTTGAACTCTCAGCCATTGTTGGTTTGGTATAATTCCTTTTAGCCTCAGGTTAGCATCTTTGACATTTTGCTTTCCTTTGTCAAGAACTGTTATTCTGAATCCATTGCTGCTAATTATATAGTGTGTGGATCCAGAGATGAGCATAATGTTTCGATGCATGCTATCCCTCCTAAAATGTAAACATGCTGTCATGTTTTTCTCATTATAATGAAAATTGACTTTATAGTATCAAGATAACCTAAAAAAAGGTAGAAGTTAATTATTAAGTGTGCTCTCTGTAAGTGAGAGTCAGGAGGAGTATAAATCTCGTGCCTACAAACAATAATCCACCATTTTGTTCAATATAGCTGAATTGTATAATCTCTGATAATTTGGATGCTTCTTTCCTCGGAAAATTGGTGGATCACCTGTGTTTGTCACTCGCTAGTTTTGACACAGTTTCATTGAAGTCTTTACTTGCGCAGATATTAAGTTTTGCATGGTCAAAAACTTGTTGATTGTCATTATGTTTTGTCTGCGAGTAACTTTTCACTCTACTGTGGTGAAGGTAATTACTTGTGGGTTTCCTCCATTAGAGGACAGGGACAAATCTCTCAAATCACTTGCGCAGCATGATTTCTTTGGTGGTGGTACATTAACAAAAGAGGAGACCGTATCCTTAACTCGTTCAGATTACAGAAGAAATATTATTCATGGTTCTGAAATTTGTAGCGGTAGCTCTAAACTATGTGCATTGATAGTTCTATTCCTATATAATTCAATAGCTCAGACTTTCAGAGTTGGAAAAGCGATCTCTAAATGACATGTTTGTCATCCTCTCTGAAATTTGGCTAGACAGTGAAGAGGTGATTCATAATCTTTGAAATATGTACATTTGTCATGTTCATATATGTGTGCAAATTCAGGGACTTGATCATAAAAATATATTTGTCCTTAGAGAAGGTTATGGGAAAGCTGGAGACTGTTCTTGATGGTTTTGAGAGTCAAGAGGTGGTTCCTTCCTTATTTGTTTTCATGGGGAATTTCTGTTCTCACCCATGCAATCTTTCTTTTCACTCATTCTCAAGCCTCAGGTGAGTGATCTGTATACAAGAATAGCTATTTGGTTCTCATCATGATTACTTTCTGAAAAAAAAAATCATGTTGTCGTGACTGATGAAACAAAACGCCACTCAAACATGCAGATCACAATTTGGTAAGCTAGGGCAAATGATTGGAGCCCATCAACGGCTGAGAGAGCATAGTCGGTTTATGTTTATTCCTGGTCCAGAGGACGCAGGTAGAAAAAGGATGATAGCTTCAAGTCTTTTGATGTATAGTGTTGCATAACATGATAATGATCAACATTTTTTCTTATTTCAGGCCCGTCCACAGTTCTACCGAGATGTCCTTTACCAAAGTATTTAACTGAAGAGCTTCAGAAGCACATTCCCAATGCCATATTTGCAAGCAATCCATGCAGGTTAATCTTTCTTACCACTGTATAATTAAAACACAGATAAATATAAACTTGCTATCTCCATAGCACATCCTCCAACATCCACCTTGCTTGATTTTCAGTTTTCTTTTTTTACCTGAATTTCTTAGCACCATTTAACTTTAAAAGTGTAAGGGTAGACTTCCTTTGAGCACACCTGAATTCTTGATATCTAGGGTGCAAAACCTGCTGTTCCTATAGCTTCTGAGGTGGGCTTAATGTCTTAATACCACTGTGCTATTCATTTAACTGCAGAATTAAGTTCTATACCCAAGAAATCGTTTTCTTTCGTCATGATCTGCTATATAGAATGCGTCGTTCATGCCTGATGCCTCCTTCTACCGAAGAGACTGACGATCCTTTTGAGCATGTACTTTATTTCTCACCTTCTAACCTTGTCTTTTTCAAACATCATCCTGATATTATGTCTTGAGAACCTTCACTAATGAAACTAACAAGGTTTTGCTTTGTTATGCAGCTTGTTGCTACCATAACCCATCAAAGTCATCTATGCCCACTGCCTCTTATTGTTCAGCCTATAATTTGGAATTATGATCATTGTCTACATCTTTATCCATCTCCACACACGGTATGCTCGTGTCTTTTTTTTTTGGTTGATGCCCTTTACCATTCTCTCACTGTTTTGTACATTAGGCAATGCCATAATTTTCCTCTTTTGACCTTGCATGTCATACGGAGCAATGCTTGGTTTTATACATAACATTGTTTCACTAAAGAGGTCTGAAAGTTTTGATTGATCTATTTGATGACTTTAAACTCTAGAAAATCCTGAATTTGACCACTTTAAGCTGTGTTTTTGGAGAATAATTTCTTGGCTTAATCATTTAAAGGGCTTTGATTTATTGTATACATATTTAAAGACAAACTAAAACAATTATATATCAATACCATTTAAAACCAAAAACAGTCCTTGGACCTCGGCCAGAAAGAATTTGATTTGACATATGTTTCCTTCTCATACACAGATAGTTTTAGGCGACAAAAGTGAGCAGAAGGCATTCAAATACACAGGAATCACTTGTTTCAACCCTGGATCCTTCTCAGATGACAGCACTTTTGTAGCGTATCGTCCTTGCACTCAGGAAGTCGAGTTCTCAGCCCTGTGAGTATCAGCTGATGAATATGTTCCAAAATATGTAGTCGGCAAAACCACTTCATGTCATTGTCACTTCATATTGGTCAATTTTGAAGCTCATAACTTATAAGTACTAATTTGTCCCATCACTCATCTGTAAAGTATTCCAGGCAGCTGACAGTGTGTTTTAATTTAATTACACCCCTTCGATTATCTGGTGTAAACTATTTGCGAGTACAAACTCTCCTAGTCAAAATGTACTAATATCTCTTGTTACCAAGAATTAATGTGGCTCTAACCACTTCAACATGTTCCCCACTAGCTTATCTTTAGGATTGCCACGTCATGACATTCTCTTGGAGTCTATAATTGTCTTTTCTGTGACTTTTCTTTCCCTTTGCTGTCTAGAATCAGCCAGTGGATTCCTCCTTCTCTCATGAATCCATTCCTCTCAAAGTTTCTGGTAATTTCTTTTCGTTGCCCAAGTTCGTAATGTGTTGCAAAAGATCATGATTTGAAATAACCCCACGTTGCTACCACCTATGATGGTTGGATTTTCTGTTAATGGGCATTTTTATTAGTTCCTTCTAGTATTAACATGTGGTCTCTGGCCAGGGCTTGCAAGCCTTGCATGATTTGCTGTCTATGGACAATTGAATCTCAACTGATGATGCTCTAAACCAATCTGATTTGAACAGATCAGTTTTTTTTTTTTTTTTTAAATGGTTAATTGTTTTAGTAATGAATATAGTATAGGTATTGCCAAACTCGGATTTAAAATTGATTCAAATCTATTTTAAATTATATAGAAAATTTTTATTTTTTTATTTGATAGATAATGAATATAATAAAATTTTAATCGAGTCATATCAAAACAATTTCGTATATTAATTATGGAACTCCGGGTTGAACTATGGTTTAATAGATACTAATTCTATTTATTTAAATTCCGGCACCTAATTAGCTCTCTCATTGAAAAAGTTGCTATTTTGCAATATATTGCATTGATGATGGGTACGTGCTCTTCAGTTCTGATTGCTTCTTGGCATTATGTTTTTAAAAAGTTTTTCTAAAAAAATAGAAAATTTTATATTTATATTTTTTATTTTAAATTAAAAAAATAGTGTTTTTAGATTATTTTTGGATATTAAAAATAATTTTTAAAAATAAAATAAATTATTTTTTTTGATATATTTTTTAAATAAAAAATATTTTCAAAATAACCTCTACCACTCAATCTGTCTTCATATTAGGGATGGTGTGCCTGTTCTATTTGTTGGCTTAAAATGTTATTGTCCTTGCACTACGCAGGTCTTCTCTCCATTATCGTCTTCTTAGAATTCGATTGGAATTTGACAAATTAATAAATATTCTTTTTTCTTTAAAACCCCCTCTGGCTGCATATACAGTAAGGAAATGGAAGACAATATTAAAGGACTGAAAGACATTAGCAAGTGATCAATGGAAATCAATCTTTGTGAAGAACACACATTTGCCTTCCAATCGTTATAGATCATCAACTACCAAAGTAAAAAGTTCTTATACACCACCAATAGCTTGTTCCATTTGTAGCACTTACACTTTAGAATACTTTGTGCTGGTTTGAGAGTGTGATTAAAATTATTTTTTAAAATATATCTTGTTTAAAAATAATTAAAATGGTTTATTTTTATGTTTTAAAAAATATTTTTGATACTAGAAAATCAAAATAATCTAAACATATTGATTTTTTTAATTTAAAATAAAAAATAAAATTCATTTTTTTTAAATATTTTCCAAAGACATCCCACACCTTGTAGCATCATTGATTTTTGACCATCGAACACAGACACTGTACTGGACTCTATATTTAAAACTTCCTTCGTCTTCACGGGGACCTTTTTATAATATATAAATATTTCCACCTTTGTGGAATAAACTGTTGTTTTGATTCTGACAATTTGAGCCTGGAAGTTGACAGATATGAAATGGCTCATGTATGCAGTGAATGTGGCTGCGCTCACAAGTATTGCTGATGCTAGAGCTTCCCCTTAATGATGATCCTCCTAGCTAGCTAGGGTTAGGGTTAGGGTTAGGGTTATATATAAAAGCTGCTCTGTCTGTCAAATTCAAACATGACAGAACGCTGTAATCATCCTGGACTTTTGAGTTCAATCAACACTTGAGGCGAAAGATATGGTTTCAGTGCTTCCTTTTGTTTTCTTTATGCCATTGATAGACTTTCCTACTTCATAGCGTCAGGTTTTCTTCAGTATCACGCGAAGATCATAGTGGGAACTCTATTATATATTTATTAAATTATCTCTTTGGATGAAGGCTGCCTTGTGTTCATTAATTCTCTCTCGTATCACCTTCAAATACAACTTTCTTGGTGGTTAGATGACAACTCGAATAGTGGATGAAGCACTTCATTTCATATACTTTGTTTTTGTCTTGAAATTGAAATGACAGAGACAGCAGAAGTTGAACATAAAATTGTGTTTTACAGCAGTGAACTGGTCTGCGTGTAACTTCTCAATTGTGGTTGCGGTTGTTTTTGAAAATATTTTTTATTTATAAATATATTAAAATACTATTTTTTATTTTTAAAAATTATTTTTGATATCAGCACATGAAAATTATCTAAAAACACTATTTTTTTTTAATTTAAAATGTAAAATAAATTTTTTTTTTCAAAAACACTTTTTAATGTGTATTTATTTTATTTTATTCTTAATGTGTATTATCATTACATTTATACTTTTTACTTTAATTTTTAATGAACATTGACTCTTTTTTAAGTAAATCTATTATTCATTTTATTTTCTCTCCCTTGATTTATAGTTTTCATATTTTATTTTTCAATTTTTTAATCTAATCACCAAAAACTAAATTAATGAGAAATGTATAATGATGTAAATTTGAATGTAAAGATAGAAATAAAAATTACATTTTTTTTTTAAATTAACTCGGCACAGTCTCTATCTCTCCCGTCTCCTTTTTTCTTTAAAAAAAAGAAAAAAAACTAATTAAAAACTATCTGTTTTCATCGTCGCAACCAAACATGTTTTTATATTTTTCTCTCTCTTCTCTGTCTCTCTCTCCCTCTCTCTCTCTCTCCCTCTCTCTCGTAATAGAACATGTGATGATATCTTTCGATCCTTTTCTTCGAGACACATATGAAAAGGCATGTGGTTATTTTTTATAAAAAAAAAACACAAATTAAGGTGTTATTTTCCATCAAGGTTAGTGTACAAATTAATTCAAAGGAATGTATACTCTCCAACAGTTCGTTCGATCGATCGATGCTTCCATCCCTCTCTTCTACCTAATACCCACAAGCTCAAAAGTAAGTTGTACTCAAGAGTAGCATTTTCTCATGCTATATATTTCTACTTTCAGCAACTAAAACAATCCTTTTACTTCAATATACTTTATATTTTATTGATGAAATGTTTTGAAGAAAGAGGCTGTCCAATCGGGAATAAATGACGATTATATTGACTGGAATAAGATGAACACAGAAGGAGAAAATATCAGCACAAGTGTTTGACATAGACTGGCAGGTTTACTCTTGTGTTAAGCTAAAGAAACAGAAGAAAACCTCCTCAGGCGCTGTTCTTAAGCTGGCTACTGGCGGTTTTTATAGCTCTGCAGTTCATACTTCAGAGATTACTTGTGGCCCCAGAAACCGTTAATCTCACATTAGGTGTCAAATCATGATACCTGTATGCTGATATCAGACAATAACAGTTTTGATTTTTTTTTTATTCAAGGAAATCCTATGACTCGAATTCAAAACCTGTTGTGCAAATTATAAGTCTTTGTGATCATGTCACAGCGACCGAAAAGGGTGATGAACGGTCTTGATGTTGCTCTCAACAATAATCCCATGCCCATAAAGATCAGAAAAGGGTGGTGTTTTCATCCATTAACAACATTCTCTCCACATGATGACCACCCTGGATACTCAACCTGATTATTAGATGTCCAAAACGACGAACGAAATAGCCAGTACTGTCTTGCCACAGGGTTTGATTTGGCAACCAACCAACCTGGGAAGATCTTTGCACCGAGGAAAAATAGGGCTAGCTAGAATATATGAATATATATATATATAAGCACTAATTGTGCTGAGAAGATCTTATTTTCTTCTGGGGTTGAATGGTATCCTCTTTCTGGTTAGAGACTGCTGCGACAAGAAATTAATTGTAATTGTTGGAATTTGGGAATCTATCAAACTTTTGATCTGTATGAACAGATTAACAAAGAACCGGAGAACAAAAAAAATCAAGAACAGACTTCTGAATTTTCAGAAGTAAAGAGAACAATAAGAGTTTTAATTTCAAAAGAACATCAACACAAAGAACATCAACACTGGCAGAATCTTTTCTACTCTCTACTACTGCCATCCCACTCAGAATATTTATAGAACAAAATAACTTACAACAGCTATAAAATACCTAACCAACAACTTTCAACGGTAATATTTTCTAAAATCAGTTATTTACAAGATTTCTTATAACTGATTTGACAGACTTGTTTCCTAAACTCTAAAGGATTTATAATCATCCTGAATACAAAAGGATTACAAAAACAATAACCTTCAACCTTCAATTCTTCATTTATCCTGCGTCAGTTTGTCGCAGACAGGGCCAAGCGGTCGACCGGTTAATTTTCCCTTTGCAAGCGGTCGACCGGTTGCAAGCGGTCGACCGGTTAATTTCTTTCTCGCAATCGGTCGACCGGTTCTCTTGTGCAGTTCTGGAATCAACTTTAGATTTCAACACTCCCCCTTGATTCCTGAGCTGCACACTTACCACCATTCTTCTTAGCTTCTCAAGTCCTTCCTTTGCTAAGGTAATCAAGTCAGTAAGCTTTTCCTTTAACCATCCATACATCATTTCCACTTTTCCTTCTTCATATGTCGGGTCTATATCAACAGCATGATCCTCTCTACATGAGCTTTCTATTTCTTCATTTGCATCATAAAACAGAGACTCTAAGCTTACATCAGGCACTAGAACAGCTGATGAAGACCCTTTCCTTTCAATTGACTTGCAAGTCTCATCACAATACAAGGAGCCTACATCTTGTAAGCTTAAATCCACAGGGTGTGTTTCTCTAAGTTTAACACTCCCCCTAGACATCATGGTCTGATATTTTCCAACATCTCTACCAGCCATTTTCAGAGAACCTTTCTCTTCAACATAATCTCTTCCAGTTGAGTTACTTTGGTGTTCTAGTAGTTTCTCAAAACTAAAACACCTATTTGACATTTTTGTACTGAATAAGAGAGTACCTTGATCATCTTTGATCATGCATTTGTCATCTATAAACTGTAAAGAGTGTCTATCCTCAAGTAATTGACCTACACTTATCAAATTTTGGTCAATTTTTGGCACATACAACACACACTTAAATTTTCGGATTCCAGCTAGAGTTTCAATCTCAACTTCCCCTTTGCCTTCAACACATACATACTGCCCATTAGCAACTTTAACTCTAGATTTGTAGCTTAAGTCTAGATTTTCAAACACATCTACTGCTGCAGACATGTGGTTTGAACAACCACTATCAATAGACCAAGTTTGAATGTTTACCTCATTTTTGTTGCATTTGTGGGCTTCAGTGGCTGTGAATAGCATTTCCTCTTTGGTTTCCTCCATTTCAGCAACTTGAGCTTGGTTTGCATTATCTTCATTGCAAAATTTCTCAATGTGCCCAAACTTCTTACATTTTCGGCATTGTGCATTCTTGAGCCAACAAGATGACTCAAGATGATTGTTTTTCTGACAGTACTTGCAGGTGGGAAGTGGCTCTCTTCTTTCCTTCCACCTTGCATTGAAGTTGTTGCCTTGTGGTTGATTATTCGGCCAATTTCTCCTCTGCCATGAATTTCCAGAACTGGACCCGTTTTCTGGACTTCTGAAGAACACTTGCTGCTGTCTAGTTCTTCCTTTGAATCCTGCTGCAAAGGCTTCCTCACTTGTATTTTCTTGCCTAAATGCATGCCTTTGTTCCACAGCTTGCAAGGCATTGATCAACTCTTGAAGGCTCATGGTAGTGAAGTCCTTTGAGTCTTCTAAAGAACATATTTTGTTCTCAAACTTTTCTGGCAAGCTTACTAGAACCTTTTCCACAACTCTCGATTCTTGAATTTCTTCTCCAAGTAGTGTCATTTCATTTACTAACTTGGATACATTTGATGAAAACTCTTTGATGGTTTCAGATTCTTTCATCCTCAAGCCTTCAAATTGTCTCTTCAATGTCAAAATCTGCATTCTCCTAGACTTTTCATCACCTTGAAATTCAGCCTTCAATTTGTCCCAAGCATCCTTAGCCGTTTCACATGCCATGATTCTTGAGAAGATTTCCTCACTTACTGCATTGTGAATGCAAGTAAGAGCTTTGAATTTCTTTGCTCTTTGTTCATGAAAATACTTGATTTGAGTCATAGATGGGTTGTTGTTCAAGGGAGCTGGTTCCCTGTCATCTTCCACATCTTCCCATAGGTCAAATGCTTTCAAGTATATCTTCATCTTCACTGCCCAAACTCCATAGTTGACTCCTGTGAAGATTGGCGATTTCGAAGAGAATGATGCATCCATCTCTGTCAAGAACTGTCAGCTGGAGAGTTTTTCTTTTTCTTGTGATTTGTTTCAAGACTTCACAATACGGAGAGCAAGAGTAAAGAACAAACCAAGGCAAATTCCTTGGAAAAAACTTCTTGCAAATTCTCTCGGAAAATTTTTGGAAAGAATCTCACTTTTTCTTTGATCACTCGTGTTTCACTCAAATCCCTTTTCAAAGACCTATTTAAGCTCTGATACCATGTTGGAATTTGGGAATCTATCAAACTTTTGATCTGTATGAACAGATTAACAAAGAACCGGAGAACAAAAAAAATCAAGAACAGACTTCTGAATTTTCAGAAGTAAAGAGAACAATAAGAGTTTTAATTTCAAAAGAACATCAACACAAAGAACATCAACACTGGCAGAATCTTTTCTACTCTCTACTACTGCCATCCCACTCAGAATATTTATAGAACAAAATAACTTACAACAGCTATAAAATACCTAACCAACAACTTTCAACGGTAATATTTTCTAAAATCAGTTATTTACAAGATTTCTTATAACTGATTTGACAGACTTGTTTCCTAAACTCTAAAGGATTTATAATCATCCTGAATACAAAAGGATTACAAAAACAATAACCTTCAACCTTCAATTCTTCATTTATCCTGCGTCAGTTTGTCGCAGACAGGGCCAAGCGGTCGACCGGTTAATTTTCCCTTTGCAAGCGGTCGACCGGTTGCAAGCGGTCGACCGGTTAATTTCTTTCTCGCAATCGGTCGACCGGTTCTCTTGTGCAGTTCTGGAATCAACTTTAGATTTCAACATAGCTAGAATATATGAATATATATATATATATAAGCACTAATTGTGCTGAGAAGATCTTATTTTCTTCTGGGGTTGAATGGTATCCTCTTTCTGGTTAGAGACTGCTGCGACAAGAAATTAATTGTACAGCTGGGAGCTCTTGTTAACATGCATGCAAAAAGTGTAAGAACATTTAAGGTTACCCCAGAGACAAAACTAACTTCTGGGGATAAGGAAATTGTGTAATGCTAAGAGATTGAGTAGGTAAAACAGGTTAACAGTCAAGAAAAATGTCTATTTATGAAACAGTAGTGTGTAGACTGCCAGTAAATGTTTTTTTTTAAAAAAAACATACAAGTGATGCCATACATGCATGAACATGTGGATCGATCTGGACTTGTAGGACTATATATCTGGCACCCTCTTACGATGATTTTGCTCCATTAATTTGGATAGTTTCTGCAGGTTCCTA
The DNA here is from genome assembly GCA_027405865.1 of Salix purpurea. Classification (NCBI taxonomy): domain Eukaryota; kingdom Viridiplantae; phylum Streptophyta; class Magnoliopsida; order Malpighiales; family Salicaceae; genus Salix; species Salix purpurea. The sequence continues at coordinate 6,207,725 of JAOWLH010000034.1, read as the reverse complement.
GGGATTCCATTTTGAATTTCTCAGGGTCAGAAGACAGAAAATTAATGAACATGGGGAGACAGGGTGTGTGTTTCACCGGTGAGGAAAACGGCGGAGCATGTGGATGAGAGCCACCGGTCTCTTGGGAAGAGGTTCTTCTGTTCATGACAGAATAGTGGGTGAAAGATGAGATATGGCTTTCCCTCAGTACTTTTTTTAACAAGCAATATCGGTAGGCCAACAGTCAACAGAAAACTCCACCAGTCTTCATTAACACCTCAATTTTAAGATTTTGATGATTTGAAACGAAGGCCCAGGTTAATGCTAACAAGATCTTTTGAAGGTATAATCTTTATTGAGCGTTGGAAACGAAGTTCCTCATCAAGTCAAGTCAGGCTCAAGATCCCACCTCAATCTTAGTCAAATTTAGTGCCCGTTTCGGACAACGTTTCAAACATCATTTCCAAAAAAATATTTTTTTTTTTATTTTAAATAAATATATTCTGATGTTTTTAGATTATTTTGATGTGCTGATGTCAAAAATAATTTTTAAAAAAATAAAAAAACATCATTTTGATGTATTTTGGCACGAAAAGCACTTTAAAAAACTACCGCAACAGCTCTCCCAAAGAGACTCTAAACCAGGTTTATTTTAGACATAAACCAGGTTTCTTGACTCTAGGATCTCACACACGCGCGCATGCTATGTTTGGCTGTGCAATTTATATAAAATAATGTTTAGTTACTGTTTTTTTTTTGTTTTTTTATATATATTATTTCTGATTTAATGACTTAGACCGTAAATTTAAAAAATCAATGTGAGTTGATTTTTTTTGGGATGTTTTTTTTTTTAATTTCATTATTGACATTGTTTTTATATATATTATTAGACATGTGGTTTTTTTTTTAGTTTTTTCTCTTATCAAATTATCCTAGTCATTGGAGGATGTTAAGGAATCATCTCACACTACCTTGTACTTGATCTTTATCAAATAGAATGAGAGTGATGAGATTCAAACTCGTGACAGCTGGATCAACAAAACTCTGATACCATGTTAAAGAACCATCTCACATAAAAACTTAAGCTTTTAGGTGAGGTCACAGAATATGATTTATATTATTCTCTAATACAGGTCAACTAAAGTGGCTTGCCCATTGTTTTCCAGATTACATGTTTATTATGTTAATTGAGATTGATATATAATATAGTTCAAATAAAGTACAAAAATACGTATAACGTTATTTTATAAGATAGTTAATTTTAGCTGAAATCCCATTCTAATATTAGGAGGAACTAAGAAAGACAATTTTTTTTTACTCATGAGAGTAGTTAAATGACGGATGCCCCCAAGTCTACACGTGCACTTCTCAAGTTGTAAGCTCAAATGTTAGTTAATTAGGTCTGAAAATTGATCAAAATGTGTGAAACCTAAATAAATAGTAGCAAATTAAGAAACATTATTTAATTAAAGTCCATAGCAAGATCACCAGTCTCTTCCATCCCAGCCTACAATATTGCTTCATCAAATTACAACTCAATCCATATGGTTTTCCTGCATCCCATTAGGGTTAATTATATTAATTAGGGTCAACTTCCAATTAGCTAGTGATATGAACTCATGAATCTTAATTTATTAACAAACATCAGGGTTTTTTTTTTTTTTTCATTTAGTAGATGCTGTATGTATAGGTAAGAGTATGTGTATATGTAGTTATAACTGGGCTATCAAAAATAGAAAAATAAAAAGAAATGCTAGGTGGGTTATAAGTAGACGTTGTAGGTTAGAAACCTGCAGGGAAGATGTTGAAAGCAGAACGAAATTCATCCCACCAAGCAACCTCGCCCTCTCCCTTTCTCTTTCTCTTATTTTCTTTCTCTTTCACACACAAACACAAAGATCTATGCGTAGAGGTGATTACTTATAAATGTTTGTCAGCCTAGATGTTGCATCAATCGCTCGTACAGGTCTGTCCAAACCTTCCTACTCTCTAACGGATCGAAAACACTAATTCTCTGCACCCATCTTCCACGATCCCTCTTTGTTTTCTCTGTGGAATCCACCTCCTTCATCTTCCGATCATCAAATTTGCCCTATATTTAAGCACTCTGGCTAGCTAGATAGCTAACCAATTGATCCATCTCTTTAAGTTTTTAGTTACAGACACATATATGTTTTGCTACCTGATCATCTTTGCTTCAGTAAGAAGAAGGTGCAGGAATTGAAGGAGAGAGGAGCTGTTGTCCGTGGATTGAGGTGCATGGAAGTTACTTTAGCTAGCTAGGGTTCATATATATCTTCCAGTACTGTGTATATATAGAATCTATCTTGTCATTCTGGTTCCTGGGTTTGGATTCTTTAGTTGTTGTGTTTATTTAGAAGATCAAATATGTGTAGTAGAGGCCATTGGAGGCCTGCTGAGGATGAGAAACTTAAGGAATTGGTTGAAAAGTATGGTCCTCATAATTGGAACGCCATTGCCGAAAGACTTCAAGGAAGATCAGGTGAAAAGTTAAACCTAACTAACTGTTAATCTCGTTTTAATGTTTTTTTTTTTATATTTTTATGCAGAAATTGAATAACTAGGGTATGAAAAAGCTGAAATATACTTATAACTAATGGAAATTGAAAGAGAAGCTAGCTATGATTATGACTAATAACTAACAAAAACAAGTTTGAATGAATTAATTGAATCAGGGAAGAGTTGTAGGTTGAGATGGTTTAATCAGCTAGATCCAAGAATCAATAGAAGCCCATTTACAGAAGAGGAAGAAGAAAGACTAATTGCTTCCCACAGGATTCAAGGGAACAGATGGGCAATTATTGCGAGACTTTTCCCTGGTCGCACCGATAATGCAGTGAAGAATCATTGGCATGTCATCATGGCAAGAAGATGTAGAGAGAGGTCAAGACTTCATGAAAAAAGGGCTGCTCAAACTTTGGTAAATCATCAAAAAATATCTTCAAAACAAGAAATGCACAATATTGATTGCGAGACGAGGAACTTTTCTTCATTTTCCAAGAAATATTGTGAAAAATATGGCCAATATCCTTTGGTTACTGATCACAGCCACTTACAGGCCCTTTGCAAAGAGTTCTACAATGAAGATCCGAGCCATTGCAAAGGTAAATAGATCGAACTAGCACTATCATCGTCATGATATATTATACAGCTAGCTAGGGTTCTAGCTTTTCAATATTGATCATATATAAATATTTATAATTAGTTCTCATTTTCCCTATATGTATGCTAATTGCAGATCAAAGTCGGCAGATTGAGTTTTATGATTTTCTCCAAGTAAACACTGATTCCAATAAAAGTGAAGTGATAGACAATGCAAAAAGAGATGAGGAGGAGGTAGATCAGCAGGGAGCAATGGAAAATGATCAGAGCAAGGCTGGTGTTCCATTCATCGATTTTTTCTCTGTTAATGGCAAGTCCTCGTCATAACACAGCTTGGTGGCGTCTCCGACGAGGACCAACAGTAATCATACAGCTAATTACTCAGTTGTCTTGTAAACGACAACTGCATTGACCAAAAGAAATATTTAAGGAGAGAAAATCGTGTCCGTACGTATATAGCATGTAGGGAATTCTCAGAGAAACAAAGTTTTATGCAAGTTGCTAATGTAAGTTAAATGTCAAGAATCTACCTTAATTTGCTGTTTACTATTCTAGCATTGTAAAGCCACATCACCATTGTAGAGTGCAGTCCATGCTTACCAATGCTACCTTTAATTACCATTGATGATTGAAAAGAACACGATATGGTCACGGGAGATTTACATAGTAGTTAACTTTAGAGCTCGTAGAATTAGTCGAGGTGCATGCAAGTTGTCCCGAACATCCATGTTAATAAAAAAAGAACACGAGTTAAGAGTTGATAGTAATACACTATCCTATACATACATGCATGCATAAATGTGTTTGTACATAATATTTATACAAACCATACCACCAAAAAAACTAGTAAATTTTATTCCATGATTGCTTGATTAATGCTTCTTCTTCTTCTTCTTCTTCTTCTTCTTCTTCTTCAATTGTAATTAACTTCTAAGGAATTCTAGCATTTTCTCTCTCTAGAAGTATATAAATGCATGTATTTTCTGATCCCTGGATATTTAAGAAATTAACTTGTGAAAAAATAATTAAAGCTGTATAATTTCGTTTGAAAATGAAAGGAGTTTGCATGGATTCAGTAAGCAGGACGTTCCTGATGAAATGGAGTGAACCTAAAGGGTAATTAATGAGAAGAATATATAGATGAAGATCTTCATGTATTAAGATCGAGAGAATACCTCTATTCATTTTCAATTCATTTGTAACTTTCATTGATGTTTGATGAATTCTTGATGCTTCAACTCGGTTTTGTGTCCTATGGGATATTGAACCTCATCCTGATATGTATAGTTAATGAACTATCTCACCTAAAAATTTAAATTATTTTTTAATACACCCTTAAGCAAGCGAGAGCTTTTTGCGTTTGAAACTTACACGGGTTCACACTATCTTTTGCTTGATTTTTATCAAATAGAATGAGGGTAGTGAGATTCAAACTGGATCAATAATGTTTTGATACCAAGTTAAGGAACCATTTCACTTACAATTTTAAGTTATTAAGTGAAGCCCCAAGATATAATTTATATCATTTCTTTTTTGGGACTCTGTTTTGTCTCTTTATATATATATATATATATATATATATATATATATATATATATATATATATATATTGTTTTATTATTATTTTTATATATAAAAAAATCATAACTTGGATTGATGTTGTAAACTATGTCATTTCTATTTTATTTTTTTAAAAAGAATGTTAAAACATATGTGAGGGATCGCTATAATTGGGGCATGACTGGCAAGATCCAATAATGCCATCAAATTAAGATAATTTACAATCTTAAGTAACTAATTGGAACAACAACATGATGATCTTGAACTGAAATATTCAAGCAAATTAAAAAAAGACTTAGCCCATGATGTTATTCTTCAGATACGTATATCTTAAATCTGTTTTCGACATGGTGATGCTTGCTTTATGGGGGTGTTTGGAAATGTGTTTGAAAAATATTTTTGAAAAAAAATGAATTTTTTATTTTTTACTATAAATTAAAAAAAATTGGTGTTTTTAAATCATTTTGATGTGTTGATATCAAAATTTTGATGCATTTCTGAATGAAAAAAAAATTAAAAAATAACTTCAACCACACTTCAATTTGGTATCAGAAACACATGTAGTATTGGATAATATATAATCAAGGACTTAATTTATTGAACAACGATGATGTTTAAAGCTCCTGATCAAGGAACTAGTTCACAGTAAAACTCAAGGGAAATAACATTATTGACAAGTACAAAACAAGGTTAGTTGCGAAGGGATATACACAAAAATACGAGATCGATTATCAATTGATATTTGTAACCGGAACAAAAGTCTCTTGATAAACGAACTATAACGACTCTATTTTAACAGAACCAGATAATTTAATGGCGCGACACTGCTATTTTTCTGATGCATGAAAGGTTTTATCGATCAAAATCAACTAATTAACAGGAGGTTTAAATAGCATATTTAGGACTAGAAATAGCGTTTTGAAGAAAATTAATTAATCCACTTTTTTATATAGCCTATAAGGATTAGCAAATTAAGCTGATCGTAATTAACCATCTCCTCTAGTGAATTAACGCTAAGTAAGCCTTCTTCACTAAGAACACCAAGCCAGGCTTTACATAACTAATTAATATTAATTATATCTTTTTGTCTTCAAGTGACCTCTTTTGCCTCTTGGAGCCTGTAAAGGCATCTTCCCTCTTGGTTTATATATAAAAAAAAAATAAAGGATGGAATTGAAATGTTATAATAAAAATCATTACCATCTCCGTCATCATACAATCGGCCTAAACTAAGATCCACTTAGACAATGATCTACATCATAGACTTAATTAAAAACTTATTCAAATAAAAAAAAAGTATTAATTGTCAATTAAAATTAACTCTATTTAACAAAAAAAAAAACTCCAAATGTTAAGTAAAAATATAATTTATAATCTAAATAATTTTTATCCAAGATCCCACTCACCTTAAGTTGGCTTTGCAACATCATCATCACCAATAGCAACCCTCTTCTTCAATACTTATATATATTTGGATGTATCCATCATCAATTCATCATCTTTTTTTTTAAATTTTTTTTATATTAAATTTGTCAATATATTTGGATTTACGCAAGCATCTAGAAAAGGAAGGAAAATAGAGACACGTGTAATAAACAGGCACATCACTTCTCTCATATCACAAACAATGATCTCATGTTGGATTGAAAGATTAACAACCTCTAATCACTAAAAAAATTGACTAAAAATCTCCAATACGTCCCACTGCCCCGTCCAGCATCAGCTGATGCTCATCTCCACTTGTTAATTTGCTAGTGAACATCCGGTTAATTAATGCTTGACCCCTTTAACTTATGTGTTGTCGTGGTCGAGGTGCACCATTAAAATACACACGAGTGAGAAGCTTATTCTTGGCTTAATTTAAAGCTAGTTGAAAAAACATTTAACATCCAACCACTTAAGATTCTGTGAGTAGTCATGTATAGATGGAAAATGTAATGAAAAATTGTAATAAGACAAAACGTATGTAAGGAATGAAATTAGGTGTTCATTACAAGAAAAATAAAACATGTTTATCTGCTGTCGGTAAGTTATCTACCGATGTTTTTTTTTCAAAAATAATTTATTTTTTGAAATTCAATTGATAGTGAAAATAAATAGTAGATATAATTATTGTTATCAGTAATCTTTTTATTTCTTACAGTTAAACCCGATTCGAGAAAATCTTGAAAAATTTATTTGCAAAAATCCAATTTTTCCAATGTATAAAATTTAATTAAGAGAATGGAGAATGAGGTGAGAAATGAAATGAAGTGGGGATAAGAGAAATAGAAGAGAGGACGTGAGAGGGAAGAGAGTAGTTATGTGAGGGAAAACATTTTTGGAACGAGAGAGAGATATATAAATGAGGAAAATTTCTTTCTTTTTCTCTTCAAAATTTGAATTATTATTCTGTTTCTAAATTATTTTTTTTTGAGGACAACCTTTTTAGAGGGAAGGTAAAGTGCTTTGAAACATTTTGGAAGGGTTTTTTAAATTTATTAACATAATTATCATAATAAATTATTATATTTTTTGGAAACAAATAATGATTTTAAATATTTTCTTCTTGAAACTTCTTAATTATTTTTTACAGAATTACTACTGAAAATAATGAAAAGAAAATAAATTATTTTCAATCGATCTACTAACAAAAATAATTAAAAAAATAAACATGTATATATGTGATGGAAACTTGGTAATGTAATGTTGATGTCCAAGTATAAAACAAGATTGTCTAGTACCAAAGTGAAAAAAAAAATCATCATTTTAATTTTTTATATTGTCTATAATTTATTTTTCACTCATATCTTTTTTTTTAATTTCGTAGGCTAAGATTTGGACAATTTTATTAAAATGAGTATTTAAATTTAGGGCTTTGATTTTATTTAGGGACTAGTGTGTATAAAATTAGAGGACCAAAGACTTTGAACTAAAATGCCATAAAAATAAAATTTAAGGATTAGAAAAAATTCAAAAACCAAAATGAAGTTTCACAAAAACTTAATTTCATACACTAAAGTTATCCACTCTGCTTTATAGTTTTTTTTTTGTAAATAAAATAAAATTAAAATACATGGATCCCTATGAAGAGAAGGGCTATGAACACTTGGGTCATCAATCACAATGTGATACTACTAAACTAACTTGATTAAACCAAATGTGGTTGGTGTGAGTGGTTCGGCACTCTCATTCCTTAAGAGAGATCTAGGGTTCGACCTTTTCTCTTGTATGGAGTCACTACTTTGGTCAGCATTTTACCCTTTATAGGCCGACCAGGTGCAAGCAAGGATTAGTCTAGGTTGTGGATATGGCTTAAAGATGCCTCCCCTAATTGGGCCCGTCCAAGACCACCTCATGGTTCATACCAAAAAAACTAACTCAATTAAAAATTTAAGATGACCTGGTCAATCAGTCAACCTAAACCTAACACTATCAAAGCTTAGTTCTCAACTCGTTGGTTGTTTTGTTTTTGTTTTTGTTTTTTATCAAAAGAATATTATTTTATCTTTTTTTGTTGTGTTTTATAACTATTTGATAATTTAAAATTTTATATTTTTAATTTTAGTAATATGATTATAATTTTTCAAAACTAAAAAATTACCTCAATAAATCAATTAAATACTCTTTTTAACATGAATAACTGCTATGAACTTTTATTTCATTACGATTATAATCATCACCGCCCACACACACCTCGCCCTCTATATTAAGCAGTTTATTTTTCAATAATTTAAACAAATTATATTTAATTAAATATCAGAATTGAAAATATATGTGATCAAATGACTGAATGGGTAAACAAAAGAGTTTTCTTTTATATAGTAAATTGGTGAAAATATAGGATTATATATGCAGATAATGGTTTAGCTTTCCAAAGTTTCTCGATTGATGTGGGAGTAACTTCGTGCAATGATGGATGCAAAAAGCCAAGGGATAGGGTCAATATAATGAATTCATTGATTCTTTATTTTATTTATTCTTTTAGTACAACCTTGCATCAAGCAATCACCGAACAACTAACATGAGGATGTGTGTGCCTGTTTGCATTGTGTTTTCTAATTTAAAAAAAAAAATATTTTTATTTTAAATTAAATATTTTGATGTTCTTATATTATTTTGATGAGTTAATATCAAAAATGATTTTTTTAAAATAAAAAAATATCATTCTGATACTTTTCTGAATGAAAAACACTTTGGAAAATAATCTGAACCACACTTCTAAAAAATCATTTTAAAAATTTGACTCTCTAAAATAGCTTTTGTCGTTGGAATTGCTCTAATTATAATATATATAGAAGGTGGCTCTAAGACGGGGCCAAAATTTTACCTTCTCTGCATGAGCTGCTATCTACAATGCAAAAAACTAAATAAGCATGCTAAATAATTAATTTTTTATTTCTATTTCTAAAAATATCACAACCGTTGAGTTTCCGGTGATACTTTTGTCTTGTTAAGTATCTGTGACTGACTAATGTCAGAAATCTTGTGTCTGCAATTGACATTACTAGTGCTGAAGACAATAAATGCAATTACTGTTAAGGAAGGTGATCCTACGTAGAAGCAACATTCAACATGTTCTGGCTGTCAGGCGCAGAAACAAATCAAGCCGAGTAAATCAAATTGCTGTATTTTAGTGAAGGAAATCTGCAATTGAGATAGAATTTAATTACCTAACTGTACAAACTTCCTTAGATAAAAACCATGTAAAGTCTATATATAGACAACTTGCTGAGAAATAAAATTGTGCGCAGAAAATTCAAAACCGTAAACCCAAAGAGATTCTGTACTCTGAGGATTACACTTACAGATGGAAGCCATGGATCTTTATACTCTGAGCATTACACTAACAGATAGAACTGGCAAGAAAGATGGTTAGTTTTGCATATCTGAACGCACGCAAAGACTTAGGTTTACATGTTTTCTAAGCTTTATGTTATTCTCCAAGCATCTTTAACATTCTAAACCTTCTCCAGGTTTTTTTTACTGCACGTTAGCTGTGCTGCAAAAGATTTTTGACGTTTTACAGGGATGGAGTGTGGATCCTTGTCTTTCATCACCATTTTCCTGGGATTGGATCGACTGTAGCTCTGATACACACCTCCTGTGATTTCCCTGTGGGCTTTTTGAACTCTTCATCTTCCATGAATCTTTTTTACAATTCTTTATTGAAATATTTAACTTTATATATACATTTTAATTACCTCATTTTCTTTTCTTTTCTTCATCTTCCATAGATTTTAATTCTATGGATGCACTTTAAACAATGTGAGTTCCATGACAAGCAAATAGAAACTACTTAGCATACTGAGAATAAATATGCTAATTATCTTTTCTTCTCGATCGTGTCTTTCTTGAAATGCAGCAACTTACAGGATAACAACATAGTAGGACCTGTTCCTGATTTTCTTGCCACCTTCTCAAATTTAACATCACTGTGAGTTTCCATACACACACCAATCACAATATGCTTGGAAAACTGAGAACTAACTTGAGGACTGTGACCTTCCTTTATCAAGAACTTGGCAAATAATAAATTCACTGGACCCATACCCTCTTCAATATCACAGAAAAACAAGTTAACCTTGGTGTAAGTTTATCATGCTGTATATATATTACTCATTTGTAGCAATCCCAAAACTTTCATTGCTATACTAATAATCAATAATTGTGTAGCTCTGTAGCTGGCATTATAAATTTGTTGATAATTTTTTTCCTTTTTCTTTCAAGGGATGATTGTTTCTCAGGAATTGGATCATCCTGTAAGAGTACTCCTAGTACTCCCGCATATTTCTCTGGACAGAATTCAAGCCCATTTACATGTGGGGACACCTTCCAGTTCAAGATTTGGGATACCAATTTAGGTGGAAACGAGAAGATTAACATGTTGTTTCTGGCACTCCAGGCCACAATTCAACTGCATGTCTTTATTAACCTTACTATATATGGTGTTTGGGTCTACTTGAGCGCACCTGGTTCCTAAAATTAACGATTATATAAACTTAAAATCACAGAAAAACATACCCGTTAATCCCAAGCTTTTACAGCATAAACTTTTGACGTTTTTGTGTGGTACCATAAAAGTTTGCAAATACTGTGTATGTTTATTTGATTGAAATTTTCAGTTTTTGGTTATGATGTTGATATGCTGTCAGAGAAATGCCACCATTCTATTGAGAAAGGATTCCATTTGCCATTGTTTGTCTACCTTATGAGTGAAGCAAAAAGGGTCGTGTGTGTAAGAATATTTCCCGTAGAGTGGCCGATGTATTAACGGTCCGATCATTAAAGTTCAAGTTCTTTGTAAAGTCTACGGATTCTAATACGTTAAAGCGAAACCGTGATGGATCGGTCTCAATAAACGAGTATTAGAATGGGTATGTTGAGACCCTCTCCTCTAACCATAAAATATCATATATTCTCATAAGGTTGTATACATACATATATTGATGGTTTTAAATATATGTATGTGTATAAAAATAAAGTTAAGGTAATGTATTTAATGTCATTTAATTAAAAGACACATGTCATTTAATTAAAAGACACAACCCTCCTATTGTTGACACCCATTCGGTGGGTATAAAAGGAAGAAGGGTGGTGGTTATTTGGTTACCCGAAACTATAACCAGAAAAATTAGAAAGGAAGAGAATAGAAAAGAAAACCGTAAGTAAATCCTCTCCATCAAGGGATTGCCGAAAAGAAGAAGGTTTAGAGGAGAAGATCAACAAGTGATTATCAAAGGATTCCATGCAACAATTCAAGTGCAAAATGGAGAACGGTATGTTCTTAATTTCCATTGTTCTACATTGAAAGTTTTCATCATCAATTGTAATGTGTTGTGGGATTAAATGGTCTATTGATTGTATTGGGATAGATTTCGGAAATAGAAATCAGTATGTATAAATTACATGTGGTATCAGAGCCAAATAGAACCCATTGATCTCCCATTAATGGATTGGTGATGAATTCTGTTTTTGTTTATTTAATCTTATCAAACATTGATGAATTGAGATGCATGAAAACAATTATATCAATGTGTAGAGGCTGAGATTATCTTTCCAACAGTGTATTATATGTTAAAATGTTGGGTGTAGATCAAAAGTTATGAATTTTTTTTGATTACTGGTTTTAATGGTGGTTTTCGTGAAAGATGACAATGAATAAAACACCAACCGGTCGACCGGTTCACTTGGTAAAAGTGAACCGGTCGACCGGTTCATATAGGGTAAAAGTGAACCGGTCGACCGGTTCATATGGGACAAAAGTGAACCGGTCGACCGGTTCACTTGGTAAAAGTGAACCGGTCGACCGGTTCATGTAGATAAAGGTCGACCGGTTCAATTGGTGACCGATTCAATTCCTTATGCAATTTATGACTCAACCGGTCGACCGGGTCACTTGGTAACCCAAGCGGTCGACCGGTTCATGCAGAAACCCAAGGGTTAAAAATGTTTCCGCTGCAAACCGTAAAGTAATTAAGCTAATGTATTACGAAATGTTAATACATAAAAGCTTCTTAAAAGGAGTTCATATTACGTATAACTTGTTAATCACCACAGTGATCTAGTTATATTTAATGTGACGGTAAAGTAAAGATTCATAATTGATCATGATTAAATGATGCTTAAATGACATGAAAGGTTTCGATTGATCAATTAATTACTTAATATATCCTAGGAGATCACCCACAGGTGGATCATTGGGTGTACTAGGTAACACCTAAAGTATTAATCATTTATGCTACGGTCGATAATGTGTATACCCACAGGTAGCATTGTTATCGGTGGTATGTATGACTTGATTAATTATTAAAGAAAATCTAAACAAGCATCATGCAAAGTGTATGTATTTATGTATTGCCCACAGGTTGCTTAAATACATACAAGTAAAGTGTTTAGATTTTATTGGTTGATGAATCTATTAAAGTTTCAAAGCACTAATGGTAAGCACGTTGAAAATTTTGCAGCTTCATCAAGTTTGTTTGCTTCTGCAAATTCTGTGGTCAAGTTTAATGGACTCAACTATGAGGAATGGTCTGAACAGATAAGGTTTTCTTTGGGTGTAATGTCCCTAGACCAAGCCATACTCACTGATGAGGAGCCAGCAGCCATTACGGATGAGAGCTCAGAATTGGAAAAGTCTCGTTATGAGACGTGGGAGCGCTCTAACCGGCTGTGCCTGAACTTACTAAGGATGTCGATGGCAGAAAGTATAAAGCCATCTATGCCTAAAACACAGAAAGCAAGGGAATTCATTCTGAAAATAAAGGAACAATCCCAATCGGATGTAGCTGACAAATCGATTGTAGGCAGCCTGATGAGCGAGCTGACTACGAAGAGGTTCGATTGGTCTCAGACAATCCATGAACATGTTACGCACATGTCTAATCTGGCATCACGGTTGACGTCCATGGGGATGGAGGTGCATGAATCTTTCTTGGTTCAGTTCATCATTAACTCTCTGCCTCAAGAGTATGGCCAGTTCCAGGTGAATTACAACACCATAAAGGATAAATGGAACATTCAGGAATTGAAGGCCATGCTCATACAGGAGGAGGCGAGGTTAAAGAAACAGAAAAATCAAGTTGCCCTCATCGTTGGACTAAACAAAGCCGGTAGCAGCTTTAAAAAACCAAGTATGAAGGACAAAAGAAAGGATAAAGGTATCTTCAAAGGACCTGAAAGTCAAATCCGTAAAGTGGTCAAGTGTTTCTTCTGCAAGAAGGAGGGACACATGAAGAAAGACTGTCCTAGAAGGAAGGCATGGTTCGACAAGAAAGGTACACAACATTTATTTGTTTGTTCCGAATTAAATCTTGTAGAAGTGCCTAGAAATACTTGGTGGCTTGATTCTGGTGCATCTACTCATGTATCTCATATTAAACAGGGATTCAGTACGATCCAGCCTTTAAAAGGAACTGAAAGTTATTTGTTCATGGGAAACAGGATGAAGGCGCGGATAGTAGGCATTGGGACGTACAGATTGATCTTTGACACTGGTTGTTATATAGATCTTGAAAATTGTCTCTTTGTACCTGAATGTGCTAGAAATCTTGTTTCAGTAAGTAGGTTGGACGATTTAGGATTTGATTTTAAGATTGGACATGGTGTATTTTCTTTGTACCGAAAAGACTACTTTTATGGTAATGGTACTTTGGTTGATTCACTGTACAGGTTTAATCTTGATAAATGTTTTTCTGAATCTTTGTTTAATATTGAGAATCAAGGAATTAAACGTAGTGCATCAAATGAAAAATCAGCACTCTTGTGGCATAAAAGATTAGGTCACATATCTAAAGAAAGGATGACGAGGTTAATAAAGAAAGAATTATTACCTCCATTAGATTTTAGTGACTTAGATGTGTGTATAGAATGCATTAAAGGAAAGCAAATCAAACACATCACAAAGAAACCTGCCACAAGAAGTAGTCAACTTTTAGAGTTGATACACACGGATATTTGTGGCCCATTCGATGCTCCGTCATGGAGTGGTGAAAAATACTTTATCACTTTTATTGACGATTACTCACGTTATGGATACACTTATTTATTGCATGATAAAGCGGAGTCGGTGAATGTACTGAAATTATTCATTGATGAAGTGGAAAGGCAATTAGAAAAGAAAGTAAAAGTAGTGAGATCGGATAGAGGTGGTGAGTTTTACGGTAGATTCACCGAAAGTGGACAATGTCCAGGTCCATTTGCAAAACTTCTAGAAAGTAAAGGCATTTGTGCGCAATACACAATGCCGGGAACACCTCAGTAGAATGGTGTAGCTGAAAGGCGTAACCGTACATTAATGGAAATGGTTAGGAGTATGTTAAGTAATTGCAAACTTCCCATGTCGTTGTGGATATACGCATTAAAGACTGCGACGTATATATTAAACCGGGTTCCTAGTAAAGCAGTTCCAATGACACCATTTGAACTATTTAAGGGAAGGAAACCCAGTTTAAGACATTTACGTGTTTGGGGATGTCCAGCAGAAGTAAAGCCGTATAACCCACATGAAAAGAAATTAGACTCAAGGACGGTCAGTGGATATTTTATTGGCTATCCGGAAAAGTCTAAGGGATTTGTCTTTTACTGTCCTAGTCATAGTACAAGAATTGTCGAGACGGGTAATGCTAGGTTCATTGAAAATGGTGAAACTAGTGGGAGTTCAGAATCTAGGGGAGTGAACATAAAAGAAATTCGGGTAGAAGATTCTTCACCCGTAGTTCCAACCCAATTCGTTGTTCCTGTTGTTGGTGTACAACCAAATACCGAAATAGAACAACAGAATGAAGAACATACGGTCCCACTAAACCAGGAAATCGAAAATGAACCTATCGCAATTCAAGAACAACACATCGTGCCACAAGTACCATTGAGGCGATCTATAAGGGAAAGAAGATCCGCCATTACAGATGACTATGTGGTTTACGATGTTGAAATTGAATGCGACCTTAGTCTTGATGAAGAACCGAAAACATTCAGAAAAGCCATGGAAAGCGAAAATTCTGAAAAGTGGTCAAATGCTGCAGAAGAAGAAATTTCTTCTTTAAATGTCAACAAAGTGTGGGACCTAGTAGAGTTGCCTGATGGTTTCAAAACTGTTGGGTGTAAATGGATATTTACGACCAAACGGGATTCTAAAGGTAACTTAGAAAGGTACAAGGCTCGCCTTGTTGCTAAAGGTTTCACTCAAAAGGATGACATTGACTATACGGAAACCTTCTCTCCAGTTTCAAAGAAGGATTCCTTAAGAATTGTTTTGGCATTGGTGGCTCATTATGATTTAGAGCTTCACCAAATGGATGTTAAAACCGCCTTTCTAAATGGAGAGCTTGAGGAAGAAATTTATATGGACCAACCTGAAGGTTTTGTGGCCACAGGAACGGAAAATCTTGTGTGTAGGCTGAGGAAGTCAATATATGGGCTGAAACAATTTCTCTTCTTCCATTTTTAATTGATGATGAATTCTAAAGTTACGATTCTGTGTTTGATATTTAAACTTTTAATTTTAAAATTCTAGAGAAAAAAAAATAGATAAAAGATTAAAAAAATGCACTTTGTTGAGAAAAGTTCACAAGTATTCCCAGCACTTTGTTGGTTCTTGATGAGGTTCGAGCATTTTCATCTCCTGAATTGCTACCGCTTCCAACTTTGTGATGACAACAAACAAGGTAGGTTAGGGTGGACAAACAAACTACTAAAGAAATTAAAAGGAAGAGGACTAATATTGGATAAAAATAAATAAATGAAGTACATTCATGAGGGGAAAAAATAAAAAAATATCAAATCAATAAAAAAGGTAAAAAAAAAGTTATCAAAAGAATGGGGTATCATATTTAATATAAAAACTAAATAAAATCAAATATAAAGGGATGGAACTAAAAACAAATCCAAAAAAGAATAAAAAATAAATAAAGATTAATCAAAAGAAAGAGGACCATAATTAAAAATAAATATATAGAAAGGCAACTCTGAACTTTGGTCGAATCGACTTGATTTCAAAGAAAGAGAAGAGGGAAAATTAGAAAAACTTGCATCGACGTTGAACCACTACAAATGGCTCCACATGTGTCGTCTCATTAGTTTTGTTGTCACTGAACGCTTCAAACTACATTGTGGTTAGATCTTTTTGGCCCTTAAAAGATATCGTAAATGCCATTAAAAAGGTGTAGATGGTGTCCACTCATTGGTGTATGCATAGTCATTTTTTTATTATTATCTTTTAAAAGACTAATTTTCCTTTAACTCATATGGATTATAATTAGAATATTAAAAATACCCTTTGACCCTTCTTTATATTTTTGACTTGAAAGACAATGGCTAATTTATTATTAATTTTAAAGGAAATGATGCTAAAACCTTTTCTATCCTTTTTGTTTACTCTTTAAGGGAATTTATGCTTTTTAACAATTCAAAAAAAGATTGATAAATAATTATATAGTGATTCATTTTATATTATCGAATGAATCCCTTAAAAAATATCATTTTACTTTTCAGATAGGCCATTTTATTTTTTAATGAAGGAAAAGGATATCATTGCACTATAGCAATCCACAATAAAATGAGTCTAACCTATAGTAAAAGACTAATTGATTTTTTATTTTAATAATAAGACTTTCTTTAATGATTTAGGCTTAACATAACTTCTTATATTACTATTTAATGGGAGAGAATCCCCTATTTTGTATCCTAAAATTCTATAATCTTCATGATTAAAACAAATATATTAACACATTTAAAAATAAGGTGTATGAAAAAAATTAGATATTTAATTTGTGCTTCACAGTGGCTTATATTGTGTGTGTGTGTTTTTTTTCTCTAAAAAAACAATATAAAGGCTTTTTCAATGAGTTTTTTACATAAAAAAAAATTCTAAATGTAAAACAAAAAGTTTATATAGATATCTAATTAAATAATTTGATAATTATCTATGTAAATAAATTAAACAATAATTAACGATAACTAAAAGTGAAAAATGAAAAAAACCAAGAGATAAATATAGATCAAGATACTTAATCATGTAACATGAGATATATTTTTTATATATATTATTTATTAAAACCATTTTTATTCAATCAAATAATAATAGAAATAGACACATACATTAAACTTAATGAATAAAGTAAAAAAGAAAACAAATGTAATGAACATTTCAAATGTTAGAAACATTTTCTAAAAATAAATATTTTTAGATTTAAAAATAAAGTTCACAGGTATACTAATATATATAAAAAAATAAAGATGAATCATAATAACATCTTAAAAAATTAAATGAATACAAATTAATTTTCAAATAACTCCATTAAAAAACACTAAACAAGAAAAATAAAAATAAATCATTAAGAATAGATATTAACTCGAACATAAATTTTAAAAAATATTTTAAAACATTTCATCAATTAAAATAAAAATAAAAACTAGAATAAAATAATAAGAAAAATAATGATAATCTAGGAGATGCAAACATGTTTAGAAGAAATGAGAAAAATAGACAACTTGGTTTAACGGTCCGATCTAATTTAATAAGTTGATTTTATTTTAATTAAATGATAAAAAACAACATTTTTTTTTATAAAACATATCTCGATAATTGGAAAAAACTTTTAAAGTACAAAATTGTATAAAAAACAGTTAAAGCCAACTCGAATTTGTGTGATAGACATGTAACTTGGGTAATAATGAGCTAGCCAATTCCAGTTAACCTGTATTATTAATGGCCTGGATCATGGGTCGCGATAACTTGATAAAAAAAATAATTGAGAAAAACTACAAAAAACCTAAAACAAATGATGAAACCAATAACAAAAATGAGAAAAAAAGAATGTTAGTATGCGTTAATTTTTCAAATCTATAACTACAGTTACTAGACGAGAAACACCATAAATAAAAAATCATGAAGTTTAATCCTAACAAAATTAAATGCTAAAGGATAAAGCTAAGAAGAAAAATAATTACACAAAAGGATCTAAAAATCTGTTTTTTTACTATTGTTTTTAAAATACAAAAACACTCTTGATCAACATTTTTTTTACCTAGATGGAAATCAATCATTTTATTATTATAAAAAGTTGAAATGATGCATGTACTTATTAACTATTATTTAATGACTAATGAACCATTGAAAAAGACTAAATTACCCCAAACTTAAGGCATCAATTTTTCTCAATTTAGGGTATTAGTACAAATTCAATGTTGAAGTGAACAATGTTCTATGAGTGTGTGCATAATTATTTTTTCCTCTCATAATCTCACAATGATTTCTTTATGGAATAAAAAGTTTGAGGCTGTTTTTATTTAAGACCAAACTTGTTTTCTCGTACGAGTTTAAAATTAGATAATGTAGAAGTTGTCTGACATTACCAAATGAGCTTAATCGGTCTAAAAACAATCTGATCAACCTGTAAAAAAAGTATATTGATGAAATTTAGAAAAAATATACAATTGACATAAAAAAACTTTAGTTTTTTCTTTTTACTTAACCCATATTTAAATTTAAATTATATTGGAGTCACTCCTAACATGATTTAATTGACTCGAATGATCAAGAATAATCTAAATAACTATTAAAAAATTATAAACCAAGAAATAAAAATACCAAATTGAAATTGAAATGAAAAAAAAGGAGAACCCAAAAAATAGAGCTGAATTGAAAAAAAAGAGCACAGCTGAGTGATTCTTTAGTTTTTTTTATATATATCTTTTCAATATGGAAAAGGTTTTTATTAAACCTTTAAATTCTTTGATAATATTTATATTTTTGTAATGTATAAAGGTGAAGCTATAAAATGAAAAATATAAGTTAAAGTAATGTGAATTATTTTATTTGAATTACTTATTTACTCTCCATAGTCAATCCATGTAATTTAATTTAATTTAATTTGTGTGATCGGAATATGTTTTTTTTTAAAATTATTTTCTTAATATTTTAAATTATTTTGATGTGTAAATATAATATATATTATTTTAATATATCTTTAAATAAAAAAACATTTTAAAAACTGCGACCATCTCAAAAACACTATTGCATGATTCACGAATCCCACAAAAAAGAACTAAAGTGGAATATACCATGCATTAAACATACAAGGAGGCAATTTTAAAAAATTTCTACCCTCTTTCACATCATCTGCCATTGGATCAGAGCACCCCCCAACTTGATAAAACATTTCCCACCGCTGGATTAATCATAAAACACATCCCGCTAGAATCTCGAGGCTACCATAGGCCCACTTGAAAAGAACAGTGTCATAACTCAAGTTTTTTTTCTCTTACAAAAAAAACAAAGCTTTACCTGCAGGCCGGAAAGAAAAATTGCAGGCCGATAATATTACAGAAAAACCCACAAAAAAAGAGACCCCCTAAAAAAATTAGTCAAAAAACAAAAAACCCCCCAAATCAAAAACCGCAAGTACTTTGTTTTATGTTAATGCGAGATTGGCTATGGAATCTACACTAAAGAAAGCTTCTGTCTTTTCTTTTGAGCCATCTTCGATCTGTAAGTGGAAAAAAAATAAGTGGTTTGTTTTTGTTTTATGAATCTTGTGGATTAAAGGTTTCATTTTTTGATCTTGAAGTTTGTTTGTCAAATGTGATGTCTTGGGTTTTTAATATCGTGGGTTAAAGAGCTTTGGATCTCTTAATGTCTTGATTTGTTGTTTGGGAGGATAGTTAGGGTTTTTGTTTTGGTTTGATGGGTTGATTTTGGAATATGAGCAAGTTTTTGGATTTTAAAGTTTGGGGCTTTTTAAAGGAACAGTGATGGAAAAGGAAGAATTTTGAACTGAATGAGGTTGCGAGTTTGGTTTATTTTTCGGTTTTGAGCGATATAGGATGATTAGTTGTTTGGTAAGTGAATGAGTGTTAAAATCTGTTAAAGTTTGTTTCTTTGATGAAGTTAAGTGTAGGTTTGGTTTTTGGGTTTAATTTTCTTCGGTTTATTTGGTTTGCTTGTTTTGTTCCAGGTTTACTGAATTTGTCTTTCTAGTACCTGATAATTGATTTGTTGAAGTTGATTATGGCGGAGTCAAGCTCTGTTGATGTGATTCTTGACTTTCTGAGGAGAAATCGCTTCATGAGAGCGGAGGCAGCATTGCTCAGTGAGCTTAGTAACCGCCCTGATTTGAATGGATTGCTTCAAAAACTTACCCTTGAAGATAATGATTTGGGGAAAGTGGTGGAAGAAGAGAATGGGGGCAAATTGGCGAGTCACACTCCAGGTTCAGGCTCTCAAAATAGTGGGGAAATTTCTAAGGAACTTATTGTGAAAGAAATAGAGTGTGGGGTGGATAGAAATGGGCCTGAAAGCAAGTGGAGAAATTCTGCTTCTGTTGGGGAACGGGGTAGTAAAAATAATGAACCAATTGATTCAGATGATACTTTGCTTGATTTGTATTCGTGGAACTTTAATCCAAGCAATGGTCCTTCAAATCCTTACAAGAATGATGTTGGTACTAGTACGAGTAACTTCTCTGCTAGAGCAAATGCCAATTCAGGAGAGGAGATTATCTTTACTGGTGAAAATAAAAGTTCATGGCTTGGAAACAATAGTACTATGAATGCCAATGTGGAATCCAAGTATAACAAAACTCAAGCTAATGAATTGAAGGTAGTTGATCGGGAACTTATAACTACTGTTGCATTCTCTGCTGATAACTCATGGTCAAAAAATGAGGTGCTTACAAGTTCTTCCTCGGACCTGTGGAAAGATTATTCTGTCAAGACTGTTTTTCCGTTCCCCAAAGGGGATGTATTGACCAGCTATGGTATCACTTCAAATTCAGACAAAAGAGATGGAAAGAAGAAAGCAGATATAAGTGATGTTAGAGCAGCTATCAAAGAACAGGTGGATGAGGTTGGAAGAACTTTGTTCCTTGGAAAGTCTCAAGGGAGCACAACGCAGAAGAATTTAAGTGGCTCAGGGTTTTCTCTTGCATCTGATATTCCAAAGGAAGAATATCCTAGGCTTCCACCAGTTAAACTCAAGTCGGAGGACAAACCATTGATCAATTGGCAGGAAAAGTTTGAGCGTGATGGGCCAAGTTCAAAGGTCATCAGCGCTGATAATAGCTACCTTATAGGTTCCTATCTCGACGTTCCTGTCGGACAAGAAATCAATTCTTCAGGTTAGCCCATATTATGAGTGTAATTATATGACCTCTCATACTGATTTTTTTTCAATGGGTTTAGAGTTTTTGTTAGTAAATGTTTACTGATAAAAAAGGAATAAAGAAAAGAGAGAAATTGTTTATCTTACATAACATTGAAACTCACTTTGCATAGAGAATTCCACTATTTTCAATTTATCAGGGTATTATTTTAACCTTAAAGATGGCTAGCTAGTTTAGGTAGTGGAAATTTATTGATAAGATACCATGTGGTTGCTTTTTATACTTATCTTGATATCATGAAACTAGTGTCTTCTCTTTAAAAAAAATAAAACCAAAGAAGTTAAGTGCTTATATCTTATGTTGACTGAAACTTTATGAGACTTTTTTCTCTCATATTCATGAATAGGCATAGTTGTGAGAATGTGGGGTGCCTTAGTCATTTATAGTTTTTCCATAAAAAAGGGACAAGGGCATGTTAATGTGTTAAGTTTTTATTGTCACCTGTATATAGAGATCCATCTTGCCTCTTTTGACTTGAGACACTAGATTTGCTAAAAAGAAGTAGAGTTTATAGCACAAACACTATTCTCCAAGCATATTCATATTTGTATCTACACTTTCAGTCCTTTAATGATCTGGGAGCTCTCATTTTGAGGACTAAGCTCATCTTGTAATTTTTGGGTTTCGGAACACCAATCTTTTTTCTTTCTGGTTTCCAATGGCATGTTGGTGTAAAACAGAAAACATATAGTATAATGGTTGTGTTTTATTATACGAGCTAATGTTAATAGTGAAATAAATTATGTACACTCTCTTTCCTTTTCTTTGTGGTGATTTTCCCTAAAAAAGTTTTCTTGGTAATTGATGATCCAGGTGGAAAAAGGATTGCAGGAGGCAGCTGGCTATCTGTAAGTCAGGGGATTGCTGAGGATACATCTGATCTAGTTTCTGGTTTTGCCACTGTTGGTGATGGATTAAGTGAATCCATTGATTATCCAAATGAATATTGGGATTCTGATGAATATGATGATGATGAAGATGTTGGATACATGAGACAACCTATCGAGGATGAGGCCTGGTTTCTGGCTCATGAAATTGATTACCCAAGTGACAATGAAAAGGGTACTGGGCATGGGAGTGGTCCAGACCCACAGGATAGAGTTCCAACCAAAGATGAAGATGATGATCAATCTTTTGCTGAGGAGGATTCTTACTTTTCTGGTGAGCATTTATTTCAAGCTAAAAATGTCGAACCAGTCACAGCATCAGATGATCCTATAGGGTTGTCAGTGACAGAAATGTATGGGAAAACTAATGAGAGTGATTTAATAGCTCAATATGATGGGCAGTTGATGGATGAAGAAGAACTAAATTTGATGCGAGCAGAACCTGTCTGGCAGGGGTTTGTCACGCAAACAAATGAACTCATCATGATAGGAGATGGGAGGGTCTTGAACGAGTGTGGAAGGCCACATTTAGATGATGTTTGTATGGATGATGATCAACATGGTTCAGTTAGATCGATTGGTGTGGGTATCAACAGTGATGCTGCTGATTTTGGAAGTGAAATACGGGAAAGTTTGGTTGGAGGCAGCAGTGAAGGGGATCTAGAGTACTTTCATGATCATGATATTAGAGTTGGTGGATCTAGATCTTCTCACCATGGCTCAGAAAAAAAAAATGTTGATAAACAAAACAGGGATAATAAGAAACTCAATAAATACGATTCTATTAAATATGTGGCTGGGAGTAACAAAGATGTGCATGCTCAAGGAAAAAATCATGCAGATGGTGGATTCTCATTCCCCCCACCACTGAGGGATGAACAGTTGCTGCAGTCAGTCTCTAGTAAATCTTTATGGTCAAACAACTGCAATGCTGCAGTCAGTGAAGAAAATAATGATCGCTTGAATGCTTTGATGGGGCCTGATGACATGCATGGTACATGGCAGCGGAAAAGCAGTGATTCCTCAACTGTTAAAAGTTCCAGGGATGAAAATAATATGAATGCTGTCGGATCAGCAAATTCTAGTCCCTCTTCTCTCTCAAATTATGGTTATGCAGAACCAGAGCATGCCATGAAGGAACAAGATGAGAATATTGGCAGTGTGAGGGAAGAAGATCCCGGGGTTTCCCTCGAGGATGAAGAGGTTGCTGCTGTTCAAGAACAAGTTAGGCAAATCAAGGCTCAGGAGGAGGAATTTGAAACTTTCAACCTTAAGATTGTGCATAGGAAAAACAGGTATGTTTTGTTTGATGAGTTTATCCAAATGAATAAATAAAAAAATTAGTAATTTCTGGCTGCAAACTGGTGCACTACACAACCTGGGCTTTTATATATTGGCACTTTTATTTATTTGGATACTGATAAGATGCCTCTACTTCACATACTAGAGTGTTATTTCCTTCACTACCCCCCCCCCCCCCCCAAATGTGCCCTGAGTAATGATTTGCTACTTAAATATGTTTTCTTGTGTTCTTTCGCTCCTGTCCCATTATGTTTTCTTCCTTCTGTGTACTTATTATCCTCATGATATCTTAAACATTTTTCATTTTAAGTGTTTATTAACACTTAAGTTGATCTCTTTTGGTATTTTGTTACTTTCTAATAACCAAAGAAGTGATCATGAGTAAACAAAACATGCACACTGTTTTCATGGAAATTCTGGTTTTCTTTTCAACATCAAGGATTTGGAGGGGGTGAAGTGTTTATTCTGAACCAGCAAATATATTCCTCCCCCCAACCAATGGTGTTCTGGAAGGATTATCATTCAAAAATGATCTCGTGGGTGCTATCCTGTAAGGGGAACCTCTTCTACCAGATTAATTGAATGTTCAGAGAAGGAAATGAAAAACAAGAAACACAGCAAGTACTGAAAAAAGAGTCTTATCTATCCTGCTTGCACATTTAGATAAAAAATAATTGCTAATCTAGCTTTAAGTATATCTATATTGTTGGCGTCATTTGGTGGCAAAATAATGGTGTTTAGAAGAACAAAAATTTTATTCAAGAATTTAGAAGGCTTGTGAATCCTTTCATTTCTCACCCCCCTTGATTACAAAATTCTTGCTGGATGTGTTATTATTGAAAGTGGGAATACAGATATCTGACTTCTCTGTTAGCATCCTTGGTAGATGAAGATGCCCGTGTCCCTTGTTAGTGTCCTTGGTGCACACTTGTGTTCTTTTTATAAATTTATCCCTTTCGTGTTGGAATTATTATGGTTATGCTCTCTAGGTTAGACATTCATGGACTGGGAGAATGTTTTGGTGTTTTTTGATGGTCTGGATGGATGGGATGATAGAATAAGTTTATTTTGATCAATATTTGGTTAGGATCGATTAAAACTTGTCCCTAAAAGTGGATATCCAAATCCCAGGAGGGTGCTTGTTGTTGCCAACATTAAAAATCTTGCTTCTATTTATGTCTCGTGTCAACCGAAGAGCAGGATAACTTTTTATCCATCCATTTTTTAATGTTTCCATTTCCATCTGCCCCTATCAATTTGCTGCCTCACAACCGCTGCGGAAGAGAGATGTGTGCTTGTAATGTTTAGGCATGCCCTTCCCATTTTTTTTTTGAAATAATTGTTGGCTTGCTGAATTTTGTGACGAAAAAAATTCTAATATCGGAGCTGGATGTTGTCGTATTTTCAAGTGATATAATTTTTTTTTGGGTGAATTTCCCTTATAGTATGTGTTTTTTAATTAATGTTTGATTGTTAATCAAGTGACCTTATCATTTGAACTCTGCTCCTCATTGATTAGCTTGATTCTAACAGACTTTCCTGAACTGCTTTGTTGGTTAGAACTGGCTTTGAGGAGGACAAGAACTTCCATGTTGTTTTGAATTCTGTAATTGCTGGCCGTTATCATGTTACTGAGTATCTTGGGTCAGCTGCTTTTAGTAAAGCTATACAAGCACATGATCTGCACACAGGCATTGATGTTTGTGTGAAAATTATAAAAAACAACAAGGACTTCTTTGATCAAAGTCTTGATGAGATAAAGCTTCTTAAGTATGTCAACAAGCATGATCCTGCCGACAAGTACCACATTCTCAGATTGTATGATTACTTCTACTACCGAGTAAGTGGATATATTCTTGACTTTCTTGATTTTCTGTTTGTATCTTGTTTCAATGATTTAGTATTTTATCGCAGTACATTGTCTAGTGTAGCTATTGTTATCCTACCCTACTTGTTATCTTGCGCTAATTTTAGTTGTGCATGGAATTCTATTGGGTCACAGATTCTTCTCTTCACTATTTTAATGTAATGCACTACAAAAATGTCTCTGTACTATATTGATTAGGTTTACTATGTCCCTCCCTGTAAATGCTTTTGGTTTACTATATCATTCTAAATGTCCTTGGGTTAAGTAATTAGCAAACTATGGTTAGTTTTGGACATGCGGCAGTTTTTATGGTGACATGTAATTTGTTCTTTCAAAATTTCTCTCCTCCTCCTTTTTCCTTTTTTTTTTCCTTTTTCGTTTTCGTTTTTACTTTCCTTTCCTTTCCTCTTCTCCTCATTCCTTTTTCTCCTAAAGGAAGGAGAAATACATGGTGGTGGAGGAGGGAGATTGTGGCTGGTGTGTTTGGTGGTGGGGGCTGAATAGGGTGCAAAGGGATGGGTGGCTGGTGTGTGGTCGAGGAGACGGAAGGGAAGGGTGTTTGGCGTGGGTGTGGTGGCCTCTTGGGGTGAGGAGAAGAAAGAAGAGGAAGAAGACAGCTCTTTGTAATGTTTGCAAAGTTTGATAGACATATGAAGAGTCTATTTGGGATTTGCATTGTTGGTTATATTGACTCGGGGTTTCTGTATTGTTGTGTCTAGGCATGGTGTCAATGTTTCCAAGTACTACAAGAGGTTTACATTAGAGATTTATTGACATGAAAAAACAAAAAATGGTGACTTGGAAAAAAAGATGATGCTGTTGTTGAAGATGAGAATTATGTGAAGAAGATAATTGATGAAGTTGGTTACATAGTGAATTTATTTGTTAGTCTTCTTGATTCAGTGCAATTGGAAATTTAACAATAGGCTGCAAAAGTTATATCATGTATTTGGAGAGTGGCAATGAATTAAGCAAAGAGGGTTCTGCCAGCAATTTGCAAAAATTATCCGAGAATCCTGATAATGCTTGGTCAGTTTCAGCTTATGGTGGTGTGACAGTTCTATTGAAAATATGTGCTCGTGTTGGTTTTAGAGCAGAGCTTATTAATCCTGCTTGTGGGCTATTGAGAAATCTTGTTGGGGTTGATGAAATAAAGAGGATGATGATGGAAGAAGGTGCGCTGCCCACATTTATCTGGCAGGCAAGATCAAAAGATGAAGCTGTGCAGATAAGTTTGATTGATTTTCTTCAACAATATTGCAGTCAGAGATGAATCATTGAGAGAGAGAGAGATTTGAAATAAAAAAAAAAAATTTGAAGGAAAAATGTGTACAGATGTCACCATAAAAACATGCCACGTGCCCAAAAGTAATCATGGTTTGCTAAGTCCATGCTAAAACAAAAACTTTTTTTTTTACAAGGACATAGTGAACCAAATCGATAGTATAAAGGCATTTTTGAGCTTTAATCCTAATACTAATTTAATGAAAGTTTAGAGCATCATGCATGGTTCCTCAATTATCTTCAAATATTTTATTTGGCAACTGAATAGATACTGCTAGAATTCTTTTGGCCATTCTGGATTAATAGATACAGTAATAAGCCATTGTTTTCTTGTGAAGAGTGTGTTCGAGGGCAATCACAATTGCAATCCATGATCTTTAATTTGCAGCTCCTAACTCAAAGATCCCAAGCTCTCGTAGATTATGTGTGTTAAAAACTTGGGTCATAGATCATAGGTGACATTTGGGATGTGTTTAAGGCAATGGTGATTAAAATAGCCAGTAGTAAAGGATATGGGATTTATAAATTGAAATGGAGATGAATATAGGACTGCTAGGATTTCTTGGAATCACTTCTAGATGGAAAATCTAAGCATCACACCTTAGATAAATTTAATCAAACAACTTTAAATATATAGCTGAAAATTTCTCATTCTTTCATTATCTTTAAAAGTGGGGCTTTAACATATATAGGGTGAGAAATGAGGTGCACTGAGTTGCTTGTTAGATGTAACCAGCTGTCCATTCAATTACTGGATAGTGAAGTAGCTGACTAGTCAACTCTTACAAAATTATTCCAGTGGAAGACAAAATTGCAGAACTACCCTACCCTTGTGAGTTTAGACCTCAAAATCCCACACTATTCGCTAATAAAACAATCTTCTCTAGGACTGTTAGCCAAATAGACATTTTAGCTTTAGGTTTCCTCCTATCTTCAAAGATGACATTAAAATATATGAAATCTAATTGTCTCAGATTTTACATCAGCAACCTTTGAAGTTCGTATATGGTCATGTGCAATTGTTTAGCACTTTCACGTCCATCACAATGTGGATAGGATAATGTGTATGCCAAAAATATTGTAGTGGTAGATGGGTCATTGTACCTAGATTTTCACATGGCTTTGAAACTTTGCTATTGGCCTTGAACAATTGATAGTCTGAGTTGAGTTGGATTTTTTATATCCACTAGGAGGTTTTGGGAGAGGAAATTACTGCAAATTTCTTGAAATTATGCTAGTTATTTGTTTTCAATAGGAAGCTGAAGCTCTTGAATTTTCACCCTGCAAATCCCTATTTGAGCAAATATTCTGGGCTAGAAGTTTTTTCTTAATGTTAACCATGCATTCTGTGCTGCTATCTGATTATTCCCCTATGACGCCTCTTTGTAGCAGTTACATTTCAACTGATAAGTTTGCAAGAGAGTTATGCAGATGTTCATAGAATCATCTATAGCATCATTTTTTGCTGTTCTTGTTGGTAGTAGTGCTTGAACCTCGGTTGAGTGGTTGGACAACTCACTCCCAACCACTAGATGTAGGGGTTTCGGTTTTGTAGACATCATATTAAAATGAACTGAGATGAAAAACTAATAGCAGCCATATATGTCTGTGAATGCCTTTTTAATTATAATACATGAATCTACAGATGACGTTTTGATTTGATTTCTTGAGGTTGAAGTTCTTGATGACTCCTCAATGCAAGCTAAATAGATTACCCTGTAACTCCTATTTGCTTTGCAGGAGCATTTGTTAATTGTGTGTGAGCTTCTCAAGGCAAACTTATATGAGTTTCATAAGTTCAATAGAGAATCAGGAGGGGAGGTTTACTTCACAATGCCAAGATTGCAGGTTTGTTATGTGCCATTTTCTTCCTAAGAATTCTATCCTCTTTTGACGTTCCAAAAATTATATATTAATTACCTGGTGCCTTTTCAATACTTTATTTCGTTACCAAAAACAAAAGAGAATATTATTCTTCATGTATGCTGGTCTATAAACGTTTTAAAATTCTCTATGCAGTCAATCACCACTCAATGTTTGGAGGCACTTCAATTTTTGCATGGCCTTGGTCTTATACACTGTGATTTAAAGCCTGAGAATATATTGGTGAAAAGCTATAGTAGATGTGAGGTGAAAGTCATTGATCTTGGGAGTAGCTGTTTTGAGACAGATCATCTGTGCTCCTATGTTCAATCCAGGTCTTATCGTGCACCAGAAGTTATCCTAGGACTTCCGTATGATAAGAAGATAGATGTTTGGTCACTTGGCTGCATCTTGGCAGAGCTTTGCACTGGCAATGTAAGTTTTTCCCATTAGTAATTTACCCATAAAGTTTCTTGCCCTGGAGGAAATTGTTAGAATAACAGGGGTATGGAGCTATGTATTCGCTGTCTATGCATCTGTTTATCTTGCTATCTTTGTACAACTTTTGTAGTCTTTTCTTCCTTTCCTTTCCTTTTGTTTTTTAATCAAGCCAGGTGCTCCATATGCATGCAGAGGTAGAGTTTCATATAATTTCCCAATCAATGTGTGAATGCACAAGTCACTTTGAGTAAGAAAGAGATTTCTTCATAAAAACATTGGATCCCTTTGTGCTGAAAACTACTGATATGTCAAATAAATATGTGGGAGAGTTATCCATGATGAAATATGCCAAAAGCCACCATACATGGAGTTTTAGTATAATTTCTCAACTTATGGAGAATGCATAAAGATTGCATGCTGAAGAGTGATGCCACATGCATGCATATAATTACTTGGACTTGTCATATAAAACTGAAGAATATATTCCTTGAGGGATTTGGCCAAAAGACAGTGGTCATTGTGTTTCATGAATTGAGAAGGTTTTTGTGAAGATGGGTTGTCAAATGTACTTTGTTAGGTGAAAACCTTGTAGACCTTTTTAGGGAGTGGAACATAGTATACGTGACTAATTTAGAAATGGTGGCGTATATACCATTAGTTTTGGAGATTTGGGAAGCTAGAGTGTATGTTACAAGGTGAAAAGGTTGAGATATGAGAACATAGTTCTGAAATGCAAAGGATAAGAAAGAACAATGGAATTAACGCTGATAATCAGGTGCAGCTGTGGTTCTGTAAATCACACACATATATAGAGAGAGCTATATTTCTTCTTTTTATGGCTGCTTACATATTTTTGTTATTCTTGTCAATTTTAATGCCACCCTCATATTGATTTTGTGATGCATTTATTATTTATTCTATGGGGGAAACATCTTTATATTCTGATCGATTGAACTTAAACATATATTTCTTTCAGACATATACTTGAGTAGTTTCTGTAAGGGATAATCGATCTGGAGATCTTTTCTTCTGCTTGAACAATTTTCTCATCATTTGAAGCGTGGATGCATTGGACCTTCCATAGTTTGGTTACCTAGCTGTGACCCTGGTACCATTTGGCTAAAATGAAACTTCTGTTTCAGGTCCTATTCCAAAACGATTCACCAGCAACATTACTTGCACGAGTTATTGGAATTATAGGTCCCATTGATCAAAACATGCTAGCAAAGGGACGAGATACATACAAGTATTTTACCAAGAATCACATGCTTTATGAGCGAAATCAGGTAATTCTTTTGTTTTGCCACTGTTCTATTGCTCATATGAAAATACTATAAGCGTTAATTGTGCTTATTTCCCCCCGCGTTTTGTCCGGTGATGTAGTTGCTTGTAGTTTGTAGAGTTCAAAAATTAGGATGTCAAACTTTAAATCTGGATATGACATGTTTGATTTGTGCTAATATTTATATTTTCTCTAATCTTCAGGATTCTAACAGACTGGAGTACCTGATACCTAAGAAGACATCCGTGAGACACCGATTGCCAATGGGAGACCAAGGCTTCATTGACTTTGTTTCTCATTTGCTTGAAGTAAACCCAAAGAAACGCCCTTCTGCATCCGAGGCTCTGAAGCACCCGTGGCTATCATACCCTTATGAGCCCATATCAGCCTGAACTGACCGAAGATTTTTCATGGTGGTGACAACATGCTGCAGGTTTCTTCATCATATAATTTATTCTTTCTGGACGGAAGGAGCAGCTGATAGTGGTTACATATTTAAACTGATCCGGGAAGGGGGCGAGCTCCGTCGCGTAGCTGCATGCCTTGAAAGGCATGTTTGGTTTTCATTGATGATTCCTTCCCTTCCTCACCCTTGGCAAGTTGTACTTAAATTTCAGGTTTTCATTGATGATTCCTTCCCTTCCTCACCCTTGGCAAGTTGTACTTAAATTTCACCATAATTGTAATTTTTCAGGCAGTGTATTCTTAGGGTTTTTCTTTATTCACCTTGTTTGATATGGTGGAAGAGGAATCTTGAAATCTTGTTGTACATGATGTGTGACATTTTTTTTTTAATTTTTTTCTTAGGTTAGTAGTAATAGCATGTGAAATAGAGCTGCTCATCCAATTTTGTTTGGCTTGCTCCAGGCGAGTGACTCACTGCATCCTATTTGAGTTTGATGGAATCACAGTGAGAGTATTTATGGGTTTTTTTAGCGTGATGCTCAAGATTTTTATGTTGCAGTGAGAATGTTTCGATGATTTTGTTCAAGCTCTGCAGGCTGGCTGGCTGGCTGGCTTTTGTTGTGTAGGTTTCTGTACATTTTCTGGTTGGCAGCAAGCATCAATGGAAATGGCTTCAATTTAATATCACAAATACTCATGTGATTAAATTTATCAAAACAAGAATCAAATCAACTAGTTTTAATAAAACCCTAAAAAAAACAAAGCATTAATAAACTACGTTTATAATTAAATATCTGAGCAAATATTTCATAGAAAAATCCAATTAAAAATCCAACTTCGTAATGTTCACAACTTACAACCCTAAACCTGTTTGGGAGGGCGGTTGAGGTTGTTTTTGAAAATTCTTTTCATTTAGAAATATATGAAAATATATTTTTTTATTTTTTAAAAATTATTTTGATATTAACATATTAAAATGATTTAAAAACACATAAAAAAATCATTTAAAATAAAAAAAGGAAACTGCGGTACAACCATCCTCCCAAACAACTTCTAAATATTTTCCATCCTGTAACTCCATAAATTAAATAAATTTTAATTCAAGAAAGTATGAGATATGGTAGGAGTTAGATTTCTGTTCCACATAAATACGTGCAGAATCCACAAGGAAAAAACTTGTATAGAAATTGAAGGTGGAGATGATACTAACATGTTATGCGAAAGAAATTTCTCGAAGTCTTCTTTTTTACTTGTTTAGAATCTTTCTCCTAGTATGAGGTCAATACTGATATTAAATGATCATAATTTTTGAATTAATAGTTGGATTAGATTTAATTTCTTACAAATAATTTTATATATCTTGTGTTTAATTTTTATTAAATAGAATAGAATGGTAAGATTTGAACTTGTAATCGCCAAGACAGTAAGACTCTGGTACCATGTCAAGAAACGAAATCGATCGGGAGCATAGATAATACTCTCACAAACATCTTGAGTTCATATTTTTTACAACAAGGATCGTGCGATTGAGATTAGGGCTATGACTGATGTAAATTCAGCAGTGGATCATACAGAGGACAAAGAGGTTGATGTGGAGTTTCTGTACACAGTTAAGTGGAAGGAAACAAATGATACGAGGATGGATAAATAATCTTCGATGATTCCTCTTCTTACAGGACTTCTTACTATAATAACGTTAAGCCTTCAGAATGACTTTGCCGGGGAAGAGTTATTCTTGGTCTATATATATTTTGGTTAGTGTGCTCCTGTTGCAGTGTCGTAGTATTCTAAAACCTTATCTAATAGTATAAATTTTTAGGTTATATGGTTTTATGATAATATATTAAAATCTTGTTGATCCAGCGGTCACGAGTTCAAATCTCACCATCTTTATTCTATTTGATAAACATCAAACATACAATAGTGTGAGTCTGTGCAAATTTCTAGCCCAAAGGGTTTTCACTTAAGAAGATAAGTTAGAGAATAATATAAATTACATTCTGGAACTTCATCTAATAACTTAAACTCTTAAAGTAAGATAGTTACTTGGTTGGTCATTCTCTATTTTCATTTATAAAATAAAGATTGTATTGACAGATTTTGTGGTTAGTAAATGATTCAAAGCTCCAGAGAAAGGGGAAAAAGGAAACAAATATTCACCTGGGCAACACTCTTTACTTTTGCAGCAGCAACTTCTTCAAGGATGGGACTCTCCATCACTGCAAGAGAACCCCAGGAAGCTCCATTGGCTCCCAAAGGAGACCACGCACTCACTGGAATCCCTTTCTCTTTGCAGAGTTCTAGCAATTTTTTCTGTTGCCATGCGACGTTCATTTCCACCTGTAACAATTTTCATTTCAATTCTAGCACGGATTGAAGACAGTATAAATCGGAGGATAACAGTGTTGTCGTTTTACGTATTATTGCCTGATTTACGGCAGGGCAGATGGCTGCATGTTCAAGAAGCTGAGATATTTTTTTGAACTCTTGTACCATGTTTTTCTTAAAGTTTTCAAATATGGTAGGATTGTTGCTCATGAATATCAAGTCATCAACATTTAGGCATATGAATAGTTTGTTTCCACCAATGTCTTTCTTCATATACATTGCAAGTTCATATGATTATTTTCTTGAAAACACCTGGCAATTATGGTATTGCAAGCATACAAAACTTGCTTCAAACCATAAAGGGATTTCTTCAACTTGTATACCTTGCCAACTTGTATAAAGTGGTTGTTCAACATATATACCTCTTTTTTCTTGGAAGTCATTTAGAAATGCTAACTTCAAATCAAATTCATAGATCTTCCATTTATAATATGTAACTAGTGAGATCATTAGTTTGATTTTTTTCTACCTGGGCTACAAGAGTAAATACTTTTTTATAGTCAATGTCTTCGCTCTGTTTATAGCTTTTTGCTACTAGTATTTCTGTGTGTTTTTGTACTTTGCCTTTTTGTATTTTTCTTTATCTTATAGATCCATTTGACAATAATTGCTTTTTAGTGGAATAGTTAACTTGCAAAATATATATTGATGGAGAATAGACCTAGAGATAGGTTCTAATTCGGTTACGCGCCAAAGGGTGGATGTACTACTTTGGTCTCTAAAAGGGATCTCTTGTTATCCCGATAATAACCCTCGTGAAGATAATATGGGGGCTCATTAAGTAATGAGTTGGCTAGTATACCAAACACTATCATTTTAAACACTCAGTGAAGAGTTGGTTTACACAAACTTAAACCTTGATTATAAATATCTTTGCATAATACATTATAGAAACAAAATGTGCTAAAGCGTTTAAATAGTATAATGATTTATGATAGCGATAAAATAAACAGTCATCACTTTTGAATTAGTCTAGAAAAACAGAGAAAGAATTATTTTTTAGATTTTTTTTTTATCTTTATACTAAAAATGAACGAGTTGCATTATTTACAATAATACTTTGGATATATACCCCATATAGGCTTTATCCTTGTATTGAATTTAATAATAACCAAAACAAAACAATTTTTTTTTTACCGGACCGGGTATACCCAGTTGAGTAAGTTTGGTTCAAACCTAAATTGGGCCAAAGAAACCTTTGTTCAAAACAAAAACAACCCAAAAACGAGTCAAGGAGAAAATGGATTAAACTTACAAAAACAAAAAAAAAATGTTTGAACAACTTGAACGAAACAGATCAAACTGGAAAAAAACGAAGAACACCAAACCCAACAACAAAGTCCAATCCACAACATGTATCCAAATCCAGAACATATTTGGTTAAAAAAAGAAATGAAATAACTTGTCATAAGACCAAGAGTAATTATTTAGCAACCAATCATGTCAATTTTCATTTATATCTTATAATTCGGTCAAAATCTTGTTTGGTTTGCAGTTGAAACTCAAGGGTTAAAACTTGTTATTATAAACTTAATAATGCCAATAACCATTAGAATCATTGTTGTGTATGTATGGGTGACTGTTCTGGGCAATTCAATGGACCGAATGTGGTCCAAAACAACAAGCCAAGGTAATGTTCATTCTTTGGCCCTCAATTGACCAACAAACTTTCGATTTTGTGCAATTAAATCTTAATTTGACCAAATCATTTTTTAATATTACAAACTAAACCCTAGATTTTAATTTCTTGCAATTCAAGGCCTAAATTGGACTAAGAAAAATCATTTTCCTTGTTAATAGGGCTTTTGATAAGAAAAGAATAGTTTTTTTTTTTTAATATATTCATATAAAAAATAAAATGAAAATTCTAAAAAAAAGAGGTCCAAAAAGTATGATAGCTAAAAAGCTTACAAATGAAGTACTATTAGTAAAATATAATATAATAATAGGAATGTAAATAAAACTTTCAAAATTATATGCATGGAAGAAAAGATCAAATGAATTATTCAATTTTCATTGAATTATCCCACCAGATCCTGGAAACTAATACGTAAAGTAACTCGTAAATATATATTAACTATCCATCATCCTCAAATGTTGTTTAAAGTCGTCTTCTTTAATTCATTGAAAGTATGGTGGGCTTTGAGCTATACAATGAGGGTATCCATTTTC
The DNA here is from genome assembly GCA_027405865.1 of Salix purpurea. Lineage (NCBI taxonomy): Eukaryota > Viridiplantae > Streptophyta > Magnoliopsida > Malpighiales > Salicaceae > Salix > Salix purpurea. The sequence continues at coordinate 6,172,529 of JAOWLH010000034.1, read as the reverse complement.
CATCATATGATAATAAAATAAATAAAATTATCAAATTCAGAATTTTAGATCCCGGAACTATGATAGCTCTTAAATAGGCCCAGAAACCTGGATGCCCAACCGGAGTAGCTCTTCGGAAGTTTCTTAAGAACAAGCAGATTGAGGTGAAACTGGGCTGGATCAGATAGCCCACAGGCCGGCTTCTATACAGAAGCAATAGGCCCATTTCCAAGAGGTCAAATACCACAATTTCGTTGACCAATTAATGCCCTCATGGAAACAGACAGTACATGGAGAACAGGTATATATCATTTTAAAATGAAATTATGAGAGATTATATATATATATATATATATATATATATAGATTATATATATATATATAATTTAGATAAATATATAAAAAATAGATATAAGCACTTGGGAGGCCCTCTTGGGCAGCGTGTGCAACGGTTGTTGAAGGCTAAACATGCTTTTTTATCATGTCATTGAAAGTAATTATTTGTTTTCTTCTAATTGAAGTGGTGGTAAATCAGTTTGTCTCTAATGAACCTTTTTTTTTCTTTCTCCTCCCCTAATAAAAATTTTAGTGTGACTATTTTTGTTATTTAACTTCCATTCTTATTTTTTTATTTCTATTTTTCTTGATCATTTTGGAAAACTTTTTATTTAGTTTTATTCTCATCATTCAGTTCAGATTCACGATATTATTTTTTCGAATTTTATCTTTATGATTTCTATTTTTTTCTTGTCTATTTTGAAAAGTTTTATTTGTTTTAAATTTTATCATTCAATTCAAATTTATGGTATATTGTTTTTACCAATTTTCCTTTTTTTATTTTCTCTATGTCAATCTCACCCTTCAACTAAAAGTTTGTTTTTATTTTTATATCAATTTTTAACCTCATTCCTTTTATTTTTTTTGGGTATTTTTACTAAATTAATTTCTAATGTTAATTTTAATTTCACCCTTCAATCAAATATAAAATTTATTTTGTATTTGAATTTTGATCCTTATTCTTTTATTTTTTATTTTTTGTGTTTGAATTCTTTTGTATAATTGATTTTTTTTCAATTTCATCATTCAATATTTGATTGATTGAGAGTTATGATTCATAGGTTTTTCAAAAAGTGTGTTTGATGTCTAATGAATCGAGCTGACATTTTTTTTTTAAATGGGTTTTATAATTTCCTTTTTTTTTCTATGAAGTTATTTTATTCTCATTAACTAAGTTAACTCAGCCTTGATTATTGAGGTTATAGGTATAACATGCTAACTTGAATTGACTAGGGCTAATTTATTAAAGTTTTTTTTTTTTTTTTTTTTTATCTCATTTTGTTAATTTGTATTTATCGGGTTGTGAATGATCTACATCGTTGGTTCCCTTTTGGAAACTTATTTTTTCTCTAGGCTATCATATCATGATCATTATTTTTCTAACTTGATCCAACTGCTATCGTTAACTATTTGTTTTTAATTATTTATTGAAAATAAAACCATCTTGTTCAGCCTAATCGAGTATATGATGACTCCAGCTGCAAATTTTTCTTTGTTTTCTTAAAACACGCTTACAACATATGAACAGTTTTTATACAAAAAAAAAAATGACAAGATCATTCTGATGATCTAATATCAAAAATCATTTTTAAAAAATAAAAAAATTATTTTAATATATTTTTGAATAAAAAATATTTTAATTATATTCCCAAGCAGTATAACATTCAAAAACCAATTTAGTGGTGACCTATTTATTTGAATCCCATCACCAGCTCAATCATTCTATCAATTGGGTCTCTTTAATTCATCTTCTCTTGTTTGTTAATGACACTGAAGAAACCATGAAGGTCACATGGTGATTAGAATTTGAGACATAATTATAGTGGATAACAAAGTCTTTTATTTTTTTTTGTATTTGATGAAACCCAATTTCTCGGAAAACACAAGATGAGTGAGTAAAACCTTACTGTTTCAGGCTCTTACAAAACATGCACGTCCTGACTCGAACTCGAGCTCTACCGTAAATTTCAAGCTCTTTGCCACCACGCCACACCCCCTTGGGAACGGATAACAAAGTCAGGAATAAGAGTATAAACGAGAAGAAAATGATCCTGGAAATATGTTCATGCTGTGATCATATTTATAACATGTTTTCCCGAGGAAAAAATAACTTCTCTTGCAAGAACACCAGCAAATATACTGTTGCACGTTGGTTCTTTTATAAAGAAAGGAGCTTTTAATCTTTTGGATTTGATGCTTTGACTTTTGGAATTTCACTGGCAAACTTCTCTTTTTGGATTTAAAGATAAGTCTCCCCACTCACATGGTTTGCTGCTCGAGCCATCACTGCTCAACATGGGGAGAAATTTCTGATGAGGGTTGTGGATGAAAAGATGCCTAAATTATGGGGGGGCCCAACATCTCAATTGATGATTAGGGTTTGTTGTGCTAACTTTTTCTCATTAATTATATGTTTTTCTAGTACAAGAACTAAAAAATAAGATAGCAAATCCCACCTCTTGAGATCCTTAGTGTTCAAAAAGTTGAGAAGAAAAAAGCACGGAAAAGAAAAGCTCTTAGATCCTTCCCTGCAAAAGCATCTGTCAATTTAAACAAGTCTTTTTTTAGTTGTAAATCGCACCTTCGTTATCTTTATTCTTTCTAGGGTGACATGTTGCCACTTATAACTTCTTTTTGGCCACTTTTTGTTTGTTTTACTTTCCCATAGTGCTTCCCAACAGAAGATAACACTGTAGCTCCATGTTCTTGCTGCGAGTATCCCCACCACCATGGCAGCAGATCAGCATGCCCGTACGGTGGCTGTCTTTCATGTGAGATGAACCACCACCATGGTAGCAGCTCAGCTTCCCCTTACGGTGGCTTTCTTTCATGTGAGATGAACCACCACCATGGTAGCAGCTCAGCATCCCCTTACGGTGGTTGTATTTCATGTGAGATTATCCACCACCTTGGCTGAAGGTGATGGGGGCACATGGAGACTAAAAAGCTCATCTTCCCTGGAAAGGGTGTACATTACAGCCAAAAAAGATAAAGGGGATGAAAAGAAGGGAGAGGGCAAAAAAAAAAAAAAAAAAGTAAAGAGGAACAACCCACGCTCCATGTCTCAGTTGATAATTGCAGACTAACTCTATTTGTTTTTTTTTTTTCTTTTTCTAATAAGAAAAAACTATGTTAAAGGATCATATTTTGGATCTCATTTAATATTTAATAGTTTGAGTTTTTAGATTAGATGATTCTTTAATATGGTATTAGAGTCTTGTTTACCCAATGGTCACGAGTTTGAATCTCACAACCCTTATTCTAAAACAGTAAAATGATTTTTTAACAGACTAAAGAAATCACTAGACAGTGATAGAGGGATCTGTAAGGTCTTTCATAGAACAAAAACAGTTTGAAGAACAAGAACAGAACCAAGAAGCCAACTTTTTCTTAGTAGTGACAAACATTTCGAGAGAATTCACTTAATTGTATGTCTTTTTCCTTCTTTTTTGGCTTATCTCAATTTTCTTAAGCTTGTAACTATTCAGGTAACTTATCTTTCACTCCTTGTTTCTTTTTGTTCATCGTCGGTGTTTGTATGCTTCCACGTGAGTGTGCGTGCATGGAAATCATGTCACTATCCCCCCATTCTTCTTCTTTTGAAAGATAGATCGATGAAACTGCGTAGAAATTTCTTGTTCGATCGCATTCCTTTGGATCTACGTGCACAGTTTAAAGAAGATTATTGCAGATATTGTTTTAAGATATCTAGGTGACGCCCCTGATGTTAAATTAAATTACAATTTCTAATAGGAATTAGTGTTTAAAATTTGTGAAACGAGGTATAGGAATTGAGTACTGATCAGGGCTTCTTTTTTAGTGTGTTCAAATACTCAAGAAGCTAGCCTGATAGACGAAATTAACAAATTATCTAGCTAGTAACCTTCATGAATTCATTGATCTGGCTGTAACGAAGTAATTGGGTATGGTATTTAAGAGACATGACGACAAAAAACTTGTGATCTGTATAGTAATTTTCAAGTTCGAGTCAAAGTGTCAATTGAGATTTTACACGCTCACCTAAACTCATAAAATATATTTTTTTAGGTATAGAGTTTTCTGCCATACGAAAATAGAAGTAATTGGGCATATAAAGTTGGGTGCCACATTCTATACTGTATCATTGGGAATATCATTTTTTTCCCGTGTGGAGGCCAAAACCCCACGTCATTGTGTTTCAAAGCTACCCCTCTTGCTATTTATGTGGTCACATTTAAGATAATTCTTCTACGATATTCATGAATCCATTGATGATCGTGATGCTGAGAGTTCAACTAAGCTGGACAGTACCTTTTCCTTCATGATTAGATGATATATGTCCACACTAGAATGAGCTTGACATTAGATTAAAAAAAAAAAAATAGAAAATTATTTTGGTGCGTTGCCTATTTTTTCTTCGGATAAGGTGATGCTGTGAACTGAAGTACTCCATGGTGGCCAATATTTTGTTGCCTTGCATGGAATTCATTTTCTGAATACAAATATAGTGGTGATTTGTTCTTGTATTAGAATAATCGTGTCGTGATAACTACATGAAAGTCATACTACCTCATCCCCGTAATTACTTCAAAGTTGGAGTAAAATTCATTATTCTTTATTATATATGTATATATGGAGGTTGACATTTGCAACTTCCTTGAGCAGCTTTGTAATTTTTCAACCCTAGAAATTTCTCAAGTTGAGAATAAAGTAGGAAGTTGTGGTTGCAAACGTGGAAGGCTATATCTAACTGTTAAAGAATCATCTCACCTAAGAGTTTAAACTGTTAATTGAGATCCCAAGATATAATTTATATTATATTCTAACACACCTCTTCACGTAAAAGACTTTTGGCCTTGAAACTTGCACACAGACTCACACTACCTCGTGCTTGATCTTTATCAAACAGAATGAGAGATGAGATTTGAACTCGTGACCGTTGGGCCAACAAGGCTCTGATACCATGTCAAGAAACAATCTTATCTAAAAACTTAAGCTGTTAAGTAAAGTCCAGGATATATTTTATTTTATTCTCGAACACCAACACCCCACACTTCCCTTCTTCACCTTTGTCAAGAGGAGTTTGATAACAATGGTGAACAGTATGTCTTTCTCCTGTTAAAGATATTGACGAGGTCTAAATAATTTTTGGCTGGATCAGAGAAATCTCTTATATTTGTCCATCCATTAACGCAACTAAGGTGAGAACAAAAGATGGAAAACGAAAAGACATGAAAAACTGCTTTCAACATGACAACAAGAGAGACATTTGGCTTAAATCATCACATATTTCCAAGGGATAAAACCATATCATAAACAGTGCAGAAATTAATAATGAAAGCTTTGAGGGCCCTTTTGAGACAACATAATCTAATAATATTATGTTTCGAAAAATCTGACTTCTACCAAAATCATATATCACCAAGCCCAACTCCTTCCCCTTTCACATTGATTCCTTCATCTATTTTCCACTTATTGTTTTGGCAATATGAATAAACAAAACAAAGGAAGAAAACTTATTAATTTGAGTTAGAGAAGTGATGGTGTTATAAAATATAACATGTTTACGATCGAAAGTTTTTTAGTGTTTGGATAAAGAATGATCACATGTTCACGTTACTGTTTTCTTCCTCAAAGTTCAAGAAGTTGATGATTGATGATAGAAGATTCATCACTTGCAAAACAGTTAATTTTGGTTTGACTTAGAGATTCTTTAATCATAAAAATAGTTATTTTTAAATAAGAGATTACAATAAATAAGAGAATAAGCTTTAAATTTTTCAAAACAAGAATGTTTGGTATTAGTTATATATGAAAAATGCTTTGTAAATAAGACTATGAATATAAAATAAAAGAAAAAGTATAAGCTTTTTACCTGCATGATTCACAAGGTATATATATATGTGTGTGTGTGTGTGTGTGTGTGTATCTTTTATTTAATACTACTATTGATAAAAATATAGTAGGTCCTTATAAAGTTTTCCATGTATCTAAAGATATAAAAAATAACTTTTAATACTTTATGTTAAAATATATTCATCCAATAAGAAAATTATTACACCATTAGAGAACACTATTTTGATGACTATAACTTCTATTGTATATAAAGAAACAGCATCTTTAATTTATTCAATGTTTATTATTCTATGATAAAACATTGTTATATTATTTTATATTTCCTTAATAATAGCCATGGTCAGTAAAATTTTGTGAGATAACGAGTGTTCTTTCTCATCTCCTTTCTAATTGACTGTGCCTAGCTACCCGGTAAAAGCGATATTTATTGAATATACCGCTACCTCTTCAAGATTTGCTCAAATGTCTCTGCCTCCTTACCTAAAGATGATGCTTTTACGAGCCTTTTGTAATATATTACTAATTCTTTTCTTGGTAAAATTTCTTGTTGTAAGAACTAAAAACACGAAGTGATTGTTTGGTGGTGTCGTTGAAGAGATTATTTTTGAAAGTATTTTTTATTCAAAAATAAATCAAAATATTTAAAAAAAAACATTTTAATGATCTAATAACACCGAAAATATTTAATTTAAAATAAAAAAATTCATTTTTTTTTCAAAAATACTTTTGAAACACAATGTGAAACAGGGCCGAAGAATAAATTCCGACCACCTGTGATGCATAACATTCTCATTATTGGATAAAGAAAAGGATGTTTTTGTTCTTGATGGAGTAGTAAAACCTCACATATAAATGAATTTTCTCTAGTTGAGATACGAATATAGGTTATACCTATAAAATAAGTTTCCTGTGAAAAGAGAAAAAACTTTCATATTTAAATTAATCTTTGAGTTTGATTGCTAAGTGATAAACAAAATAGGGGGGGAAATTAAGAAGATATAGAGTGTTATTTAGATGAGAGATATGTGTGTTCAGAGGTTTATTTATATTTTAATGGAGAGGTTTACCTAAATGTAGTGTCTTCTTTTTTAGTGTTGTTGAGATGAATAATATTCCTATACATAGAAAAATTAAGGAAAACCTAATTTTCCTAATCTCTAGCACTCTCCTTCGAAACTAAAACAAATTTCTTAACAATTCGTCCATTGCTGGTGTCATGCATGATTAGGGATTTGGGATTGGAACTTGGAATCTCTACTATACATATTGAAAGAAGAATTTGCCAAAAACTAATTGGCATTTCAGGGAATTTGATTAAGACAGCTCGAAAGTAATTCATTTTATCTTGTGTTTACAACTAATTGGCATTACTCATTCTCATATTTTAGCATTTGGTAATCTTCTGTGATCCCATGATATGTTTCTGAAGTACGAAAATGACAAGGGAAACTTCTAAAATTTTAAGAAACTTCAAGGAAGTAAGGTTTCGTGGTAGAGAATTTGGTGGGGATCCATGCAGGCGATTGTGTTGTTTGACAATCACCAGACCAAGAGGGGCAAAACCCTAACTTCAAATCTTTCGTCCATCGAGATGATGACAGCTGGATATCAAGCCAATATCATAGTGGGGGAGGTATTTGATGGCTCTTACGTGTAATGCATCTAGTGGTTTTGTCTTTATGTTTGTGAAAAGGGACGATCATGGTCTTTCGTTCTTGTAGGGTTGCAGCTCCTGAGAACCTAACACAGTATGGTTTGATGCCATGTTTGCATGACCAGAATGTTTTTCCAGGCCCTAGTTTTTCAATAATCAACTGAATTCGTCCTTGGTTGAGACTAATATGCACATAAGGGTCAAGATTGCGTTAAAAAAATATGTATGGAGTATAATTTTTAAGGTATAAGTGTGTCTGTTTAGGAGTAGAGTTGAGATTGTTTTTGAAAGTGATTTTTATTCATAAATGCATCAAAATAATTTTTTTATTTAAAAAAAAAATATTTTTGACATCAGCACATGAAAATGATCTAAAAACATCAAAAAAATTAAAATAAATAACATTTCTTTTAAAAAACATTTTTGAAACGGAGTGTCAAACAGGGTTTTATACTATATGTATAAGATTGATTAGCCTTCGTGTTATTATTAGCGCATATAAATCAAAATCAATGGTTCACTTAATAAGGTATGTATGGCTTACGTACCTTGTTTTTCAATTAATTACAAAAAAAAAAAACAAGAACTTACGTTACAATTAAGTGCTACACATCAATTTCATAATGGTATTGTGACTTCTCTTCTCATTCAATCTACTTATTGGTTCCCAAGGGGTCCTGGCGTGAGTGGTGAGGGCGCTCTCGTCCCTTAAGAGAGGTCAGGAGTTCAATCCCTACTCTTGTATGGAGCTGGCCATTTGGGGAGCACTTTCACCCCTTCGGGGCCCACCCGGTGTGAACATGGATTAGTCTGGACCAGTGTCTAGGACACCGCGTGGTTTGTACCAAAAAAAAAATCTACTTATTGGTTCTATTTTAATTCTTCAAGCATCACCAATGAGTATTACAATTTTCTTCTTTGTGTTTTTCAACGTGGTAGCCACGAAAGTGAGCAATAAAATTTAGAAAATTTGATACATTATTGGTCAGTGAATTAAAGCTAGAATTCATACAGATTCGCTTCCATGTGCAAGTGGGCTTTTTTGACAGTTCAACTGGTATTTTGGAAACCAAAATTTAAAATATATATTTTAGTATGTTTTATTTTTTCAAATTTTATTTTGACATGTTGTGTGAGTGTTTAAAAATAAAAATAAAAATAAATATTGAATAAGTTGATTTTTTTTAAATAGATAATTAAAAAAATAGATAATGATAGCAGTTGGATCAAGTTAGAAAAATAACGGTCATGATATGATAGCCTAAAGAAAAAAGGGAACCAACGATGTAGATCATTCGAAACCTGTTAAATACAAATTAACAAATGAGGTAAGAAAAACCCTTAATAAATTATAACCTCAATGGTTGAGCTAACTTAGTTAATAAAAATAGAGTAACCTCATAAAAAAATAAAGGAAATTATAAAGCCTATTTTTTTTTTTAAATTGAATGATAAAATTAAAAAAACCTTGACACCAATTTTAGTATTTTTTGCTTTGAATGATGATCATTTATTTCATTGTACTTTTATTTTTTATATATTTTATAAGATACAAAAATGCTCATCATTTAACATGACAATAATGAAAAAAACCATTATTAAATTATTAATTTACTTCTTGACTTCAATTTTATCAAAGAATTTTGGTTATTTCATTGTGCTTTATCTTTGAATGGACTAGTCGAGCCCTTTAAAAACTTGTTTATTTCTTCCTTTTCAACAATTTTTTTTTAAATATTTTTCAAATTATTTTTTTTAGCATTTTCATATCATTTTATTTGTTAATATAAAAATTATTTTCTTAAAAAATTATTATAATACATTTATAAATAAAAAAATACTTTAAGAGACAACTACTGTATTATAGCGGTAAATATTTTAGGTTCAGTTATGTTTTTATAAAAAAAATAACCAAACCAAATTTTTTTTTTTTAAAATAACCGAACCGAACCGAACATGTTAAAAACCACGTCGACAGTAAACATAAAATAAACAAAGACATGAGGGAATAGTGTGATTGGAGGCCCCATAACCTCTGCCTACCCATAATGAAATTGTTAGGTGACTGTTCATGCATCCAACATTCACACCCTCTCCATCTACATATCTCTGTTTTATCTGGATTCATGGAGTATGCAGGTAATATATATGAGATAACAGAGCCCACTGTTGGAAGAAATATAAATGAAAAGAAAAATAAATATTTATTTATTTATTATTAGCATTCATGTGTTTTTGGCCTTTTCGATTGCCAGCTAGAGCATATAATGCCATCAAGTGATGATGATGAATGCATTTACAGAGAATGTCTGGTGGTATATTGATTTGACAAGTTCTCTAAATATTGTAAAATTTTCTAGTACTCTATAATTATTTATTTTTAATTCACAATATAGCTTCCATGGATAATTCTTTTCCAATTCTCAATATTTCTTGCTTTTATTGTCTCATGATTAAGAGAAACGATGCCTTCCCCTCTAATTTATCATTAATAATTGATTTTTTTTAGATTATGAAATTTGAAATTTATATGAAACCATAAAAATGAGGCAATCTATCCATACGAAAAATAATTTATGAATATCCTTGGCTTTAAAAAAGGGTTATATAATAATTTATGAATTAAAATTCATGTATTTTTTATTATTTGAAAATGATTTAGGGTTCGTGTACATGTTTAATAAGATTAATTAAATTGAAAAGCGCCTTAATTACTAAGAATATATTTGAAATTGTTTTTGTTTTTGTGGTTGAGATTTAAAAAAAAACAGTTTCATGAAAGACACTTTAACTACTATTCAAAATAATTTTTAAAATATTTGGTGAAAACTATAGTTGAGTTTGAGGTTAATGAAAAACAGTTTCAAGTGTTTGGTTACCAAATTTTTCATATTGCTTTCAACATGTGAAATTACTTTAATATATATATATATATATATATATATATATATATATATATTAAATATTAAATAATTATAATAATAAAATATAATTAATAATTCAAGTAAATTAGGTACTTGTTTTTTATATTAATAAACATATATTATGTAAAAAATATTTATATTTTAATTAATTTTTAGATTATTTTAATATTAAAAATATATTATTTTTTATATTAACATACATATATTATGTAAATATTGTTTATATTTTAATAAATTTTTAGACCATTTTAATATTAAAAATATATTTAATATTAAAATATAGCATAGCATGCGAGGTGATAAAAAATGCGTGTCCAAACATTGAAAATCAAGCACCTTTTAATCTAATCTATAATTTATTTAATATGCCTTTTGTTCAATCGGTAAAGGGAAAGAAAAGCAGGCCGTCTCGGCCACGAGAAGCAGCTAATGTGATTAAAAGGTCGTGAATGTTATTAAATAACTGCTTCTCTCAAACCTCCGGTTCCTCAATTTTTTTGTGAGCCCCATACAATAATTTAAGTGATTATGGCATTACGAAAACAAGTTTTTCACTTGCTTTTTTTCAACCTGAGATGACACCACAATACCAAACACTCTCTAATCTTCGTTAACCCAACCTCACAACCTTGCAAGTATTTTGTCATTACAATATATTCTTGTGAGACTTATATATATATATATATATAGACTTTTTTGGGTCAAGGCCAAAAGTTATAATCTGGACTCCATCATCTTCATAATATTTATTAAGCCTATTTAAAAAATAATGATTAATCTAACCTAATTAATTAATACATATATTTCCAACAAAATAAGGTTTATTAGTCTACAAGCTAGGCCCCATCTGAACCCAATAAAGGGACAGAAATTGTCTGCGGCAGCTTTGTTCACGACGCCACGAGAAGAATAATAATAATAAAAAAAAAGGGTATGAAAAAGCAAATTAAGCTGCTTAATTTATAGTAAAATAAAATATAGTTTATGGCGATGGAGGGATGGGAGTGGATTCTCAAACACATGCAGCATCACGAGTGCATGTCCTTTGCAATCATCTTCCCCAATTGCGTTCTTGAAATTAATCATATACTTTTTTTTAAAACATTAATCACTAAATTAATCCACTTTTTTTTTGTTTTATAGCCCTACTTCTCTTCTTTTTTTAAAAATAATTAATCAACCTACGTCCACTAACCCATCAAGGAAGATCTTTCTCCTCTCTCTCCATCGAATATAATGACATGAGACTTTTTATATATTCATGGTTTGGTGATTTTTTATGTGAATATTTTTATTTTAATCTCTACTTGCCATAGATATATGCTATCTTTTAACTACATTATACTAATCCATATATAAATAGAATGACTATTTGAGAGTATAATTGAGCTTATTTTTTATTCATAAATACATTAAAATAATATTTTTTAAAAAATTAATTTTGATATCAATTCATGAAAAATAATCTAAAAACAATAAATTTTTGTAATTTAAAAAAAATCATTTTTAAAACGCAACCCACTCCGTAGATAAAGGTGATATGTGCGGTGAGATGGTGAAATTATGGTAGAGTATTGAAGTGGGTCCCGATCTTTCCCCGGCAGCCACCAAACAGGAGGCCACATTTCTGCTGTCGGATGTTGCCCTTTCCTTAGATTCTTTTGTCAAGTGAGGCATGATTCCGTGCGTCATGTTACCTTTCACAGCATGATCTCCACCGTCCGATTTAAGGCACTCGCTTTATCTTGCTTGCAATAGCTGTAGTCTGTGCATCTGATCGTCATGATTAAAAGATCAAGATGGTTTGATCATATGGCAATATGCTGGAGATCATGACAAATGGTCCAGGATTGGGACTAGAAAAGGCCAGGATCAGGGGGCCCACTGACTTGGTATATTATTGTGTATAGTGTCATGCAATGATACTATGCACCCCTCATTGTCGTCTGTGTTACACTTAACGTTTCGATTAATCGTGTGCTGGAGAAGGATCACCTCGAGTAGTCCGTACTAACGTGTCACTCGTTAGCTGAGATTATTATTATTATTATTATTTTATATATAATTATATTTAAGAGTTGTCAATACTTTTTTTTCTTAAAAAAAAGAAAAAACTCTGCAACTCTGGATTTGATCAAATAATATAGTTTTATTTTAATTAAATAATAAAAAAAAGGAATAAAAAAAATAGCAATTAAAAAAATACTGGTAAAAAATAAATCAACGACGATTTTTTTTACGAAAGCAAGTGTAATTAATGGAAACCAAATAAAATTTAAAATTGTGGTCAAACTAAAACCATCTTCAATCATATCTCATTATGATGTTTAAAGAAACTTTTAAAAAATATGTGCTAATTAAAAATCATATGAATACTCATTAATAAAAGAAATAGCAAATAACAATGACAATACAAACAAAAATATTTTGTCATTATTTTCTAACATAAACATGTATACAAAAAATTCTTTTAAGAAATTTACATTTGAAAGACAAATTGGTTTTGAAAACTTAAATATTGCTTCTATGTACTTTTAGGAATAGTATGATAACTTTGTATACTAAAATTAGGTGAGCAAGAATCCAAAAGAATATAAAGGAAATTCTTTTTGTTTGTTTTAGGTTGATGGAAGACATGTTAATTAAATGGAAAGTGCTTGATATATATTTAAGTATGCAAAAGGAAATTATTTTTTATTTGTTTTAGGTTGATGGAAGACTTGCTAATCCCATTTTTATTTTTACTTTTTTTTTTTGGCAGAAAACAACATTCTTCCCCCTTTTAATTTTGTCACTAATCAAGCTTTTATCATTAGAAATTTTGTCACCTCAACACTCAGTTTATCATAATCCCTATTCTGATTCAATTTTTTCATAGATACACTATATCAAGTAAATAAACCTTCTTATTTTTGTTACAATCTATTTTCTTATGTTAGTGTTTTCTGTATTTTTTTTGTAGTATATATAGTTTCTTTTTTGTGTTTACTTGTTTTATAGTGTTTTTCTATAGAAATTTATTATAAAAATGTATGATTTGTACATATAGGGTTTGCTTGAGATTTGAAAAAATCTATTTGTTTGTCATTTTATGAAAATGGGTTTTATTTTATAACTTAGCTGTTTAATAATGAAATATTTAATAGTTTATTAAATTATTTTTTTATATTTTGTCAATTGTACTATTAAGTTAAAAATTTATGTAAATTTGAAGGAACTTGAGTTTTTTTTAGAAAATTGATAATCATTAAAAGGTATTATTAAAATAGATCAACTATTTTTAAATTCAATCAATGATGGTACCATTAACTTGTTTAGCTCATATAATTAAATAATACATGTTATCAATATTTTGTATAGGTTTCATATAAGTAATGGGTGATCATTCTTGGATGCATCGAGTTTCTCTTGAAGAGTTACGCAGGATGGATTATTGTAATAAGATTGAGGGTTTTATTAATTACATATTATCTAATTAAAGAAATATTAGTTGAGGGGCTATTAGTTGTTCATGATAGAGGTGTGAAAACAAAAACATTTCCCGATCTAAATATTCTTATGATACATCTTCTATAAAAGGGTTCATGATTTGTATTGTTTTATACAGGAAAAACCCTATATCCCTTACTAAACCATGGTAGAAAGAATAGTTAGATCAACTTCTAGTTCTAGTAACTTGCATGATATTGTAATTGGTAATAGTAATTATTATAGGAGCATATTTATGGATTCAATGTGAATAAATCAAGGTTATGCAGTTGAATGTTAAATTATAAATAAAGAACCAAATATAGACACAATTAGTTTTTTTTTTTAACTTTTGAAAGATTATGATGAACCATTATGGGATGGGTGCACAAGTCATAGTAAAATAGCGTTCATTGCATAGATATTCACTTTAAAGGTGGATTACAGGCTGAATAAAGTAAGATATAACAAAATTCTTGAATGAGTAAGTGCTTTACCTAAAAAAATAGGCTAAAAGAGAACTTCTGAATTATTAAATCCATGATGAAATCTTTTGGATTAGGATACCAAAAATTAAAATGTGTCCAAACTTGTACATGTTTACTGCCTTGAAAATGCATATTTTACCTAGTACAAAACATATAGGTATGCTTGGAATAAACAAGCAATTAACAAGAGAAGGAATATTATCACACATAAGATTATGATACTTTTTAATCACTTATATGCTGCAAAGGTTATTCATAACTCAAAAAAATAAAATAAGCATATGACATGGCATCATTAATAGAATATAGTGGATAAAGTCATAGTGTACCCTTTTAATGATAAAGCCTGGAAGTAGTTTAATAGGATGCAAATTTAGTTTTTAATGCAACTAGGAAACATACATGTTTGATTATGTACATACATATTCAATCCATTCAATTCATTTGGTGCACCTTATTTTAATTGATCAGTTATACTCATGGTTTATAACTTGCAACTAGAAATGTGTATAAGGCTAAAGTTCATGTTTTTAACTTAGTCCTAAGAGTCCAAGTAGGAGTAAGGATTTTTTTTTCTTTGATTATTGAATGATGAATTCAATTAGTTATGATCATTCAGGACTGTGATGTATGATGTCTTGATAAAATGTTTGGATGAATGCAATCTTGATGTGGTAATTAATGATTTCCTGTGTATATAATGTTTTTTGGTTAAAACACGAATGTAAAATTAGCATATTCATACTTTATGAAAAATAAAAAGGCTTTACATTAACAAATATGGTAAAATATCTTTCTTATATTATCTCTAGAAGTTATTGTCAACCGATTATAAGTATTGAAAAAACAAAAAAGAAATTCTCTATAGGTGGAGTCGAAAAGGATATTGCATTGTTGATACCATCAAGTGAAGAATTATATGAAGTGGTCTCGTAGTACAAAGACATTGTGTTTTACTTTCAATCTGGTAAGCAAATTTTCTTATTCCTGTTGTGATCCACAATCAAGTAAAGTGGATTTTTTTTATAATATGTATCTCCTCTACCATAATTTGAATGTCATGCATATAAAAAAACATGTTTGAAAATATTTTTAACATAGAAATAGACATGGAATGGAAGACAAAGGAGAATATAAAGGTTATAATGGATGTGTCTATATTTTATTACCATAAGAATATAGAGTTAGTTTATGAAAGACCAAAACTAGTTTAGCATGAAATAAGAATGCACATTTACTTGTCTACTAATGACTTAAAAGTCTATATTTTCCTTATGAATATGCTTTGAAGATATTTAGAATAATAAATTTAAGGGATGATATATTATATAGAATAAAAAGAATCATGATTGTCATATGTTTATATAAATACTTATTTCACTTGCTTATCGAGATTTATTTTCAAAAGGGATGAAAGATGAAATCATAGAGATCATTTATTTTCTTAGAAATAGATGTTTGAACAAGTTACATACCTAACACATAAAGAAGCTTAAAACAAATATCGTCCAAACAATATATAAACTTAATTTAATATTCCCTTCATCTTATTCTACTTAATGGATCTTCTACCCATATATTTATAGTTTAAGGAAAAAGTTTGAGGCCATGTCTAGTATAAATAAATGTACACATTCACAAGGTTAGGGATTTCACAAGCATCCTAATAAATTTGTTGTCTCCTTTATTTTTTTAATTTAAAATATTCATTTACTCTCAGTTAGATACTTAATCAACCTTAAGAAAAAAGTTCAAAATCAAGCTCAAATAGAGGCTTCAATATACAGGGCTTCTATTGTTTAATAAATTTTGACATTTATTTCATATTATTTTGATCCTCTCTTGAGAACAAAAAATAATTTTAGTCCAAGACATGATGATGGTGGGGAAGTGTCTTCGAGTGAGAATTTGCTAATATTTTCCCATTTTATGAATAACCTTTATCAGAAATATAGTGAGGGGAAGATATTTGAAAGAATTTAAATTCAGACATGCATATAATTATATGTTATTTAACTACAATGAATTAAGATATTTTATTCAGTAAGTACAATATTAACATGGTATTTTATATGATATTTTGTTGTTAGTTTTTATTAATTCAAATTCATAGTTGATCGAAACTTAGATTTTCTAATTATAACATTAACAATTTTCCATGAGGCTCAAAACACTGTAAAAAGTATTTAATAATTCTTAACTCTCTTAATACTTAACTCTCGTTATTTGTTAATGGTTGTAATAATATATCAGGTTTAACAAATGGGAGGGAATGCTGATGGTAGTTTGAATTTACTATATTTGAGTCATAAAATAAAGAACGAGTGCTACAATGGGTATTTTATCAATAGATATATTTTTCATACTGAAAAGTATGATCAGGGTAAAAAGATTTATAATAGTCGAGTTTATGTTAAGGGATCCACTTTTAATGAGTTTGAAGTTGATTATTATAAGAGATTAAAATATGTGATTGAATTACAATATCATAGTAAGCATAATAAAGTTTTTTAATCAAATGTTATTGGTATAATGTCATCGATAAAACAGTCAAGTGGATCTTTATCATAGTTTGGTAAAAATTAATACAAATGTTAAACTTCGCAACGCCAATGATATCTTTATTTTTCTCGAACAATACTAACAAATTTATTACACATATACTTCTTCCTTTACAAATTTATTATTGGAGGTTGGACTATCCGATGGATCCAATAGAAATTGAGTTTATGATATCTCTAATACTACGATCAAAGATATACAGACAAATTGAGGTGTATCGATTATTGGTTCCTTGCAATCATGATCGAGCCAACATATCCTTTTAAGCGATTATATAAGAATAAATTCATACTTAAATAGCTTAAATTGAAAAAATAAAACACCAATCGAAATGATATTGACAACCTTATTTCTAACTAGGTCAGATCTTAAACTAGTTGCCTTCATGTGAGTTAAAAAGGAGTAAGGACGAGGAGATATAAAATGGTGACAAAAACATGGAGTTTACGTGTATTTGGAGAGAAAAGTCCTCCTCCGATACCCTATATATGTATTTCTTTGCATGCAAAAATTATTACTGCTTATGAAGCCAAATAATTATGAGTCTTTAATTTGTTGTTTTTTTTGTGGGATTTTTTTCCTCCTTCATGGCCCATATTTTTGGTTGTGGGATCAAGTTTCGATCAATGTGATTGGCTCTCTCCCTGTCTCTATCTTGTTTTCTTTTTAAAGAAGCTCATCAAGAAGACTCTACAAACAATACCTGCTGAAGATGAATGTTGCAGAAAAGAAAGGAAAGGAAAAGGGCTGATAGAAAGCTGAATTTTTGAAAAAAACAAACAAAAAAAAGCTGATCGAAACCGAAAGAAAAGAAATCAAAGCAAACCAAAAGTAAAATCTTTTTTCTTTTCTTGCTAGCTCTCTACTAGTATCCTTTCTATAGCTCAAGTTTAGAAAGCTACCTCTCTCTCTCCTCTCTTATCTCTTCTCTCTCTAGCTCCCCACATATTAGAAAGAAAACCAACACCATCATCATCATCTAATCTTGCCTGCCACAAGGAAAGATTGTTTCTTTACCTCCTTATAATCACAGAACACAAGATATAATCGGCAAGAGTTGATCGACCCATGTTAGCCAATTACTCTCCCTCTTCACTTCCTTGTAATTCTGAGCCATTCTCTAGCTTGGATAATGGAAATAACATTAACAAGAGGAAAAGAAGGCCAGCAGGAACACCAGGTGATTAATATTCTTGAATTCTCTTTATTGCCTGTATATTTTCTTTGTATTAAATATTTAGTTATCTTCTTCTGTGTGTAATTATCTATATGCTCTTTGGTGTGCTAGATCCAGATGCAGAAGTGGTGTCTTTATCACCAAAAACACTATTGGAATCCGATCGTTACGTTTGTGAGATCTGCAACCAAGGGTTTCAGAGAGACCAAAACCTACAGATGCATAGAAGAAGGCATAAGGTTCCATGGAAGCTGCTAAAGAGAGAGAACCCAGTTGTAAGAAAACGTGTATTTGTATGTCCAGAGCCTAGCTGCTTGCACCATGACCCTTGCCACGCGCTTGGTGATCTTGTTGGGATAAAGAAGCATTTTCGAAGAAAACATAGCAGTCACAAACAATGGGTTTGTGAAAAATGCTCTAAAGGCTATGCTGTTCAATCTGATTACAAAGCTCATCTCAAAACCTGTGGCACCCGTGGACATTCTTGTGATTGCGGCCGTGTTTTTTCAAGGTTAACTAATAAATCTCTCTCTCTCTCCCTCCCTCTCTCTCTCTCTCTCTCTCTCTCTCTCTCTCTCTCTCTATATATATATATATATATATATATATGTATGTATGTATGTATGTATATGAGCGCTAAAATATCGATCACCATGGTGTTTTTTCTTCTTCAAATTTCTAAATCCATACAGGATATTTTATATTATTGTTTTCTGGGAGTTTAATTGTTTTGAAACAAAAGAAAAGGGACAACATATATAGTAAGTACTACTCTACTTTATGTAGTTTCTGATTGATGGAACCTTAATTAATCCAGTTCTTATATATATTGACAGTTGTTGAACACGGTTTCCAAAGATGAGTTGCTGAATAATGTTTTTTTTTTTTTTTGCTGTATGTCTTAAGTAACTTAAGTTCCTTTCGACTGCTCAAACCCCAAAAACAGTTCTACTTTTTTGCTGTTTTTTTCCGGATTTTGGTTGCTCAATCGATCTCTTCTAAGTATGTTGTAAATGATTAACTTTCAGATGTGATAAAGATTGTTTTATTCCATTATTTAATTAATATTTCCTTCCACTATTTCAATTTGTATTCAATAACATTATTATTGTGTATTTCTACGTGCTAAAGGGTTTTTTTTTTCTTCTTTTTTCCCGTAGAGTTGAGAGTTTTATTGAGCACCAAGATGCTTGCAATATGGGGAAGCTCCGATCAGAATCACAGTCACTACAACCACCGGCATGCTTGTCAAGAACTGCTTCAAGTCCAAGCCCTTCCAGTGATACCAATTTTAGCACAGCTCCTTGGCTTCCATTGATAATACCAAGAACGAAATCTGATCATGCCTTGTTCTTTACCCCTACTACTACTAGTAGTGCTGTGGATAAATCAGATTCTTTAAAAAGTGCTGCCCGCTACCATAATTTGGAGCTTCAGCTTTCGACTAGCTCAAGAAATCCCATTGAGATCTCTCCTAAAAGAGAGGATAATCATTCTACTCAATTGCAGCTCTCAATTGGGTCGAGTGATGTTAGTGAAAGAAATGAGTCAAACATCAGTTTCACAGTCAAAGATCATGATGGAAAAAGCTCTCCAAGAGAGAACAATAATGGCAGTCCGAGACCTGAATTGGGTGCTCCGAGGGCTAAGGAGCAGGTGAGGGAGCTGTTAATGGTGGCCATGGCAGAGAAGATTCATGCTGAAGAAGCTCGAAAACAAGCAAAAAGACAAATTGAATTGGCAGAACAAGAATTTGCCAATGCCAAGAGAATCAGACAGCAAGCTCGAGCTGAGTTAGACAAGGCAGAAGGTTTGAAACAGCATGCGATAAAGCAAATCAACTCCACTCTTCTGCAAATCACTTGCCATGCTTGCCAACAGAATTTTCATGCAAGAACACAAGAAGAGGAGAACTCTTTGGTTTTGAGTTGCCTGTCATCAGCTGTAACGGAAGGTGAAGTGGGGCTCATTAATGGAATCGGTATAGCAAAAACTTTTAACAGATGAATTATCCCCACCTCTCTCTCTCTTATAATTTTCTCTTCTTTCTTTTATGTATTGATCATATACCGAGCGAGTGTTGTGATTAACTATAATCTCAAGTGGATTAATTAGTGAAGTGTTGTAATATCCTTCAATGTGTGAAGTAATTATCTTCTCTTTAATTTGGCAATAAATGGAAATTATGATAATGGATTTTACTAAATGATTCTTGGATATATTTTGGGGAGTATAAAGTTACTCGCGTTCATAAATAAAAAAGAAAAAGGAAAGAAGTTAGTGGAGATGTAGGAGTTGTTCATTAGGTTTCCCGCTCTGAAAACTATTTCATTGAAAAAGCTGATCAGAGACAACAATCATATCTCTTTCCTTCAAACTTTTAGTAGTTTTGGATTTTCTATTTGGACTGTGCGGATATGTTTGCATGCCTAGGTCAGAAAATGAAGGCGACCCTTCCCTGCCATTAATATAGGGTACAGTACAGCTGACCAATATTTATAGCCTATAAAAACTTCGAAAGAAATATCAGCACAAAACAAGGAGAGAGAGGGGGGGAGAGAGAAACGAATCAGGTGGTTCTCACCTCCGATCTTATGGTCTGCTCATATAAATTTAAAAGTATAAACGCCATGTTTTTCAGTGCCATAGCTTCAAAGCTTGACGACGAACTCACTCGTCCCTGTCAAGGTCTCCAGACACACAGACACAAACAAAATCCATTCACAAACAATATTTTATTTCTTTCACAGTCATCTCTCTCTCTCTCTGCATAAGAATCAGCGCCCCAATGGGGGCCACCTGCGTGCAGAAGAAGACCAAAGCATCTTTCCTTTTACGCAGAGACATTCAAAGCTTTTCTTCGAGCTGGAAGTAGTTCAGTTTCTCGGTGCTGAGAAACTCTTCCTGGTTGATGTTTTTCTGTGATGATCACTTGAGCCGAAACAGAAAGGCATAGGGAAGCCCTTTACCTGACCTTTTTTTCAAAAGATATATACTTTTCCTTTGAAAATTAGTTTATTTTGCTTTTTCTGTGGGAGCATGTGCTTCATTTTCTTTCCTTTTTTTTCACAAAAAAATAAAACTTTACAGCTTAATTAATTAATATGATTGCCTTAGTAAACTAAAATCTCCACCTAGATCTCTTTATTTTTCCCCCATAAACTCAAACTCAAGAGCTCCCTTCCTTGTTAGTTACGCGAAGTATTTCACTTAATATATATATATATATATATATATATATATATATATATATATATATATATATATATATATATATATATATATATATATATATATAACTGAATTGTTTAGATTATCTTACGCGCATCACAACTAATTTTTGAACCTACTAAACATCCCGTAAGTTTAATGGATAAATAAAACACCACGAGAATAATAAACATGCACAGAAAAAATCGAACCCACCTACAGAGAAAGAGAAGTCCCTTCCCTGCTAAGCAATGATCTAAGTGCAAGTATTTCACTTAATTAACTTGGTAGGTGCTGGCTATATAGAAGTTTATCTTATACAAAAAGGAGATGATAACATGCCGATTATGTTAGTGCAAGTATAGCTTATTTTCGAATATTATCATCTTAATTTTTTTTGCAGAAGCATTGTACCTTCAAGGAGATAGTGACTCTGTGGCTCAGGATTTTGTACCAATAATTCTCTGATTTATCACAATTTGCTGCCATGCCAGAGAAATCATTTCAATGCAATGATAGATTGCAGTCTCTACCGGGGCTGCAGATTTGTGAATAATATGCATTTCAAGTCACAGGTCAGGTCAAGTTGAGGGAGGATACATCACATAAATGGAGGCAATCATTTTGTTTCATTTGAACCGGTTTCAGAGAGGGAAAAAAAAAAAGCTTTTTCCAGATGCAATTCTTCAAAATATTCTTAGAGAATATAAAACTCAATACTTGATGCATTTTCAGAAAAGAAAAGTAAAGAGTTTCATGATTTTTTAATTCCAAACATTATAGGAAATGAGAGGGAGCATTAGACCATCGCAACATTTCTTGCTAATCGAATTAAATACTTGTTGGGAGTGTTGTTAAGTTGTTTTTTAAAGTGTTTTTTTTTTATTTAGAAATATATCAAAATATTTTTTTATATTATTTTTAATATTATCACATGAAAATAATCTAAAAACACCAAACAGACTTAAAAAAACAAATTCGTTTAAATTAATCTTTGAGTTTAAAAGAAATCCGCTGATCAGTTCATATGATAGGAATACGATTCCACGATTCTTAGTTTATTAAGTCCTAATAAACAGAGCTTAAAGGAATTAAAGACTTTCGAATTGTAATCCACTAATAACAAGAATTTTGATAAAATGAAAATTATAAATTAATTAAAAAAAACCTTTTTGATTCAAATTAGAAAGAAAAAAAAAGGGGGGGATGGATTTATAACACTTGGACTTTTGCATAACAATGTCCCATGATATTAAAAAAAAAAAAAAAGAAGTAAATAGCAGTACAGCAGGTGGTGAGGCTCACTATTTCCCCACCTTCTGCTATCATAACTTAGTTTTCTTGTGGTGCCAAACAATAGCTGCATGGCATGGATGACTTTTCTCTCCATTTGTACAAGAGAGCGAAAGCAATATGTAGGGTTTAGACTTTAGAAAACGAAATATAAAAGATAACTTTGGGAGCTTAACGTTCACTTGTTTCTTTTCGCGAGAAAACTTTATTCTGTAGAAATTATAATTTATGTATCTAGATGTATCTAGATAAACCAGTAAAATCTTTGTTGTTTTAAATTGTTACAAGAATTATATATCTTAATTCGAACTCAAAAATTATCATACAAATCATAAATTTTTTATCATCACGCATTGCACTTTAAAAACAGTTTAACCTTCACATCAACATGTACCTGATCATGTTTCATGGTATTCTAAGCCAGCCAATATATGCTGCATCCATGTTATTATTAATTGGACCCTGCTGCTGCAAGGATCGACTTGTTGGCTTTTTATCATATTTTCCTGGCTACTCAGATTAATTAATTAATTAATTAATTGGAGCAAGCAGATCTCTGGACATGAAACTCAGATTCGTAATGCTTGTGGGAGCATGAGGACCAACCACTCCATTGTCTACCAAGAAAATGTAGGAGTTCACTCACTTATCTACATCCATCAATTACGTGTAAATGAGCTTGTCTCTAGTTCAAAACCTTCTTTTATATATATATATATATATATATATATACAGTGAACTCCACCTTCCTTCAAGCAAATTAATATAAAAACAACCATGGCTCGAGGCATTTGGTGGGGTTAGGGGAGAGCATTTTTAGTTTGGTTAATTTTTGTATTAATAAAAACAATTAAACCAAAAAAATTTAAATAAAAAAACCAAAACCAAATCGAATATGGTTTAAACCGACTAGAAACTATTTTTTAGTTTTTTAACTAAAAAACCGAAAATAATTTTGATTTTTTTAGACCCTTTGTTTTACTTTATCTAAGTTTTCCCTTCTCTCAATTAATTAAAATGGAAGCAAATCAAAAATATTGAACTGAATAGAAAGAATAAAAAAAATTGTAGCATATATTTTTATAATTTGAACCGGTTTAGTTTACTTGTTTTTTTCCTTAAAAACCAAAACCCATACCGGAAATTTAAAAAAAAAAAAAAAACAGTTTTTTTAATGATTTAATTTTTTTCAAACATTTTTATTTTATTTTATCGATTTAATCAATTTTTCAGTTTTTTTGTTCATCATAAATGGGGCTAAACCAAACTACTGCTTTCACAATTCTACGAGATGACCTTTCTTGGTGTGACCATAAAATATGCTCCTTTAATGGGTTCAAAGCATTAAGGGTTTAGACTACCATGTTCATTTGGACCCAACATTAGGGTTTTAGTTTGAAATAAGTATGACTTTCTAGATTCATTTTAATAATGAAGATAGATAGATAAATGATGAAGGGGAAAAAATAAATTTGAAATATATAAAAAATAAAAAGAATATTTTCATCAATGATGAATATTTTTTTACTTTTCAGATAATAAAAAAAATTATTAGAGATATTTCCTCATTTTCTCTATTTCCGTCCTCTTATTATTACAAAAATTGAGTTTTCGTGGCAGATCTTACCCCCAGATCACTAGGAATAATATGGTTATATATGGCATTTTTAGATGGCTTTTTGGTGGCTGGATTAATTAAGATGTTTTATGGAGATTTGGATGGCAATGAAAATGAGACTTCAGGGTCAGAAATAAATATTGAAAATATAAAGAGAAAGACAAATGTGTGTGAAAAAAGTAATGGTGGGCATTTGGGTAATTCCAATAAAAATCATTTTTTCGAAGAAAAAAAAAGAATTATCCAAAAAGTTTTCGCATTCCTTGACCTAAAATATTTTAGTTGTAGTTTTTTTTTAAATAGATTTAAAAAATATATATTTGGTTGCAACTATTGTGGGATAGATTTTAGCATGCAAAATAAATGAGAGAGAGAAAAAAAAACTTCATGAATGAAAAAAAAATAATCTATTGTAACTTCTACAAATTCAAGGTTTTAAAAACAATTATATACATAACCTAGCACAAAAAAAATATAAGCTATATAGCTAACTAAATAATTTTTTCTTTATAGTTAGACAAAAATCATATCAATCTACTACAATACCAAATGTTTATAACCTAAACTCTGAGGGTGCAATTAAATGGTTTGGTTCTAGATTTATTCTCCAGAAGTCACTAGTTCAAGTCTCGCAACTTTTATGGCAACTGGAAGTTGATAATTGATCGTTCATTCCAGAAATTATGGGATTAATCGAGGTGCATGCAAATTGACCCAAACACCCATGTTAAAAAAATATTTAAAACCTAAGCATAGTTTTTAGTATAGAAGAAGAGGTTGATAAGTATATTATTAGGTTTTTTATTCAAGTCACGAGGTTAATCTAGATTAATTATTTTTATTAAAATTATATGATTTTATTCTTTTACAAAAAATTAATATTAACCAATCAAGTTTTGATCAAATTTAGCTTAATCAATCAAGATCGCTGGTTTAATGTCTTTTTATTATTAAATTTGAATAATAACTCAATAAAATTTTGGATCATAAATTTTCCGAACTGACAAATCAAGCGGCTGTGTGTTAATAACGATGCATGAAATACTAGATGGGTACATACATTCTCAAATGGTGGACGTTCAAAAGGAAATGGCGTGAAGCTAGGTACTAAATGATTTAAATATATAGGTATGGGGATGCAAATTGAAAAATGGAGGTTTTCCAAAGTAATTCCTTACAAAAATGGCGTGAAGTTATAAAGAAGAACCCTAAGATGCTCTCACTGTCTTCTTCCAAGTAAGTCCCTTTTTCTTGATTTGAATACTACATCCATTGCTGTCTATTTTCTTAATAAGTAAATAAACTTATCAAACAAATCCAAGATTTTGAAGATCTTACTGTCAGACAAAGACCCATATGTTATTTTCTCGATTTTTCAGTTAATTGCGACTTCTCTTAGTTTCAAGACTCAAACTTTACTATGATTTCACAACCTGCTTATAATTTTTTTTTATTTTCTGTGATTTGGGTTTGAATCGATTTTTGTGTGCTTGTAATCTTTATGGATATTCTTAGGTGAACACAATTTGGAGATTTTTTTGAGGATACAATGCTGACAACAAATTGTGTGAAGGCTAAATAAAGTTAGCTTGAATGGTAAAGTTTGATATAATGGATGAAGATAACAGTTGAATATTCGTAATTGGGATTACTATGAACCAACATCTGTTAAAGGAAATCTGGGACTTCAGCTCATGTCCCCAACAATTCCTGAGAATCCCTTCTTGGGTGCACGCAGTAATGTGATCATCACAAGTGTGAACGGAGGTTTTCACCAAAGGTTTTCCTGAGAAAAGCTTCTCAATATGTTGCCTGGAAACCATAATTCTGCGGAAGTTTTGCCTGAAACAGCCTCAACTCATCATATGCAAATGTTTCAACCACCTGATTCGGCAAGTGATGAAATGCTGGACCAAGTTGAAGAGGCTAGTGTTGAAATGCTATACCAGTTTGCTCATGTACTGGAAACCCCCAACAATGCTATCGTTGGTGTTGTGGTGGGTGGCAATCAGCATGTTGTACGACATGCATATCTATGTATCCCTTGCCTATGAGTACAAAAAGGCGTGGTGCAAGGATAGCAGGGAGAAAAATGAGTTCAGGAGCTTTTAAGAAGGTCTTAGAGAAAGTTGCTGGTGAAGGCTGTGACTTCTCTAATCCGATTGATCTGAGAACTCATTGGGCTAAACATGGTACAAACAAGTTTGTCACTATAAGGTAGATGTGCTATGTGGATCTTCCTATTGCCCTATGATTGCAATGCACCATGTTTGTATTGTATATTTTTGTATGCATCTGGTCTTGGCAGAGTCTTCAAATGTAGTTTGTAGCTGATAAGTTTCTGTCACATTGGATGATTTTGGAAGATTGTCCTTTTTGGCACTATTACTGTTGTTTATCCTCACTCTGTTCATAGTCGTAGCTGTTTCAAACTTACTGATGCCAGGAAAAATGTAGCAGATAAATTTTTTTTAATAGATTGATGCCTCGTAGTTTCCTCTTCTCCAGTCCTTGTAAACTATATGTGATTGATTTTTCTTTCTTTCACTTCTGTGGTTAATTGTTAAGAGATTTCCTTTTTTTTTCTTATATTACTAATCGATGCATATTCAATTTCATCTGATTTAGCAAATATTTAAAATAAAAATCTATTTTCAGTGAATCTGGTTGCCTCCTTTATGCAGTTATTGCAGCTTGTGTAAATGAATGGGCGCTCATGTCTTACACATGACCTGGTCTATGATTTGTGAGGTAGGTGCGCTCAAATCCTGAGTTTCCCCTCACAACCCTCACAAAGTTTATTTCAGACAGAAAATTGAGAATACAGTCCAAAGAGGTTGTCAAGCTTCTATGCTTGGATAAAGTAGGTCAGTACATGACATCTTCTAGAAGTTTCAAGTGGAAGACGATTGAGAATGAGTTGAAAACAAGTAAAGATAAAGGGAGGCTTGGAGAAGAGGTGTATCGGTCGGTAGCCTTTACTATTTTTGGGTTAGAACTGTTCCCTTCAGAAGCTGTCAGGATTATTAGCATGGAAGTGGCCAACGTTTTTGTTGAATATGAGTAGGGAAATAATAATCCCACTTTAGCTATGTTGGCCGAAACTTACCTGTTCTTGAACCGTTGCAAGTTGCATGGGAAAGGAGCAATGCGGCGTTGTCTCCTTTTATTGTTCATGTGAATTGTTAGTCATATAGAAATCTCGAGAGAAATCTCGAGAGAAGTTTTCAACAATTTTTGGTGGTTTAAAATGACGCCTCTTGGTTTCGTTTTGAGTGAAGAATGGATGGAGAAATACCAGGCACTTCCCAAAAGTAATTTCAAATGGAAAGCCTCTTGGGTAAGTAATTCAGCTTATCTAATGAGTTGTGGTAGTAAGGCGTGGATCCCGTTAATTGACTCAACTAGTTATTTCAGTTACTCTCCCTCTCTAGTAACCAGGCAGTTTGGGGGAACACAATATGTACCGAGAACTAGAGGGTTGACCGGGTACACGGGTTTTTTCAGAGAAGTCAATTCAGTGGCTGAGCTCAAAGTTGTTAAAAGTGACTGGGGGCAACCCTTTTTAGTTGACACAGAGCCCCACCCAAAAGAGTCTTCTGTTAGCCCTAGTTACCTAGCTTGGAGGAGCTACGAGGCACCCCAAAACACGGTAAGACAACACCTGTTGCGAGATAATGGACCTGAGTTCGCTGGAACTAAAAGAAAGAGGACATGCAAGAGGAGTGGGATTAAGCTGAGCAACAACAAAAGTCGTCAAAAATTCTTCGATGAGCAACTCTTGGAAGAAGAACAAATAAGGGTTTCTTTGGATCGACAATTGCAAGGAAAAAGTTTTTAACTGCGGTGTAAAATTACATTATAAATACAACCGCAGGCAAAAAATGGTTTTTGAAAATGTAGTATAGGAGATATTCTAACTTAGAAAAACAATCAAATAACAATGCAACTTATCTTAGGTAGGGTGCACTAGAGGTGATGCGTCTTCCCCTTGCACAACAAGTCCCCTTACCTAGACTTTCGTAGACCAATAGGTTCCTACTGACCTTAATATTAGATGACGACTCTTGATAATTATAGTTGTAATTTTTATGACTATAAAATACACCACTTTCACTGCGCGCCGGTCGTCTCTCCTTCCGAGAATAGCGGGGCGCGAAGCGCGAAAAATCACCGTCGCGACACATTATAAATCTTGACATGTGGATTTTCGGGCTTTTTTCTAAAAATTCTAATCAGCAATAAATGAAAATCAATGTTCTTATGAAACCTTTCAAGCTTTCGAATTGATTGGATATGAATCCCTGATAATGTGCTCGAAATTGCTGCGCAATCCTGTAATTGAATCCTGTCCTAACCCATAAAAATTTTGTTGCTCCAAAATTGGTAACGAGGACAAACAAAGCACAATGTTTACACCTAACAAATTCACATACAATTGAGCTCCATATTTTTCTCCCCATCTCCTTAGTGCAAGAATTCGAAGGCAGACCCCAAATTTATTGCCTGAAAGGAGACTATAAAATTCATCTTCATCACTTTCTTTATCCTAATCCCATCTTTGCAAATCTAACGTAATGTTTTTGAAAAGCCAAGGGCCAACCTTCAAAACCTTCTAAGTATCACATTAAATATCAAAAACAGACAGTCCCCCCTTCCTCCTCCAGTTAATCTGGAGGCGGTAAGAAAGAAAGACCATTAAAGGCCATGAAACAAGAAAGAAATAGATCACAGGAAGATCTGCAACATAACAGGAAAAGCTATCCTACAAAATAGTAGAAGACTCCAGGGGGAGAAAAGACACCACATTAGGTGAGTTGTTGACAGTGCGATTGAGGTTGATTTTGAAAGTGATTTTCGTTTAAAAAATTATCAAAATAATATTTTTTTTAAAAAAAAATCATTTTTGACATTAGCACATGAAAATGATCTAAAAACACCAAAAATTTTTAATTAAAAATAAAAAAAAATCAATTTTTTTTTATCAAAAACACTTTTAAAACACAATATCAAACACTCTATAACGCTCTCAAAGATGGAATTGGATTCCAAAACTGATAGTCAATCTCATTTTTCACTTTCACATTCAAGATGTGTACTAGGAGCTTAATGCTTTAGGAAATGTAAGATAGTGGACAAAAAAGTGCTCCCATTAATAAATTGTCATTCAAGGCTCATTGGATTTCCTAATTAAATTAATTAATTAATCATATATATATATATATATATATATATATATATATATATATTCCTAAGTCTCAATATATGGATGTACTGGTTATTATTAATAAAATTTACAACTAATTTTTTATTATATATAATATTAAAGCACTAGAAAGGACCTTAAAAGAGCTATTTTAAAATATATCACCTGATAAAAATAGAGCTAACAACAATTAATACAGCAACAAGGATACTATTTTAAAATATGTCTCCAAACCACTGTTATCTGAAATCTGTTCGAGTTCTGGATAGAATAATCGACTCTCAAATTGAATGCTCGAAACATGCATGGAATCCTTGCTTCGCCACACAATTATGCTTTCTTATTTCTCAAACTCGATTAAATGGATCCTTGACTAATGCCTCTATTTTTCCTAGTATATTACAACAATTTATATTTCCTTTTTGAAATTAGAATAATGATGGTATACTTAAATTAATCTAAATAACATTGTATGTTTTAGGCCAAAAAAACTCAACATTGAATTTTAATAAATAAGGAACCAAAAATAGATAGATAGATAGATAGATAGATGGATAGATAGATAAATAGATAGATAGATAGTGGTTTGACTAAATGTTTGTTTGGAATTGTGTTTGAGGTTGTTTTTTAAAATGATTTTTATTTTATTTTTTAAAAATCATTTTTGACATCGTATGAAAATGATATAAAAATACCAAAAAAAATTAATTTAAAATAAAATTAAAAAATTTCATTTAAAAAAAAAAGTGCTTTTGAGTATCAAACACCTAAAAATAAATTGAAGTAATAATTTGTCAATCATCATTTTATAGATAAAAAGGCCGTGAAGTAACTCTTACGCTTATATATAGTTCAAGGGAGGCGTACAAAGGAAAAGCAAGATCGAGTTGACCCAAAGACTAGCAACAAGCGAAGCAAGTGCACGTTAAAAACTAGTAAAATGAGTAATTACAACAAACAAAATGGCGTTCGTAACTTCATTTTTGTGCTTCTTTAGTGGAGGAGAAGAACCCTAAAAAAGCTCACTTCATGTTCTTCCAAGTAAGTCCCTTTATCTTTCCTTGAAATACTAAAGTCGTTACTGTCTATCCTCTTTCAAAACGATTTGTCAGACTGATCCAAGGACTAGAAGATCTTTGTTTCTGACTATGACCCAGATGCATTTTTGATTGATTTTTCGGCTTGCTAGCTCTGTCAATTATGACTTCTTTTGGTTTCAAGACACAAACTTTACTATGACTTAACAATCTGTTTATTAATTTTTTTAAGCTGTGTGATTTGGGTTTGAATTGATTTTCATGTGCCTGCAGTCTTTTTAGAGAAATTTTAGGTGAACACAATTTGGAGAATGTTAAGGTTAGCACAACGCTGACAACAAATATTGTGTTAAGGTGAAACAAAGTTATCTTGAATTGTTGTAGTTTGAAATAATGGATGAAGATAACAGCTTGGATATTCGCAATTGGGGTTACTATGAGCCAACAACTGTTAAAGGAAATCTGGGTCTTCACCTCATGGCTCCAACAATGCCTGAGAATTCCTTTTCGGGTTCGCGCAGTGCTGCGATCATGACTAGTATGTATGGAGGTTTTCATCATAGGGATGTTGGGGTTTCGCAGCACATGTACTCTATGGACCACACGAGAGATTCTTCAATTGACAAGAGAGAAAAGTTTCACCATGTATTGCCTGGAAACCATGATTATGCTTCGGTTTTGCCGGAAACATCTTCAGCTCATCATATGCAAATGTTTCAACCTCCTAATTCAGTAAATGACGAAACACTGGAGCAAGTTGAAGGTGCTGGTGTTGTTACAAAGGAAAATGGTCCTGATAAGAAGAAGAAGAAGAAGCGTCCTAAAGCCTTGAAATGCCTTGAAGCAAAGAAGGGTAAGATAGGCCCTCAATCACCCAAACCTGACGGTAGTCCTGCTGCTCAACAAGGAAGGTCTGCCAAGAAAACCGTAGAAATTATGATAAATGGGATCAGTATGGACATTTCATTATTTCCTATACCAGTTTGCTCATGCACTGGAACCCCCCAACAATGCTATCGTTGGGGTTGTGGTGGGTGGCAATCAGCTTGTTGTACAACATGCATTTCTGTGCATCCCTTGCCTATGAGTGTGAAACGACGTGGTGCAAGGATAGCAGGGAGAAAAATGAGTTTAGGAGCTTTTAAGAAGGTCTTAGAAAAACTTGCTGGTGAAGGCTATGACTTCTCTAGTGCAATTGATCTCAGAACACATTGGGCTAAACACGGTACAAACAAGTTTGTCACTATCAAGTAGATGTCCCATGTGAATTCTCTTTCTGTTTGCACTCTTAGCTTTTTCAAACTTATTGATGGCAAGGAAAATGTTGTAGAGATGAGATTCATTTAATGCATTTGTGCCTCATAGTTTCTTTTTCTCCTGACCTTTAAATTATATGTGATTGAGTGTTTTTCCTCTCACCGCTGCTGCTAATTGTTAAGACATTTCTTTGATTCTTATATTAATTATGTTTGTGTATTCAATTAAATCTGAATTAATATAAATTCAAGATAAAAATCTATTTTTGATGAATCTGGATGCCTAATTCTGTATGCAGTTGTTGCAGCTTGTGTAATTGAATTAGTGCTCATGACTTACCTGTGTCCTAGTCTCTGATTTTGTGAGGTATTTTTTTTAGGCTTGCCGCATTGTTAGTAGGTCTAGTTTTGGCAGGATGGTGCAGTTTCATCAGACAAGCAGTTGATATTCTTGTTGATGTTTTGAAAAATAAACTAGTTGTTTTGCAAATCAGATGTAGGAGTAAGAGGTAATTAATGATTTCTGGTGTCATCTAACTTAGATTGATGTGGTGCATTTGTTTGTGTCTCTTCAACGAAATCATATCGCCTCCAGATCATGTTGTGCACCTCACTGTAGTCGTTGACAATATCAGAATGTTTCTTTCCATTCTAGGATAATCCTACTTAAGAATACATTTCTCCTCTTTCTTTGCAACACTATGTTTGGATATGATGAGGGTAAGAAAAGGTAGGATTAATAAGGTAAGTAAAGGAAGGTAATGTTAGTATTCAAACTTTTTCTTGTTTGAATATGCAATGGGATGAGAAGTGAAAGAGAGGGATTTTTTTTTAATTGAAGGATATTTGTATCATTTAATAATCTTAAGTCATTTATCAATGGTTTAATTGAATATGCATATTGCTCATTTATCAATGGTTTAATTGAATATGCATATTGCTCATTTATCAATGGTTTTCTATCATTTATTGGCTCTTCTTTTTGTTTGAGTTTTGATGATGGATGGTCTGAGAAGATGGTAATTTTTTTGTTTTTGCCATCTTGTCCCGCTTGCGAGGCTTGTTTATGCTGGCATCCCTAGCTCCTTTCAATGATCCTAGCTAGCCAGGAGGATTCCTTTTAGTTCTGAAACAAATAAGAGAAATTTTGTGGTGATGAAATGTTGCAAACT
The DNA here is from genome assembly GCA_027405865.1 of Salix purpurea. Taxonomy (NCBI): domain Eukaryota; kingdom Viridiplantae; phylum Streptophyta; class Magnoliopsida; order Malpighiales; family Salicaceae; genus Salix; species Salix purpurea. Next base: position 6,139,593 of record JAOWLH010000034.1, on the reverse strand, counting down.
TGACTCGTTAACACAAACAAGATTATGGTCATAAGCTGGGAGGATCGACCCAACTTGACGTGGATTAATATAAAGATAAAAATAATTATTATCGTAGTTTAAAAACTTAACTTGAGGGCTGACATAGGGCAAGACTTGGATCATGAGTCAGGAGGGTCAGGTTAGGCTAACTCGAGTCAATATATGGATAAAAATAATTATTATTATAGTTTTAAAACTCGACTTTGAAGTTAACTTCTAGCAAGACTTGGGTCAAGAGGGTCAACTCTAGTTGACTTTAAAAAAAATAATAATCAAATAAACTTTATTTTAACCAAATTTAAAAAAAAAAAACAATTGGTTTTGACTTGTGTTTGTGTTTTATCCCAAATCAACCCAAGTTTTTGACAGGGTCATGTCAATTCTTCCTGTATTTTTTTCTTAAACTATAATCGATTCAAATTCCAGGTTGGATAGATTCTAGGTTGACTCATCAAGTCAATTCAAGTTTTATAATTATGGTTATTATTATATTATTAATTTTAACACTCAATGTAAACTAATACATATTATGGCTAAAAAAGATTTTTTTCATATATTATTATATCTTGTCTAACATAATCAAACAGGATATAAAAATAATTATTCATTTTATGCATCATTATCAAACATAATTTTCTATTTATCTCCTTTCAATGTTGTGTATTCCTATGTTTTTGTCTCTCTCTATTTAAAATACTAATTTAAAACCACTTTAATTTTGTTAAATTCTATGACACTTGTCAAAAAAATTATACATTGACTAATAAGATGAATACTTGAAAATGAAATTGTGCATATAAAAATTAAAATTAAATTTAAATTTTGATATCCAGATAAAAATCTATCACCCTATTAAAAAAAAAAAGTGACAATCTAATTATAAATATTAAAAATACTATATTAAAAAAATGTAAAAAAAAAAAGATATTGAAAACATATAATATAATGGCAAAACAATATGAAGAAAAAACACTAAACAATATTTGGTAGATGATGCAAAACCCTAAATTATTCTAAATTAAAACTCTAAAGAATACATAAACTAACCCCTAACCTTACTTAGGCCTAAACCTTATTGACCACTAACCCTAACTAACCCCCAAAACCATAAAAACAAATAACCCTAATTCAAACCCTAAACACTAACTAACTCTAATTCAAACCCTTAACTATAAAAAACTATTTCGAACCTAAACCCCAAAACCTAACCTTAACCCCAAGTTGTTGACCACAAAACTAATTTTAATCAAAACTCCTTACTCCAAAACCCTTAACCATAAAAACTAACCATAATCCAAACTTTGAATCTTAATCATAATCCAAACAGTAAACATTAGTTCATTTGTCATAATTTAAACAACATCCCTATTTTTAGAGCAATTAATCAGAAAATCCATCACAAAGACTTATTTATCAAAATTACACATAATTGATCTTATTTTCAAACGCACTTGCATGAAATTAACCTCAATTGCAACAATTATGTCATAACTTATTTCAAAATAACAAACTTTTATTCCAAAATAAACCCTAAACAATAATTGCTTTTGAAAACATTTTTCGATTAGAAATGCATCAAAATGATATTTTTTTTTATTTTTAAAAAATTATTTTTAACATTAGCACACCAAAATGATCTAAAGACACCAAAAATATTTAATTTAAAATAAAAAATAAAAAATTCAAAATTCAAAATTTTAAACAATATTTTTGAAACGTAGTGTCAAACACCCTTAAAGAAGAACTACCTTAACCAATTCTAGCATTGATAATCGGTAACACTATTGTCCTTGGAGTTGTCTCCCAGTCTGAGCCCACCTTGAATTAGTTGCATGCAGTGTTGTTAATTTTGTTTTATTTTGCCCGAAACTGCCGAAATATTTTATACCAGTTAAAAAAATGAGATAAAACGGCGTAGTTTTTATCTCGTTTAAAATTTTGATCCGTTCTGGAAATTTTGCCTAAATTTTGGCCGAAACGTTCTGGTTTTGTTCCACTTGTTCCGTTTCGTCCAAATAGTGTTTTTTTTTAAATAATGAATAATTTTGCAATATGAAATATATCTCTTAATCCGATAGTTAGATTTAGATGAAATTTTACGACAAGTCTCTTAACATATTTATATATATTATTTTAAAATTTCAGAGCAATCAGAGAATATAATGACCTTGCGAGATTATGATAATATTTTCGTAATATTATACATGTTCATAATTTTGTTTAGAAAAATCATTTTATTGTCTTTTTTTAGATTAAATTGCACAATTATATATATATAGATAAATAGTACAATCTCAAAACGATGAACCGAAAAGCTCTAAAATCAAAACATTTCATTTCAATTAAGTATCAATTAAAACGGAATTGACAAACTTGAATACGGTACCTCTTGTTGGATTGGTTTTGTTATAGCTGTACACTACATCATGAATCGGAGAAAAGAAATTACAGCATGAAAAAAAATATTTAGGTATTGGCAGTGTATTCTAGAAATAATAGATTTTAACCATTAATTAAGTAATTTTTTTATTTAATATTGAGATGAAAAAATATTTGATTTTATTTAATAATAGATTTTACCTGTCATTTTTACTCTGTTCATTTTACTTTTCATTCAAGGCTTCCAAAAACAATATGCAATTGGGTTCTAATTTAAGTTTAAAAGGGTTTAATTATGGCAAAAAAAAATAATTAATAACCCAATTAAGAAAATTTACAAATTTAATTGTGAGAGGAAGAATAGTGTACGCAGTTAAATTGATTTTGCCACAAGACTGAGAGTGTGCCGCTCATTGGAAAGCATGCTTTTCATGAAATGAGTCACGCACATCATTTTAGTTTTTTTTAATTAATTATTAATGAAATACCTTTGCAAAATTTCAAACTCGAATTTGATGTGTTTCAGTGATAGTCTTTGTAGTTGACTTTGTACTTGTGAATTAACAATTTCTAGGCAGCATGTACTCGGTGAACATGGTATGATAGTAAAAAACTTGAGATTTATATAACAGATATCGAGTTCAAGTCGGATTATGCATTCCTTGTAAGAGTTTAGGATAACCAGAATTTTACTTACTTATCTAGACCCATAAAATACATCAAAAAAATTCTAAGCAGCAGGTAGGCATGTTGGTGAAGCAATTCCTTTTTTTTTATAAATGCAGGTGATAGTTGCTAAGGAACCATCTCACCTAAAAGCTTAAACTTGTAAGTGAGGACCCATAATATGATTTATATTATTTTCTAACACACCCCCTCAAGTGAAAGCCTTTTGGACTTGAAACTTGCACAGACCCACATCAACTTGTGCTTTGTTTTTTTTATCAAATAGAATGAGGGTGGTGAGATTCGAACTCGTGACCGCTGGGTCAACAAGACTCTGATATCATGTTAAGAAACCATCTCACCTAAAACCTAAAGCTTGTAAGTGGGGCACCATAATATAATTTATATTATCTATACAGCTAAACCAAAACATGGTTTCACTGTGCAAGCTAGCATTGTGCACGCAGACTCATCGGCACTATTCATGTGCAGTTTTCCCCGATGCTTCGCGGGTGTATGTCCTTTTTTTTTCGTTTAGGAACAGTGGAAGCACGAAATTAGCCCCCGAAAAAGACAAAAATCGCCGTCTTTTTCGGGGGCTGGACAGTCATTGACCAGTCCGGCCCGGTTCGGCCGACCGGTTTTTTTTATTTTTTAAATATTAGCTTGAACAGTGCAGCGACGATTTAACCCCCCGAAAAGGACAAAAACCATGTCTGGGGGTGAGGGGCGTTCCGGTAATTAGCTAATTTTTTCTTCTTTTTTTTCGCTGACATCTGCTGGCGCGTCGCAGGACGCGCCGTCCATTTCAACGCTCACGCGTTCTTCAGACGGCGCGTGAGGCTTCATAAGACGTCAGAAAACGCTCAACCGGTATCTAGAATGATTTTCAAGCATGTGCTCTTCCACATGGGGCGGCGCGTGTTGAACTCTGGTATCCGAAGACGTTTCAATGATCGTTTGAATTCCCCCCCCCCCCCAATTTCTCTCTCCTGCCTGCGCCAGCTGACGTCAGCTAAGCTGTTTTTTGTCAAAGTTCATTTCAGTCCCTGAACGTTTTAATTTGATTTTATGGCCCTTATTTCTATTAAATGGGTTTTGATTTGTTTCAATAATGGAAATTGATTAGGTATTGAAGTTCCAGTTCGGTCCTCATGCTTTTAATTTTGCGGGGTGGGCTGGAATTCTAAATATTTTTGGTATCAAAGTTTTGATTAATTTTAATTTCATCCTTCCATGCAAATTTATTATAAATCCTTAATATTTTAGGTATCAAAAGTTTAATTTCTTTCAATTCTATCCTTCTATGCAAGTTAATTATGGATTTCAGTTTCATTTCAGTCCCAGTTCTTTTAATTTCCGGTTTTGTTTTGAATTATTTGATTTCAATGTTTGGGTTTACTTCAATTCTGTCTTTTAAATTAAAGATATTATTGAAAGTATATCAAATTAATTATATATTTGTATATTTATGTCAAATTAAAGTATGTAAAACTAATATTATGTTCAAATATTTATTGAATATTATCGCCTAAAAATATATAGAGGGAGAGGAAAAATGACCTAGGATTTTTTTAATAACAGAAATTCATATTAGTATTCTTAAATACATTTAATATAATAATACGATGAATAAATCTTATAAAAAAATATATTGGCTTCAAGATTAAATTTTGTGTTCTTTTGTTTAAGTTTATTTCTTGAAATAAATTTGCAGTGTTTTGACTTTTTAATTATATATTTGTGTATTTATGTCAAATTAAAATATGTGAAACCAATTATATGTTCTAATATTTATTGAATATCATCACCTAAGAATATATATAGAGAGAGAACAAAATAGCCTAAGATTATCCTTTAAATTCAATATATTATTTAAATTATGTCAAATTAATTATATATTTGTATATTTATGTCAAATTAAAATATGTAAAACTAATTATATGTTTGAATATTTATTGAATATTATCGCCTAAAAATATATTGACAGAGAGGAAAAATGACCTAGGATTTTTTGAAGAGCAGAAATTCATATCATGTTTTCTGAAATATATTTAATATAATAATATGATTAATAAATCTTATATAAAAAAAATTGCCTTCAAAATTTAATTTTGTGCTCTTTTATTTAAGTTTATTTCTTTACAAGGATTTTCAATGTTTTCATTTTTTAATATTTTAGATATAATATTACTGCGGAAAAAAAACATCTCAAAAAAAAATGTTGACAAATTTACCTGCATTATCTACAAGTCAAATTAAAAAATATACAAGTCACTTCCCATTTCCATTAGACTGTTCTTTTTAGACGGCAAATAAATAATTATAGCACACAAAAAAATTAAGTTTATGTTTGAAAAACAAATTATAATATTTTTATTTCTAATATGTCTGATATTTATTGAATATTATCGCATAAAAATATATTAAGAGAGAGGGAAAATGACTTTAGATTTTTTGAATGACAAAAATTCATATCAGTATTCTTAAATATAATTATACTAACTAAATATTAAAATAATAAAATACAATACATATACAAGCAATTAATTTTCTACATAGATAAAAAAAACCCGCCGCATCGCCAATTATTTAGTTAATTATAGATAATAGGAGTAAATATTTTTTCTCAGGTTGCTGGAGTTCGAGTTCCCCTGCCACCGAAAATGATTTTTGAGTAAAGAACAGTGTTTTCTATTGTTCATAAGTGTTTGACATGTTTTTTTTCAGCATTTTTTCGATAACTGGGGTGTCCGAGTCAGCTTATGCGCATCACAATAAATCTCTGAAATTAATTTTTTTTTACAGCTTTCACTGTTTATTAATATTTTAAAATGTTTTTTCCTCTTCTTTTTTTCAGGCTTTTTTTTTTGTTTTTTTTATACTAGCGGTGTCCGGGTCAGTTTACACGCACCACAATTTTTTCCTCACATATATAAATTTTTTATAACCGGGGTAGGTTACACGTGTCACGAATAATCCTTTGACATTGTTTTTTATTTTTTTTCAACTTATAAAATTTTTTTATAACTAGAATGTCCAAGCTAGCTTACGTGCACCATAACTATTATTTTGTACATAGCCAAAGGAGATCACAATTTCAAACAGTAATAAACAATGATTTGAAATGTGGTTTTCGTTTTTCATTACTATTTAAAAAAATTGATTGAACTATGATTCTGGTGAGATATGACAAGAGTGTTTGGTAATGCGTTTGAAAATCGCTTTTGAACAAATTTTAACTTTTTTCAATTTTAAATTAAAAAAAGTGTTTCTACATGATTTTGATGTGCTAATGTCAAAAATAATTTTTGAGTAATTAAAAAAATTACAACACGTTAAAAATCAATTATTTTTCTACATATAAAAAAGCCTAGCGCAACACGCGGGCAAATCAGCTCGTTATTCTCTAAAAGTAAATTTTTTGTGTGATTCTTTACCTGTTGCTACATAATTGAGTTCTCAGCCATGTATTCATTCAATGCTGCTACACTTTTCATAAGAAAGTTTTGTCCTCCTTTTCTAGGTGAGATGTCGTTTCTTCATTCTGAATTCTAGATTATAAAAAACTATCTTATCTAAAAGTTTACATTATAAAATAAAATTTCAGGATATAGTTTATATTATTCTCTAACATCCCTTCTCAAGTGAAAACTTTTTGAACTCAAAATTTGCTTACAGTTTCACTCTATCTAGTATTTATTTTTTATCAAATAAAACGAGGACGGTAAGATTCGAACTCGTAATTACTAGATCAACCAAAATCTGATATCATATCGAAAAACTATCTTATCTAAAAAAAACTATTATATAAGACTCCAACATACATATTTGTATATCACTCGGACAGATCAAATGAATTTTCCAGCCAAGCTCTGCCCGTCACAGATCCAAGTAGTTCTGCCAAGTCATCAGCATGCGAGCTTGGCTAAAATCAAAGCTTGCCTCATGGTTCCCTAGTCAACAGCAGCATCTTCATAATTTAGTACTTATATATATAATTAATTATATATGAACATTACAATCCCGAAACATCACGTCAAAACGTTTTGACAACTTTAATTTTGCCAAGTCATCAGCATGCGAACTTGGCTAAAATCAAAGTTTGCCTCATGGTTCCCTAGTCAACAGCAGCATCTTCATAATTTAGTAATTATATAGTCCGAGTTAACCAACTCTCAAGTGCGCTGTGAATTTAATTATCAAGCAATCCTTTGCTTGGAGGAACAAAATCTTTGGAGACAGAGAAACGTATCTTAAAGTTCCAAATTATTATTTTCTTTGGTTAGGATTAGATGCATGATAAATTCTGTACCTCATGCATATGGGCACATGAGGTGGAAATAATCATGTAATGCTCACCCTCAAACTGGGTATTTAAAAGTCTTTTTTCTAAGGTTATGTTTATTGTTGTGTTTTAAAAATGTTTTTTTTTTTTAAATGAATTTTTTATTTGTTTATTTTAAATGTAGTGTTTTTAATTTTTGTAGATCATATTCATGTGCTGATATCAAAAATAATTAAAAAAAACATCATTTTGATACATTTCTAAATGAAAAACATTTTCAAAAACAGTATCAATCACACTTCCAAACATGTATTTCGAAAGTCCTTGTTGGCACTGAGTTTCAAAAGTGCAAACATGTATTACTAAGAGCTTGTTTGGCATTGAGCTCTTCACTATTTAATCTCCATTTTAAAAGCAAACATCTTAACTATCAATAAAAAAGAAGAAAAAAAAAGAGGTTCTCTTAAGAGGTTGGTTGAATCACAATGCCATTAGAACACTAAATAGCTAGTTGCTTAACATGTGTTATGCCACGCGTATTAATTCTTGGTTGTAGATGCATGAAAAGGAAATTTGTATTCGAGGAACATGTCCCATTAGGCTAAGTAGCTATTTAGAAGTGTAGTTGAAGTTGTTTTTAAAAAATATTTTTGTTCAGAAATACATTAAATAATATTTTTTTTATTTTTTAAAATTATTTTTATATCAGCTCATGAAAATAATCTAAAATCACTATTTTTTAATTTAATATAAAAAAATAAAATAAAATAAAATAATCATTTTTTTTCAACAATGCTTTTAAAACGAAATATCAAACTAGGCCTTAGTGTGAGAAACTGAAGTTCGAAGAGGATTGTCTCTTTTACTATGCAATCAATTCTTATTCATATGATAAAAGAGGATAATTAAAAACAAAAACATTACATTACTCATTAATTAAACATTATATGCCATACAAATCATAAGTTTTAAATTACTTTTAGAATACACACTCAGCCAACATTGTCACATGTTTTAGAAAAAAAAAATGTCTTACATAACTTCGAATTCATAAATGAAATACATTGAAGCTGAAGGTGGCTGGTGGCTATGTTCATGAACCCAAAAGCTGTAAGATGTAGTTGACCACAGTATGTATGAGCGTGGACCCATGATATTGATAAAAGAAAGGCAGACAAATTAGTGTTTAATACCTAACAAATGTACCTTCTGTCTTCCATGAAACTTCCCAACATAAATGTGTGATTTGCTGTTCACAATTTTACATGTATAAAAAATATTTACAAAAATACTATAAAGTCTACTGTATACACTGACATAGAAAAGACTATTCGTTGTAACGGTAGAATTACGCTTTTGTTCTTTGATAGAAAATCTTGTTTGCCTTGGTTTTGAGGGTAATTTTGTCTTTTCAAAGATGAACTAGTAATTCAGAACTTGAAACGTGTTATTTTTAGTTTTTTATTTTCTATGGCAAGTAAAAATATTGATGTTCCCCACATTAAAAAAAAATTAAACAGCTAGCAAAGGGTATTTATGTTCGTATACATTTTATAGCATTATGCATTGACTTTTATGTTCGTAGGGTGGTTGGAATTATTTTTTAAAAATATTTAAAAAAAATTAAAAAAAAAATATTTTTAAGTTTAAATTAATAAAATTTGATGTTTTTAGATCATTTTGATATGTTGATGTTAAAAATAATTTTTAAAAAATAAAAAAAAATTATTTATTAAAATTAATAAAATTTGATGTTTTTTTATCATTTAGAAAAAAAATTATTTCTTAAATGTGGTCTTTATATTACTATTTGTCATATATTATTTTTTCAATTCAGTCTTTACTCTTTTGATTTCTGTATTTTTTTTCTGAACTCTTTTGTTAAAGTTTTATTATTTCAATTTAATCTTCAATTAAAGTTTATGTTATTTTGTTTTTTACAATTTATCCCTCATCCTTTTGATTTTTTGTTAAAGTCTTTTTCTTCTAAATTTAACCCCAAATTTTTTTTATGTCATGTAGTTGTTTTATTTTTATTTTCACCTTTATTTTTTTAATTGCATTTTCTTACAACAGATTGTTTTTCTTGATTTCATCCTCCAAGTGTTTGACTATTGGAGATTGGAATTTGTGGTTTTTTTATTTGTCATGTTTTCGATCTAATAACACAGGTCATGAGTTTAAAAAGTTTGTGTGGTTATAGATTTTATAGTGATGCGTTATTTAAAAAAAAGATTGTTTTTTTTTATTGTTAATGATTATTTATTTATTTATTTATTTATATTGGTGATTATTGATTTATTTGATTAAATATATGCATATTTATTTTTAATTTTTCATGTAAAAACATATTGAAAATAATTTGTCTAACAATTTTTTTAAAAGAAAAATAGACTTTACAGTTGTGCGAGTGGAATATTCATGTTATTTATCAATTAACAACATTTTCCACTGTGATCTAATTATAAAACCCTCCCAATTAATATTGCAAACTGTTTGCCTCAACTAATGAGTTGTCATCCTTGTCATAGTTAATTTAATATTGACTTTTCTTCTTTCTTGAGATGATTAGATCACTATAAGCCAATTCTTTAAGTCTCTCGACACATTTCTCACATGATGGATTTATTGATTGTTTGGAGAACTATTTTTTTATTTAGAAATATAATAAAATAGTATTTTTTTTAAATTATTTTTAATATTAGTTTGTGAAAATGATCTAAAAATATTTTAAAAAATAATTTAAAATAAAAATAATAATAATGTGTCGGGATAATTTAAACAATTTCTCATTTTGTTAGCCTAAATTTATCTCCTCGTGTTTTTTTTTTTCCAGGGCAGGTGATGTGTCGGGATAATTTACAACGCCCGGCGACCCTTCCTGACCATGTGATTTCCACCTAAGCATGGCAAGCGTTTTATTTTTTTTTTTTTTACAAGATTCTAGCTCGGCCGGGTATATTTTTTCCAGCTGTCAAAAAAAATTATAAAAAATATATTCAGTTTCCACTTCATGAATACATATATTAGGATCTACCTTAACTTAATACAAAATATATAAAAGATTTTTGATTCTGAATTAGCTACACATAAATTACTAAATTAGAGATATAATATTTTAATTTCTTTTGACAAATGCGTTATTGTTCTTAGCTCAGGTAACAAACCACCGCTAATTTGTGTTGGGCTGGTGTAACCTGCCAATAAAAAAAAATGCAATATGAGAGAGTAAAAAAAAAAAAAGCAATACTCAAGAGTATTTCTTGCGCTGGTTTGTAATGCTTCAATATTAACCTTTGCACCTTTTCAATAGTGTTTGTCTTCCATCAAATAAGGTTCTTGTGCTAATTTTGAATGCAATTTCATGTTGTTGTTGCTGGTTTGTCAGGTGCTCTTGCCTTCTTGCTGATTGGATATCCACTTGGGGTTAAAACTAATGGTATGTACATGGTTTAATGGGATTGAACATTAATGTCTTTGTTTTGCTTGCTTTGTTATAAATTGTTATTTTATTCATGATTGTTGCACTTCCATTTTTCGTTGCCATCAAAAGCGTTGATTGCCTAAACTTTGTTTGGGAAACTATTTTAGTTGTACTTTCTTCACTTTTAGTTACAATTATACTTTTGTCTTTATTTATCGTCTGCATTTTTTCACCGGTTTATGATGCAATTAACATGTGTTTTTTTTCGTGGTTGTCCATTTTTGCTCCATTCATTCACTTGATGTAGCGTCAAAATCATTTATTGTTAATTACAAGATTCAAAAAAATCTCAAAGACATGAAGTTGTGGAATTTTTTTCACTTACACGTATTTAGCTCGCGCTGCAATCCACCAATATTTTTTGATAAGCTAATATAGCCTATCATTTAACAAATGCATTATTAAAAAAAAAAGCGTTGAATCATTATGTCATCGGTGCAAGAAATTTACAAGTGTCTTCAATTATCCTAATTTTAAATCATTGTCATAAACACAAATCTGAAGACATCATTAAGCTCACTTCTTTAATAATTTATTGTTTCATTAAGAGATCCAAAAATATTAAAAAAACAATCATGTCAGATACAGAAATCAAAAGTTACTTCCACAGTATGAAATAACTCATTTTTAGTTAATCTTATCTATTGTAATTTTGTGATTTGTCAATTAAATGATTATTCAAATAATTAAAACAACGGCCACGTTCATTCAACTAGATATATAAAATAAATAACCATTTGTGAATGAAAAAATACACCTCATCTTCAAAAAATAATTTGTTGGTTGCCGAACAAATAGATCGACAAATCGTTAATACAAACCCAATGTTGATGTAGCCTATTAAATAACAAATGCTTTATTAAAAAAATTACCATTTACCTCATATTGAAAAAAAAAATTAATTGTTTAAACTAATGTGACCCAACAATGAACAAATGCAAGGTTAGAAAACCTACAAAACAAGACATTTAACTATTATGAGATATTTACAAGAAATTTTCAAATAAAAAATACTACCCAGAATTTCTATCATAATAAAAAAAATTCTAAAATAATTTATTTTTTAATTACAAATAGCAGCTTCAACATTATGAAATCAAAATGAGATTAAAAAAAAAATAAACGTATGAGGTGTTTGATTCAAAATCAAAAACATATAAATAATCAATTTAAAGATATGATGTTGTCTAATTTTTCCACTTACACGTCGTATTTAGCTTGCGTTGCAATCCACCAACATTATTTCAATGCTTATGTACAATTGAAATAATCCATCAAACAAATAAAATAGACACAATAATCAATTAATGTGTTACACAAAGCACATGACTTATTTTTAATGAATTTTATCGATTTTAATTGTATAATCTACCAATTAATAATTATCAAAATAATTTTAATATTAGCAATATTCAATCAATTTCAGGCAGAAAAAAAAATCATTTCTAATAAATTTTATCAATTACAATTTCATTAATTAAATATTAAGGTAACCAATTATAGCACGTATAAAATTAATTAATTTTCTATATAAAAAAAAACCCAGCACAACACTCGGGCATGTAACCTCGTACTACTCTAATCTTGGAACCAAAGCAGCTCTACACAGGTCAAAGTCAAAAAGGATTCCTTGAAAGTTGAAACCTCGTATTGTAATGTGTTGATTGTTTAAATGTTTTTGAAAAAAAAATACAAATTTTTATTTTTGTTTTTTATTTTAAATTATATATATATATATATATATATATATATATATATATATATATATATATATATATATATATATTATTTTGATGCGATGATATTAAAAATATTTTTAAAAAATATTAATGCATTTCTAAATAAAAAATACTTTAAAAATTAACTTTAACCATAATATCAAACAAGACTTTAATGATCAATCAAATTTGTGGCACCATTTTAGGGGGTGTTCTCATTTCAAAAACACTAATGAAAAAAAAAGTTTTTATTTTAAATTAAATATGTGTGTTATTTTTAAATTATTTTTATGTATTGAGGTCAAAAATATATTATTTTGATGTATTTCTTAACAAAAAAAAACTCTAAAAATAACATCAATCACACTCTCAAACCATCACTAAGATTCAATGATTTCGAGCTACATAACCCTAAATCCCCATGCCATCTACGTTAGATTCTCATACTACATGCCGACGCAATTAAAATGTTCTCCTAACAAATAAGATAATATATGAGAACTAACAATAACGAATGAGGTTGTTTTTTAAAATAATTTTTATTCAGAAATGTATCAAAATGATATTTTTATTTTTTAAAAAATAATTTTTGATATTATTATATATATATATATATATATAATCTAAAAACATCAATTTTTTTAATTTAAAATAAAAAATAAAAAAAATATATATTTTTTAAAATATAGTTACAAAAACCTTATATAATTGTAGAATTGTAGCGTTATAGTAATAAATCCGTGGTAGTATTTTGTTGAAAATCGAAAAATAAAATAAAAAAATGCCTGCCGACTTTGCCTTTAGTACTGTAGCAGCAGAATCAATATGAGGTAACAAGAGATTGGACAGTGATGATATAATAAGGTTTTTTTTTTATTATTATTATTATTTATTTCTTTTTCCAAACGGTCCATATACAAAACAAATTGTTAGATTTGACATTAAGCACGCGCATCATATAAAGCCTATTTTTTCTCATCTTTACCTTTTGTTTTATCCTTTCCTCTCTCTGCAACGTCTCTCTGCAACAATCAAGGGCGCATAAATCATGATGCTCATCATCATCACTCTCCCTGCCAGGAGCCATATTGAATTGACAAGATGGTTTTTACATGAACCAAAAAAACCCTAAAAATATACTGTGTGCAATCATGAAGTAGCTATTTTTATACTATTTTAATGGGTTTATAATAAAAAATATTTTAAAAAAATGACATTCTCAAATACTGTCTACATGTACATATAGCTTATCTAAGTTTTTATTTTAGCTTATTTTTATTGTGGTAATGGTGATTTTTTTATATTAAAATAATATAAAACCACTAAAAAGTTAATTTGAAATGAAAAGGTAATAGTGTTTTTAGGGTGACATTTAGCGCCTGTTTGAGAATGCGGTTGCGGTAGCTTTTTAAAATGATTTTTATGCCGAAATACATCAAAATGATGTTTCTTTTTTATTTTTTAAAAATCATTTTTGACATCAGCACATCAAAATGATTTAAAAACACCAAAACATATTCATTTAAAATAATTTTATTTTCAAATTTCGGCAAAACGCCGGTTGGAACACAGAGCCAAACGGGCTCTTAGAAAATCGAAGGAGTAAGAACTTGAGTGGATGGATTTTATTATTGTTGATATCATAAATTTAAACCAAATTTAATTTAATATATCGAATAATAAATAGTTTAATACTTAAGATTTAAAGAATCAAATTGAAATATTTTAAAAGATGGAATAAGATTAAAAAATATATATATCCAACCTGGTAGATATAATAAATATGATGTACGGTATCAAGATAGGAGTCTTCCATGATTTTATTCTTCTTGCTCTCCTGTCTTATTGCGATCGAAAAAGGCTTATTAAAAATTTTGAATTTTATTTTTATTTTTTATTTTAAATTAAAAAAATAGTTTTTTTAGATTATTTTGATATGCTGATATCAAAAATAATTTTTTAAAAAATAAAAAAAATATCATTTTGATGCATTTCTAAATGAAAAAGTACTTTCAAAAGCAACCGCAATCGCACTCCCAAACAGGCACCAAGACTGTTTTAAATATTTTTTTGTATTAATACATGAAAATAAAAAAAAATCGAATATTTTTAATTTAAAATACAAAATAAAAAAAAAATCAAAAATATTTTCAAAACAGTGCGAGTATCATGAATATGGACCTTCTCTTTTCCATCTCTATTTCTGGGGCCCAGTTAATACACGGCAACAGCTTGTAGTGTTGTGCTATGCATGTGAGTCATTGAGAAATGACGGGACACTGAGTGCTGAAAGGGAAGCGAAGCAGCTCTCTAAAGCCAAAACGACAAGGTTCCGACACATCAAGTGAACCACACCAGCAGGCAGCAGCAACCAATTCCTACTAGTTATGATCCACGTCAGCTTCTATCGCCACCATCACAACATAGCTACTGTTGTCACTGTCTTTTAAAAACATATTTGAAAAAAAATAATTTTTAGTTTTTATTTTAAATTATTTTTTTTTAGTTTTTTAAATTATTTTTGATCTAAAAAAATAAAAAAAATATCAACAGCCTTATGATCACAAACAAATAAATAATCATGTCCGCGTTGTTAGAGTATAAATATAAAGTATATTGTTTTAACATTCAAGAAGTGTGAGAGAATAATAAACAATTATAAAATTACATAATCTTAATATAGTATCAGAGTCTCGAATGCTCACATAAATACATTAAATCAAATTTCTCATACCTCTCACTTTCGTAATTTGTCTTCTTCATCCAAAAAAAACCTTTGGATATGCTCCTCTGTCCTCTCTGAAATTATTATTTTTAACATCATCACATCAAAATGATATAAAAACACAAAAAAAAATTACTTCATTTCTAGAGTTTCCTTTCATGTGTTTATGCAATGGTTGTTAATTAGGTCTCTCTATGTATATATATGTGTGTGTGTGTGTGTGTGGATCTTGTGTAGATTTTTGTTTCTAAGATAACACAATTCTTAGAATGCGTAGAATTATATACATTCTTGACTTTAGATATTTAGTTGTTTGTTTGTCACTGTATTTTAAAAGTATGTTAAGATTATTTTGATGTATTAATGTTAAAAATAAATAAATAAAATATTATTTTAATACTTTTCTGAATGAAAATTATTCTGAAAACAACATCAACTATACTACCAAAAATACCCAACAAAAAGTACTTGGTCTCACATGTGTCAATAGTTTTTTTTTTGGGTGTATCTCGTGTGTGTGATACACATTAGTTGATTTTTTTTTTCTGGTTTACATGTGTCAACATATTTAAATTTTGTATTTATCACATGCTATAGATACTAGCAAGTGAGCATGCTATTATTTTTAAATGATATGAGTAACTCATCATTAGTTTTAATTTATATATATATATATATATATATATATATATATATATATGTATTTATAAATTTATTTAATTAAAATCTTTTTAGTGATATTGGTATTATCATTATTAGAGCTTTCACATCACTTTCTTTCTCTTTTTTTTCTTCTCTTGTCTTTTCGTGCCATCCTATCTTTTCTTATTAAATTATTTTACTTTCTTTCAAGTACATTGAATCTTTATATGCATTTTAACTTTGATACATTTAAATGCTTGAAAATTATCTTGTATGGATCCGGAAAAAAATAAAAAAAAAATTAAATTATGTATATATATTTTTAGCCAATTTTCTATTTTTGTAATAATAATAGAAAATAAAAAAAACTCGACGGAAGTCACGAAGACTTTTCTTTTGTACCTGCATTCCCGACGTCAATTATTGGACTAACCCTTACTTACTCTTCGGGGGGCCTCTTTTCTCTCAGCTATGTTTGTTATATATTTTAATTTAAATTGATATATTGGGACAATAAAGCCCTTCATTTTGGTTCTATATTACAACAAGAGGAGAATGATTCCTACCCATTCTTGATCTACAAGAATGATCATAATTACCAGGGGGAGAGAGAGAGAGTGATGTTTCTTTGAATTGATTCTATACAGTTGTTCACGAAATAAGTTTATGTTTGTGATTACATTTTAAAAGTATTTTTAAAAAAAATTAGTTTTATTTTTTACTTTAAATTAATATTTTTATGTTTTTACATCATTTTCATGTACTAATATTAAAATAAAAAATCATCATTTTAATGTATTTCTGAACAAAAAATACTTTAAAAATAACTTCAATTAATCTCTAATTATTATTTTTGAGACTTTAAAAACAGACATTAAAACGATCTCAGTTTTTTTTTTTTATCCAAAAAACTCATGACTTAAATATAATACTTCCATCAAACTAATCTCTAATTATTATTTTTATTTCTCCAATCGATGAAGCCATTATGCATTGATAATATAAATGTGTCAAAAATATTTTGATTATATTATTTCACGATTCTCTTGTCTTATAATATGCAAGTGAAAAATACTTCAATCTTTTTATATAATACCATATAACTAAATATTTAAGCACAAATATTCTTTTAATTAACAAATATATCCAATAATTAGAATGTAAATAATATATTTGAGAAGTGACGTCATGTAAACTTTGATAATAAACGAAAAGAAAAACAAGAAAGAAAGTAATGAAAGCATTATTTTCACATCAAATAAAAAACAAAATTTTCCATTTGCAAGTTTGAGAAATGATTCCCAAGATGAGCAATAATATATATATATATATATATATATATATATATATATATATAGCATTAACGAAAATACAATAGCCATGTAGGTCCATCATGGTAATTCAAGCCCTCCTATCTTCCATTATATACAAAACAGTACATCTGCACCCTCCAGATTTACAGTCAAATTAGAGAGAGAGGGGGGGAGGGAGAGAGAGAAACACGATGGAAAGTGATGATTCAAATGATCTATACAAAGAATGCCTAAGAAACCATGCAGCCAGTCTTGGCAGCTACGCCACAGATGGATGTGGTGAGTTCACCCTAGACGACGCCTCACCTTCCACCCTCCAATGCGCAGCCTGTGGCTGCCACCGCAACTTCCACCGCAAAGTATCGCACAGCAACAGATGGGATCGCGTTATGCACCCACCATCATCGGAGACAGTGGTGATGGAAACGATAGACTATGCAGAAGGGGATAATGAGAGGGATTCCAGGCCTCCAGTGATGGTGGCGGAGTCAGGCGAAAGGAGTGGAAAGAAGAGGTTTAGGACAAAGTTTACAGCTGAACAGAGGGAGAAGATGATGGAGTTTGCTGAGAAGTTGGGGTGGAAGCTGCAAAGGAGAGATGAAGACGATGAAGTAGAGAGGTTCTGTAATGGAATTGGGGTTAGTAGACAGGTTTTTAAAGTTTGGATGCATAATCATAAGAATTCTTCTTCTGCTTCTTCTCCTTCTCCTGGCAATGCATCTTCTCTTACCTCTCAGTAAGAAAGAGGGGGAGAAGAGATGACTTTTCTTCTTTTTTATTGGTTTTTTTCTTTTCCTATCACTACTAAAAAAAAAACAGAGCTGTTGATTTTAGCAACAGAATAATGTCGTTGTTAATTTAGTAATATTAATTTAATAATAGATCAGTAATGGATTGTATTTAGCAACAAAAAATCAACAATAGATAGGTTCCGATGCAAAGTCATTGCTAATATTTTTTTAGCAACAAATTTCAATGTTTTTTTGTTAACAAAATAATGTCGTTGTTGATTTAGTAACAGATCAGTAACGGATTGTATTTGGCAACAAAAAATCAACAACAAATAGGTTCCTATGCAAAGTCATTGCTAATATTTTTTTAGCAACAGATTTCAATGTTTTCTGCTAACAGAATAATGTCTTTGTTAATTTAGTAACAGATCAGTAACGGATTATGTTTAACAACAAATAGGTTCCGATGCAAAGTCGCTACTAATATTTTTTTTAGCAACAGATTTCAATGTTTTCTGCTAACAGAATAATGTTGTTGTTGATTTAGTAACAGATCAGTAACGAATTGTATTTAGCAGCATAAAACAACAACAAATAGGTTTCGATGCAAAGTCGTTGCTAATATTTTCTTAATAACAAATTTCAATGTTTTCTGCTAACAGAATAATGTCGTTGTTAATTTAGTAACATATCAACAATGGATTGTATTTAGCAACAAAAAATCAACAACAAATAGGTTTTGATGCAAAGTTGTTGGTAATATTTTTATAGCAACACATTTCAATGTTTTTTGCTAACAGAATAATGTCATTGTTAATTTAATAACATATCAACAACGGATTATATTTAACAACAACAAATAGATTCGATGCAAAGTCGCTGCTAATATATTTTTTAGCAACATATTTCAATGTTTTCTGCTAACAGAATAATGTCGTTGTTGATTTAGTAACAAATCAATAATTGATTGTATTTAGCAACAAAAAATCTACAACAAATAGGTTTCGATGCAAAGTCGCTGCTAATATTTTTTTAGCGGTAGATTTCAATGTTTTCTGCTAATAGAATAATATCGTTGTTGATTTAGTAACAGATCAATAACGAATTGTGTTTAGCAACAAAAAAATAATAACAAATAGATTCCAATGCAAAGTCGTTGCTAATATCTTTTAGCAACGGATCTCAATATTTTCTTCTACTCAACTCATTTTTTAGTAGTGTATTTTCATTCATGTTTGGTTATAATTTACCTTGCTTTAATCTCCTCTAGATAAAAAGGCCTTATCTCCTCTCCTCTCTGTTTTTTTTTTTCCATTTTAATAAAATAAAATACATGCCATGGAATTCCAGAGAGAAAAAAAAGGGTGCTATATTGGCAAAATAAATTAATTAGGCTGCCAACAAAATGAGAAAATGGGATCTTGAAAGCAATTTTTGTTTTCTTCATACAACAAATCCTCTTATAATTAATAGGACGCATGCATGTATGTATACTCAATATTGCTTGTATAATTAATTGTCTCAAAATTACGGCAATTAATTGATGGGATCTTAATGTTTCTCTCGTGATTTTGATGTGATATGTGTATCTCTTGATTTTTACCTTTTATTTTTAATATATTTTTAAAAATATAAAAAGAAAAAAGCAAATTTCACAAAAAAGCTTTATATATAACATGATTTAGCTAATTTCTTGTTATTTTGTAATTTTTTACTATTGTTTTCGTGGTCTGAATTTTCCTAAAATCAAATCAAATATTAGTAGCAATAATAATAGTAACAAAAGAATTAAGGTATTAATCTTTCTTTTGTCTTCATGGGACGTAACATGATAACAAAGAGCTTGCGTTCTGTACAGCAAGTCTCGAGTTCGAGTCAGGGTATGTATATTTTGTAAGAGCTTGGAATAACCAGTGTTTTACTCGCTCATCTGGAACCATAAAATACGCTTTTCAGGAGATGAGGTTTACTCGCATAAAAAAAGTAGTTATCGGCATTTATTTAGTATTATAATAGTGATTTTAAAAATTTTAAACATAAAATCTTTTTAAATTTATTTTTATATTAATACATTACAATAATTTTTAAATAAATATATATAATTCTAAATAAGAAAAATATATTATTATTTTTTATGAAATTGCATATAAACTGAAAAAACGGCTGGCAGAAATAAAAGGAAAAAAAAATATAATTGCCCCATTTTTTTAACCAGGCCTCATCATCTCACGTTTATTTTACTGTCAAAAGACCAAAACCAGAGAAAAATAAAGTAAAATCCTTCATTTCTCCCGATTATTTCCACCTACCAGGGGCACATACCCACACCTCTTGATCTATTGATCATGAACAACAGTTAAGAACACCCAGCCGTGGTGGAGAGAGGCATCCGCGTGAAGAAGAAGAGAGGGGAGAAGAAGGCCGACAGTGGTGTTGGCGCGTGTATCCACGCGCTTTCACTGTTCAAACCCATCGTCACTATTCCGCCTTGTTCCAGGCTTCCAGCAGCTTCAATTTGTTTCCCGGTCTCCTCGGAAGGTCGAGAACTCTACGAGTTTTTTTTTTTTTTTTTTTTAACAAATCTTAGTATTTTTGTGAATTTTGAGGTAAATTTTTGTGTGTTTGGGATTATTTTGTTCATTAATTGCGTAAATATTTTAATTTGTATGGATGTGCGCTTACAATTCATGGAATCTGATATGCGTCAATGTTTAATTGGATTTTGATGTGTTGATATTGTGTTAATCATTTTTATTTTTAAATTATGAATATTAATTTGTTGATGTTTTGATTTAATGTGTTAATTGTAAATTTTAATGCGTTACTTTAAAAAAAAAATCTTGACATGATAAAATATGCCAATTGTGAAATATTAATGTCATCTTTAAATCATGAATTTTAAAGTTTTTTTTGTGTTTGATTCCTTTGATGTGCACTGTGTTTTTTATATATATGGTAAAAATATTTTCGTATACATAAAAAGAAAAACATAAAAATTATAAATGAAAAAAAAGTCTTCATTTTATTGTGTATTTATTTCAAATATTTTTTTCTCAATTCTAACCTAAACTAACTTGAAAATTAAAAAATTAATTAAACCGGGAAAAAATTAAATTAATTTATTAGAAAACGCATACAATTTTTTTAGCTTAGGTTGTATTGGTTTATACAAGGATGAGATGAAAAAAATGGATTTTTGATGAAAAATACAATCGATCAATTTTTCATTATTACATATAACTTTCAATTTGATAATCGAAATTAAGCTAAAGTTTTGTATGGAGTCCAATGTCATGCTAGCCTAATTTGGTTTAAGATTTTAGCTCAATTCGAGAAGACTTTATAAATTATGTCTAAAAATGAGGTAAAATGCATAAATAATACAAGACATAATAAAGATAGTTTGTGTGCTAGATAAAAAAAAAAAAAAAGAGAAACCCTAAAAGGTCATGAAAATGAGAGATTAAAAGGATTGGTAAGCTAGAATTATGCATGAAAAACATGTTTTTGTTAGTGATTAAAGGAGTTTAAGATGGGTTGTGAAAAAAAAAAACTAGCGAGTGAAATCAAGAATCGAAGGAGAAGACTTGAAGAACTTTTTTTTTCTTCCAATTTCTCCTTCTTTAAGATCTTGAGATTTTCTTCAAAAAATATTTTAATGTAATGGATATTTACGGGTTATGGTTTTACTATACCCATATTCTTTTTGACTAATTTTAAATATTTGTTATCTTATTATTGTTTATTAATAATATATCTGATACTAATATATAAAAAAACTCAAAATGCTATAAAATTTGAGGCCGGAAAACTCAACATGATTTTCTTTGAAAGTAGATTATAACTTAATCCTTTTAGTTTAATATAATTAATTAATTAATATTTTTAGTTTCAAAACTATATATTTTATTCCTATATGTAAAGATTTCTAAAAATAAATGTGCTCACTCATTATTAAAAGCAACAAAAGTGGTTATATATATAGCCTTACAAAGATAAGAAAAAAATCAGAAATTGCACCCCACGTTTTACATTGTTACTAACGTGATAACTAACTGAGAAATAAATAACTTACTCTAAACAATAGGAATTATTCAGTCCACTAAGCAACTAACAGAAGCACATCCTAAAGATATGATTAATGTTGTCAGTTTCAACATCCTCCCTTAAATTGAATAGCGATTTATTCAATTTATGCTTGGATCTGTGTAGACCCTCAATAAGCCTCTTAACTTCACGAAAACATCTAATTTTAGTGGCTTGGTCAGTATGTCTGCAACCTGTTCTTGAGTGTGACAATGAACCAACTTTACAACTCCATTTTTAGTAAGATCACGAAGAAAATGAAATCTAACATCTATATGTTTGTTTCGACCATGTAAAACTAGATTTTTTGACAGTTCAATCGTCGGGTTATTGTCACAAAGTATTATTGTGTCACCACCTTGGACGTGATTAAAGAATTGCAAAATCCTTCTTACCCAAATTGCTTGGCAAGCACCTGAAGCTGTTGCAATGAACTCGACTTCAGTGGTAGATAAAGTGACGATCAGTTGTTTTTTCGATGACCAAGAAATGACCCCTGCACTCATTAGAAAAACATAACCTGAAGTACTTTGTCTATCATCTATATTGCTAGCGTAGTCAATATTTGTATAGGCAATCAAATTCTCATCTCCACCCTGTTTATAAAATATCCCAAAATCCAAGGTTCCTTTCAAATATCTCAGGACCCTCTTGGATGTCTAAAGATGAAGCTCTGTGGGATGATCCATATATCTATTTAGAAGGCTTACTACAAATATAATGTCAGGTCGAGTAGTAGTTAGATACATTAAACTGCCAATTACCTGCTTATAGCTACTATCTACCTTTACTCCATTCTTATCTTTCATAAGTTTGCAACTTAGAATAATTGGATTAAAAATTGAATTGCATCTATCCGTATCAAACCTTTTTCAATACCATCTGTGTGTACCGCTTTTGACATATAAAAATGCCATCTAGACCTTGTATTACTTTTATGCCAAGGAAATATCTCATTTTTCCAAGGTCTGTCATGTCAAACTCTTGCATCATAGAGTGCTTGAATTTGATAAACATTTGTTCATCGCTACTGGTAAATATCAAGTCATCAACATAGAGACAAACATATAAGAATTTTACCTTCTTCTCCTACTTTGATGAACAAGGTATGCTCATAGGGACATCTTTCAAACCCTTCTTTAGTAAAATATGACTCTATTCTATTGTATCAGGCATGTGGAGCTTGTTTGAGTCTGTATAAGGCATTTTTTAATCGATACACATTCTGCTATTTCCCTTTCTTCTCCTAACCAGGAGGTTGCTCGACAAAAACCTCTTCGCTGATTTCTCCATGTAAAAATGCTGATTTTACATCAAGCTGAAAAATCGACCATCTTTTCTGAGCTGCAAGAGAAATTACCAATCAGAATATCTTTAGACGTGCTATAGGTGCAAAAACCTCTATGTAGTCCACACCATATTTTTTAGTGTAACCCTTTGCAACTAGATGGGCTTTGTATTTCACCACCTCACCATTTTCATTTAATTTTGTTTTGTACACTCATTTGACACCAACTTTCTTTGTTGTATTAGGTAAATTAGTCAATACCCAAGTGTCATTTTTCTCTATTGCTGCAATTTCCATCTACATCGCAGTTCGCCACTTTGCATCTTTGAATGCTTCTTCAAATTGAATTGGGTCATTTGTTGCAAACATAGCAAAATATGATGTGTCTGTTTCTTCAAATAAGCTATCTCCACTCACATAATCCCCCATCCAGTTTGTTTGTCTTCGCGGTCATTGTTCCCGAACCTCCAATGAATTGTTGTCAGCTAACGGGCTGCCATTACTTTTGTTAGTAACTGTATGTGCACCAATTTATCATGTTGATTCACAGGGGATGCATTTGGTTCATCTCTACTGTCAATACTGTATTGATTGTCAATTTTAGCTTCATTTTGACTTGCAGCAACTGCCTCTAGTTCAATTTCTTCTATTTCAAATTCTGTGTTATTCTTAGCATTCTCACCCCAATTTAGATCGACCACAGTAATTCCCTCATGATCTTTGCCCCAATCCCAATTGTTGTCTTCATTGAATACCACATCTCGACTGATTATGATCTTGTGAGAAATGGGATCATACAATCTATACACTTTAGATTCCTCACGTATTCCAAGCATAACACATTTGAAGCTTTTATCGTCGAGCTTTGTCCTCTTGCAATTAGGAATATGCACATGAGATAGACACCCAAACACTCTGAAAATGATTTACTGAAGGCTTGAACCCACTTTAGGCTTCTTCTGGAGTTTTGTTCTTCACTGCAAGTGTTGGACTCCTATTAAGAATATAGGTTGTCCAAGTTACAACTTTGGGCCAAAACACCCTGGGAATCTTCTTCTTTGAGAGCATACTTCGAACCATATTCATGACGGTTCGATTCTTCCTTTCTGCTATATCGTTTTGTTTAGGGGCGTATGCAGCTGTTAGGTATCTTCGAATGCCATTTTCTTTGCAAAAATTAGAGAATTCACCTCCACGATTAGTACGAAGACATTTTATACACATAAACCCAAACCTTACGGCTATAGTCATCAATAAAGCTAATCATGTACCTTTTGTTGTTGTTAGACATGGGGTTGATTGGTCAACAAATATCATCGTGCACTAGTTTTAGAACATGAGAAGCTCGCCATGCACCTTTTCTAGGAAATGAATCCCTCTGAGACAATCTTCACATATTTGTGATGACACTTCAAAGCACAGTAACCCTCTAACCATTCCTTTTTGTTGAAGAAGTTTCAGTCCACTATAGCTTAAATGACCAAATCTATTGTGCCACAGACGAGCTGGATCATCCATGAACGAGGTAAAACAAGTTTCTTATTTCAATTGTGTTTGAGCAAACAACTTGAACATTTGATTTGAGGATATTGAAATCTCCATGATTAACCCTTTCTCATGATGTAATATTTTGCAGGTTCCACGTTCAATAAGGATGGAAAGTCCTTTCTCAGCAAGTTGACTAATGCTTATCAAACTATTTTTTAATCCAAAAACATAAAATACACCAGTGATAATGTGCACCATGCCATTCACCAGAATTCGGACATTGCCCTTGCCCATCACATCCATGCTTAAGTTATTTCCTAATTTCACTTTTTCTCTGAAACTTCCTTCAAAATCTGAGAATAACTCCCTCTTTCCACACATATGATTGCTACATCCAGAGTCAAGAAACCATGTTTCTTTTTTGTTGGCCTCCTTATCATTCATGTACGCCATCAACAACAATTCTTCATTTCCTTCCATATAGTTGGCATGCACTTCGGCTCTTCTCCTTAGACACCCATATTGAAAGTGTCCTAGTTGATGACAGTTATAGCATTCGACAATGGATTCTGTCAAAGCTATGTTTGCCTCCTCCTCTTCCTCGTCCCCAAAATCCACCTCTTCCTCGTCCTCTATCTCTTGAAGATTCTCCAAAGGTAACCTTCAAAGCTTATTCTTCTACTACATTAGCTTTGATACGTTGCTCATGCACTAGAAGACTACTCGGTAACTCATCAATGGTAAGAACATTCAAATTATTTAACTCCTCGATAGAACACACCACGTAATCAAACTTGGGTGTTATGGATCTTAGAATCTTCTCAATGATTGCTACATCGTCCATCATTCCATTGTTGAATCTGAGCTTGTTAACCACAACAAGAGTACGAGCAAAATACTCGTTCATAGTCTCGACCACTTTCATGTTCAACATCTCAAACTTCTTTTGGAGAGCTTGGCGATGTGCTCGTTGCACCCATGTTGTCCCTTGATATTTCTCCTTCAATGAATCTCAAATGTTTTTGGATGTATCTTTGTTTAAGATTGTTTCCAAAATTGATCGGTTTATGGCCTGAAAAAGATAATTCTTTGCCTTCATATCCTTCAACTTTGCATCATCAAACGCCTTCTTCTGTGCTTCAGTGGATGGAGCTCCGTCTGCTTCCACAAGAATCCCATCTACAACCACACTCCAATTCGATCGCATGGTTGTACAAATCCACTCTCATTTCCCCAATATGCAGGCTCTGATACCACTTTGTAAAGATTTCTGGAAATGAATGTGCTCACTCATTATTAAAAGCAACATAAGTGGTTATATATATAGCCTTACAAAGATAAGAAAGAAATCAGAAATTACACCCCACGCTTTACATTCCTATTAACGTGGCAACTAACTGGGAAATAAACAGCTTACTCTAAACAATAGGAATTATTCAGTCCACTAAACAACTAACAAAAGCACATCCTAAAGACTCGATCAATGCTAACAGTTTCAACACTATATTTTATTATTTATTTATTTATTTATTTTTTATTTCTTAAAAAACACAGTAATAAACACAAGACTCTAAACATTGTGCATTGTTCATGCTCTCTATATTTTACTATGGACTCATTGTTCATAATTTAGTTTCATTATAGTCCTCGAAGTGTTTTTGCTATTCAATTGAATTCATTTGGAGCTAATTCTTTCTTCAACGTGGCCCAGATTTCATTTTCATTTTCCTTTTCTAGCTCCAAATTCAAATTGACCCTCGCCCACACGGGGCGACCAAAGTGGAAAATTTCGCAATAAAGATAAGGACAGACTCGTCATTAAAAGAAAATATTACCTATCTTTACAAGCAACAAAAACACGTCAACACCACCACATAAATAAACAAACAAACAAATTCTTCCATAATCCACCCAAGCAAAAAATCCCATTATTAAAAAAAGAGAGGAACCCCCTTCCCCTCTCGCTCTCTCTCTAAAGCTATACATTCGTCGTTCAGTCCAGCTTGCTGCACTGAAAGTCCTCATTTCGATCATCAATACGAAGAAGACTCTCTATGGCTTCTCAAGGAAAGAAACTCATTAACAACCCCAACGGTTCGCTCTCTTCTCCCGCATTTTATTTTTATTATTTTGTTAGTTTTTGTTACTCGGATTGCTTCTGTGCGATCGTTGGTTTTTGTTTGGTTGCTAAGAAAGCGGAAAGAAAATTAATCAATTATTTTTTTAATTTTTGGAATGTGTTTTTATTTTTATTTTTGTTGCTTATGAAAGAAGCTTTTGTTTATTTTGGAATTTACTTATTTTGCTCACATTTCTGTGTTTATCGTAGTATTGGTGTTATTGTTGACTTCCTGAATACATATTCTGTTTGATTGCCGAGAAAAAACTGAGTAGTGAAAGTAAGAAATACGATAGTTTTTTATTTTTAGTTTTACAAAAAAGACGATAGAATTTTGAGTAGATGGTTGGTTATTCCTAACACTCCACATTTATTATAAAATTATATTGACAGTATATTTTATTTTTGACATGATCAAAATGTTATTGGAATGCTGTTTTCTATTTATTAGAACTCAAAGAAAAAACGAAGACAAAATATAAATTGAAGCTCTTAAAATTTTAAGTGCTCTATTAATTTTTTTGAAACAAATATTTTATTGGCGGATAATATATAGAAGGAAAAAACTATATTGTAAATAATTTTTTTTCCAATAAATTAAATTAGTTGACAGGTGACAATAAAAACAAAAGGTAAAATTTGATTATTTTAGATACAAAATGAAGAATTTCTACTTTTAGCGGTATTTTCTAGATGTAAATATAGAACCAACATTTAATACCATCAATTGTAAAATATAGAACTAGAGGTATTTTGGTCTATCTAAATAAGAAAAATAGATCATGGAGTGGGAGTAACCCCACCGTATCAATTATTGTTTTCTTTCTTTCTTTTCTTTTCTTTTTTGCTGCATTGTGTTTTTTATTTTAATTTAATGACGTAAAACGTGAAATAATTTTTTTTCAAATGAAGATAGGTTTCTGAAATTAGGTATGGTTGACTTGTAGGTTGGTTTCATGTTTTTTTTACTCCATTGATGGTATTCTTTTTAAATGTGGATGTTAATTAGTGAAAAGTTGCTAGTGAGGATTAAATGAAGTGATTTGTTTTATTGCAGATGTAGTAACTGAGTTCATTGAAGGTCTTGTGGAAACCTACCCTGGATTACAGTACCTGGATGGCTTTCCAGAGGTGGTTTTTTTTAAATAGTATTTTATTTAAGATTTTTGAGGGGGGCTTAAAATAATTAGAATTGGTGGTGAACTGTGATGTTTTCATTATTCTGGAGATGCAGGTTAAGGTTGTGTTGCGTTCTGATCATGTGAGTGCTATGCTTGACAAAGTTGCAATTATATCAGGTTTGTGGTGATGGAAAGTATTTGAACATGGCAATGTTTAGTTCTTTTAGTGTTGAAACTTGAAATATATATTATGTGCCTTTAAAACTCTTGATAAGCTTGTGTTGTTCGGTTTAATGTTTTTGTGGCATAAAAAGAGAATCAGGGAACTGTAAAGCTATGTGCTTCTGAATGATGAGCAAGTTTTGGCACCGGGTTGGTACTGGTGTTAAATGTAGCTATGCAATTCAAAAAGAAATGTTGGCTATAATATTTATTGCTCTATACCCAGGCTGGATAATTTCTCTTTTAGTGTTTTTAACATTGTTGATGTACAAATGTAATGGTAGTTTTACATTTTTCTTGTACAGTTGTGACTGGATAGTGGCGTTATTTGGTTGAAGTGAACTGTTACTCCATGGAACTGTTTTCTATTTTCCCATAAGATTTTTGTATAACAGCTCATCTACACACAAAGTAAATAATTCTGTCTGATTTTTCTTATTTTTTTGCAATACTGCCAAACGCATTATGTTTATTTGTGTATTTGTGGCTTCCACTAGGGACAAAACCAATACGTCGCCCCCTTAACCTTCTTGACATTTGGTGTTACTGTCAAGTTAAAATATCATCAGCTCCTTTCAAATGATTCTTGGAGTGACATATTTTATTTTAAAATTTCCTCTTTGAATTTTTAATAAACAAACAAAATTGACATAAAAAAAGGTCCAACTCAAAAGAAACCTGAATGAGATGCGAGATGCATGGCAACAAGGAAAAGGAAAACACGTAAAGGTTACGATATTGCATTACATGATCTTAGATGATAGAACTTAAGTAAGATGTAAATGCTATCGTTTCATCTGATACAGGAGGAGGAAGTGGGCATGAACCTGCCCATGCTGGATTTGTCGGAGAAGGGATGTTAAGTGCTGCTATCTGTGGAGAAGTTTTTGCTTCCCCCCAAGTTGATGCAATTCTAGCTGTATGGTTTCTTTCTATTTAATTTCTTGTTGGAAACAGTTTATATCACCTTATCAGTTATGCACCTCATCCTTCTCTTAGATGGCTTTGCTCTTAATTCATCTTTAGGGCATCCGAGCTGTAACTGGTCCAATGGGATGTCTTCTGATTGTCAAGGTATTGACATTTCAAAACTAATCCGCTGATTATCAATAGTTTCAAATTAGTTGGTGTGGCAAGTATTATTCTGGCTCATAAAAGAAGAAAAACAGAAGCAAGAAAGAAGGTGAGAAGAAGAAAAAATGGGCCAAACAAAACTTGCAAAAAAAGGGACAATCAACTCTGCAACTTTCTCATAATTAAATTACTGCATGAAAAATATTTGGCTGTCAGATTTATTTTTGGATTGGTTGGGATGTTGACAGAATTATACTGGTGATCGTCTAAATTTTGGTTTGGCTGCTGAGCAAGCAAAATCTGAAGGTTATAAAGTAGAGGTATCTTTTTTAACTGAAGTTTATGTTTCTTCTGCATAGCTAGAGAGAATAACCAAATACAATCATATTGCTTTTGCAGACTGTGATTGTTGGAGATGACTGTGCCTTACCTCCACCTCGAGGCATAGCTGGACGGAGAGGGTTGGCAGGGACTATTCTTGTTCATAAGGTTCTCTCCTTTGCAATACATGCTTGTGGCACACACACACACACACACAACCTAAGGTTGATAGCATGTGAATTCAGCTTACACTTTTGGTTCTGTTTCTTTTCTTTATTTCTTTTGATCTTTTCCTCCTTTTGATTCTTTCTGCAAATGTAGTCTTAGCTTAGGTTTTCTCTCACCATTTCTTTTCTTAATAAATGATTAAGCTGATCATAATTTTTATCAACCAATTCATAATTTTAGTGGGTTTTCTGTAAATAATTTGATATGAAGTTTGACCACTATTTGTTTTACACACAAACTTTCTTCTTATAATTCTCCCTACACTAAAGGTTGCTGGAGCTGCAGCTGCTGCTGGCCTTTCTCTTAATGAAGTTGCTGCAGAAGCGAAACGTGCATCTGAAATGGTTGGAACAATGGGTGTTGCATTGTCAGTCTGTACACTGCCTGGTCAGGTTACATCAGATCGTTTGGGTCCAGGAAAGATGGAACTAGGTCTTGGAATTGTGAGTCATTTCCATGGAGTGATTGCTTTCTTAGTGTCAAAAGTGCACTGGACATCCTTTTGAGTTGATGATACTTGAGTCCGTGTACTTTCTCTGCACAATGCACAATTATCATAATGCAATTATGTTTCCACTTCATATGAGGGAGCGAGGTGTGTGTGTGTGTGGGGTGGGGGTGGGGGGTGGGGGGGGGGATCTTGAGTTGAGTCTTTTTTATTGCATTTGACTTAATAGCTGTCCAATTTTCCTGTAGCATTATCCTGATCTTTGGTGCTGTCTATTTGCTTTACTTTGATTTTTGATTGCACATTTACAAACTCAATTTCAAAAGCACCTTTTCTTTCCAGCATAATGAACCTGGTGCTGCTTTAGCGGACCTTCAGCCTGTCGAAGTGGTGGTTTCTCATGTTCTCCAACAAATTCTATCACCGGTATGTTGAAAATCTTAGGACTAGCCCTAAGGTACTCATTTTATTATTTATAAAATTCAACATTATTATGCTCTGGACCCAGGTATTTGAGGCCCTTTTAATAAGAATTAGGGCTGCTTACAAGTTTTCATCTTGCAAGGTAGATGCATGAGATTATGACAACATGAAAGAGACTTTATAGTGGAAAAGACAAGTAATTGATGTAGGTTTTTTGACACTGGGTATAACGTGGATATAAGTTAGGGTTCTCAAGTTCTAAGGTTGCAACACTAAACACCGTAGAGGAATAAAGAGATTTTTTTATATTTTAATAAAAGTATGAATAGTCTGAATTTGAACTAGACATCTCTATTTATATTAGTTCCAGACCTAGAATCCTTATAGAAAAATGATTTCTTATTAAAATGTACTTGGCTAATAGAATTCTTCTAACATTAAGATTTCTAACTAGTAAATCATAATTAAATTGAAAGTACTAATCTAAATATGAGAAAGAAATCCAAATACAACAAGATAAATAGGGACAATTCCGCACAATAACTTCTGATCCTTATTTAAAAGCTTTCCTGAGTTGACCGTTATGAAATTTTAATTCAATAAGAAACAAGGCCCTTATAATTTTTTAATCAAAATTTCAGCTCGATCCAAAATTTTAATTAAAAGTTTTGCTTGATTTATCAAATTACATCGTGAACTCTTCTTAAACTCCTTGAAACCTAAAAATCTTAACAATGAAGGAAATACTGCAATAAACATAGTTATAGCAAGAATAATGAAGAAAGTGCCCTCCATCAATTTTGAGCCATAATATGGTTAATGTGTGTTAAATAACTAGGACAACCCAAAAGCTAAAGTAGTGGGGTAAGGCTCCTAGTCTTATGTTTAACACACTCCTTCAAGTGACAATTCTTTGAACTTGAAACTTGCACATGTTCACCACTAATTTATGTTTAATTTTATTATTTAAGATAGGTATTGTGAGATTCTAACTCCTAACTGCATGGTCATTAATGCAGTTGATACTTGTCGAAGAACCAATTCAACTCAAAAACATTAATGGATAAGAATGACTTTATATTACTCTTTAAGGGTGATATATATTATATAACTTCACTCTCATTCCCAATTTTATAATCCAAGGGAATTAGTGACCTTTTGTGTCCATTTATTTTCATTCTAGTGCGTGATTATATTTTATTTTCTCATTATGTTTTCTTTACTAGCACCAAACTGTTTTAGTATCTTTCCATGCATCTCAATTTGGGAGCTATTTTTCAGCCGTAAATGCTCTCGAATCTATCTCTTCTTTCAAGGAGGTTTTTAATTAAATAGCTACCATTAATAATATGTTAGCTCATATGAATAAGAATTAGAGATCTCTTACTCCGTTCCTAGGAGGGAACTTCGGATGTTAATATTTGCATATTTCACTGACATCGTAAATGAGGTCTTATTGTTTTTATCATTGAATTGTTGCAGGAGACTAACTATGTCCCAATTACTCGTGGTAATAGAGTGGTACTCTTGGTCAACGGGTAGGTTCTTCCTTTTGTGCTTTAGATTAGCATCTATCATATTAAATTGTGGGGATAATGCTGTTCAAAATCAAGCACTCTATTCTGATCAGGTTGTTGGATGTTCTGACCATCTGAAAGTTTTTCCCGCTTATTCTTCTGTTTTAAAAATCTCAGACTAGGCGCCACCCCTAGTATGGAGTTAATGATTGCAGCAGGAAAAGCAGTTCCCCAGTTGCAGCTGGAACATGGATTGGCTGTTGATAGAGTGTATACTGGATCTTTTATGACTTCCCTTGATATGGCAGGTTTGGAACTGATATAGCTGTTCATCTCAATGTTAGGTTTCCTTCATGATTTTTGAAAGAGCATTCTATTAATGACTAATGAATGATATAGCTTATCTCAGGTTTTGCTTCTTTCAGGATTCTCAATTTCCATAATGAAGGCAGATGAAGCATTTTTGCAACGTTTGGATGCTGCTACCAAGGCTCCATACTGGCCTGTTGGAGTAGATGGTCTGTGGTGATATATTAGGATATTATTTTTATTCTTTGTGGCTTATTGCTTGGTTTCTGATCTTTATGATTGTTTTATAAGATAACTTTTCATTACTATTAGGTAGTATCACGAACCGTTCATCTGTGTTCCTCTTGTAGCTTTTCCAAAAAAAAAACAATATAATTTTAACTATCAAGTCAGTTGAAGTTCAACAGATTTCATGTTGATTGGTCTCATGAGTTTTCTTTGCAGGTAATCGCCCACCTGCCAAGATACCTGTTCCACTGCCAGTGTCTCCTTCAGCAAAGAGTGATGAGGTATTTTCTACACACATACACAAACACATATTTCTCTACATCCATGTGTGATCTTAGGAAAAAGACGTCTCTTTTCTCTGATTAAAGTTCCCTCCCCACAGCTTGGATTTTTTGTTTTTCTACCATTTATTCTGTAGAAAACAAATTGATGACAGAACATGCTATTAGCTATGAATTTCTCTCTTTCTATGTGCTCGCACACACATGCAGGTGTGTTATTGGTAAATTGTAACGCCCTTTTTCCTTAATTTTGAAATATTCCCTTCTTTCCTGTTCTCTCTCCTCCCATCCAGAGAAACTGGAGTTCATTTGCCTTGCATTTTATTGGGACAAAAAACTTGGCTCATGTGTTGGCATTGCTACCAAGAAGTACCATGTAAAGGAGTTGCACGTGCTAAAAATATAAAAAGTTCATTTTGGCACTGAGTCAAATAAAAAAATGTTAACGTTCAAGGAGAGGAAAAAGATTTTCATTCAAGCAGATGCCAGTAGACTATCCATGTATTTCTGGTGGCAAAAGCATTAAACCGGATGACTATCCTTATGCTAATTTAAATAAATATTGGCCTATTTACAATGATATGCTTAAGAATGATGACATTAAAGGCAAATAGCATTACTTTGTTAAACCTGATCTCCCTTTTTTGGTTTTGACTAGTCATTAAGTCGGCCACAACAGCTTAGTAAACAAGGTTATCTTCTTGAGGTGGCTATTGAAGCAGGAGTGAATGCGGTCATTGATCTCAGGGACAATTTAAATGAATGGGATGGCAGAGTAGGTGATGGTGACTGTGGATCAACAGTGAGTCTATCTCAAACTCTGTTTTCATCCTGTGATTCTGACTTGGTGCACTATAGGGTTGATTCGTCTGCTTTTGCAGATGTACAGGGGTGCAACAGCAATTCTAGAGGACATGAAGAAGCAGTAAGTTTGCTTCTCTGTTGCTCAGAACTTTTCTAAGGGATATCAGGGTTAAATTGTACTATGTCTTATATTTTTGCAATTTTAAGTATTTTTTTAACATATAATGGAATTTTCATATGATTAACGGGGCGACTTCATATAATTTTCATATGCAATTGTTTGTATTCATGGATTGATTGGATCTACCAGCAACAAATAAACTATTGCTCCACGGTGAATGACTCCTCAAGTTAAGAATCTAAAGAATGTATAATCCTAGTATTAGTATGTCTTTAAGTCTCTTGGTAAATTCTTAGAAACTTTCTATTTCATGAATAAAGTTTGTGTTTTCCATCACTGACCTGAATCACCTCCTATTTCCAGTTATCCCTTGAATGATGCTGCAGAAACAGTGAACGAAATTGGATCATCTGTCAGAAGAGTTATGGGAGGGACCAGTGGAATTATGTATTTACTTGTGTTGACCACCCAATGCTTGATAATGATTTACATTCATTTCTTACGATTCTTATTATCATTCATTAATATCTACTCATAAAGCTCTGCATTCTACTTCTTTAAACAGATATACCATATTCTGCAAGGCAGCATGTGCGCAGTTGAAAGCAAACACCCAGACACCTGTCACATCGAAACAATGTGAGATGATACTCCCAATGTGGTCATTGTCGGATATGAAAATCTTGATTCTAACTCGTCTCTTGAATCAGGGGCTGAAGCACTTGAAGCTTCCATAGCTGCAGTCAGTAAATATGGTGGCGCTAGTGCTGGATTTCGCACATTGTTAGATGCCCTTATTCCAGCTTCAGCTGTTCTTCAGGAGGTCAACAATAATCACTGTTTTCTATTTTCTCTGAAGATGCGGCTTTTTCTTTGATACTAATATAGTTACTTTCATGATCAGAGGCTAAATGCTGGTGATGATCCTTGCACTGCTTTCCTTCTCTCATCTGAAGCAGCAGTGGCTGGAGCCGAATCAACCAAACACATGCAAGCACAGGTGACATTTTTCTTCTTCTTTTCTAGATTCCTGTTACGTGTATCTTCCTATATCTCTCCTGTTTGATACAAAGGTCAGTATTCAAGTTGACTCAAATAAAACATGGTTCTGACAAAGCATGATGCTTTCATGGTAAGAAAGAGGTCGGTAATGATTTTCACCAATTCTTTGATTCCATATGGAAAATAAATGAATTTACATACAGTAAATGATGGACTAGCTGAAATTGCGACCAATTCCACACCCTCTCCTGTACCCATCCATCAAAACTAAATTAAAAAACAAAACATTAGTATTAACTCACAGGGAAGAAAGAAAGGATTGGGAGAAGAAAAAGAGGCCACTAGTGAAATAACATATCCATACAGGTAGATCTATCATACGATATATAGTTCTCTTCATAGGCATTAGCTCTCCGTTCTTAGAGAACAAATCAAATGGAGTGACTTTAAATATAAAGAACAGACAGGTTGTTGAGGTAAAAAGATTTAAACGTCCAATCATTGTGGTGATATAATGTAGGTGTTTATCAAGACTAGACATTTCTTTTAATGCTGGGGGCTGACAGGTGTAAATTTTCTTTCCTTCCCTGGAATAATTGAAAACGATGTTTATTCTTCATGCATGTTTCCTTTAAATTATATATGCTTTTACTACTGTCCTATCTAAAGCAAGGTGGCTTTTTTGAGAGTGCTTGTAACCCTGTAAAACTCAGATGAGTGAAGGCTGAAAGACTTTCCATGATATACATAGGTCACTTGAACATCCTCGAAAGATCATCGCGGGAGCGGTCATAAAATTAGTAAATAAATAATTCACTCGAGTAAAAACATGATAGATGCCAAGTGCTTGTTCTTTTGTTTCTCACCTAAACAACTAACGACTTCCTCGTAGTTATTGTCAATATGGTAATTTGCATGTTTTCATAGTGCGCACTGCATTGGCAGATTTTGGTTGCTCTAAAAGCACCTCCATATTTTAATGCATTGCGTTGCATGTGTTTTGGGGATCTTACCACATAGTTTATGCAGGCTGGTCGCTCAACATACATCTCCTCAGACATTCTTGCAACCGTGCCTGACCCTGGGGCCATGGCTGCAGCCGCATGGTATAGAGCAGCCGCCTTGGCTGTCAAAAACAACCACCAGCTTCAAGAGTAGATTGCATCCGCGTTTCCCTCCAATATGAACTCCTTTTTCACTGCAGATTTAAACGAAGAGCTATTTTTTCCTCATGATTGTACACTACAATCCAACTAATCAGGCCTTCCGCTTTTGCAAATTTTGCTCGCATAGCTGGGAGAGTGAGTTCTATCCATACGAGTCCTGAAATCTATAGAAAATTTAAAATTCCAGAGATTGATCAAATCTTACAAGAGTTGACAATAATATGTTTTGGAACTGTTCATAATATCAGTCACTGGAATATAGACTTTTGGATGTCATGTCGGATTACGCATGTAAAACTAACATTCTGTGTAGTTATTTTGAGACGAGGAAAGCATCGATGCTGTCGTGCCTCGTGCACAAAACCCAGTTACTTGTTCATCTGTAACCTGGGAAAAACCCAAGAAATAAAAAAGAGAGGAAGCAATTATCAAAATGAATGGGTGTCAAAACACCTACCGCATTCTTCCTTGAAAATCAAGGTTGATAACACTCCCAAATCCTACTGCCTGACTAAGGAGCTGAGCCCAAAACCGATTCCTCCTGTCAGAAGAAGAAAAGAAAACCCTAACCTCCATTGCAAGTGCCACTTGTTAATAACAATGCCCAATCTAAAAATTTCCCAAGTTAGCGAGGAGTGAGGAGATCACAACAGCATATGATCTTCATCAAATTCTTGATAAAAAATAAAAAAAAAACTAATTAGCCAATCATATAAACCTCATCAAGCTAAATAATGCACCAGACCAAATAATTCCAAGAGAACAATCTTTGGCGGGCTTGTAGTTTACAAACCCTCTCATATGTTTTGATTGCACTTTCTAACCCTTATCTTTTTTTAGTGTGCTTTTTAACCCTTACCTCTCTCTAAGATAATACACCTTTTTAGCCATATCTCTTTCATTTTTTGTGTGCATTTTTTATCCTTATCTTTTTTTATATGTGTGTTATCTAAGCTCTCAACTATTAGCTCAAATAACATGTTTTTCATTCTTATCTTTGTTTTTTTAGTGTGTTTTTCAACTCTCAACTATCTTAGATAATGTGTTTTTCAGCAATATCCTCTATATTTAAAATGCTCTTTTAACCATCAACCTAGATAATGTATTTTCCAACCTTATCTCTATTTTTTTTAATTTAAACGTGATTTCTAGGCCTCAACAACCAACTTAAATAGTATGTTTTTCCGGTCATATCTCTTCTCTTTTGAGTACACTCTCCAGCTAAGTCATCTTTTTAAAATGTATTTTTTGATCCTCAACATCTAAGATAGAGCCCTTGTAACCTAGACACTATGACTTCTAGCTTCATTTTATGCTTTTATGAGTGTGATTTCTAAATAGAAAATAATTAAAAAAACAAATTGGAAAAGAAAAAAAAACACTAATGAACCCGAGGACTTCAAATATAATTACATTTCCCGCCGCAACTACACTAGTATGCTATTCCGCCACATGCTCCTCCACCACAGCCGCCGTTTCTCCTCCTCTGCCGCAATAACTCCTCCCTTGATCACTCCTACTCTCCTCAAACAATGCAGTTCAGTTTCTCAGGTAAACCTTATCCACCAACAAACACTTGTCCAGGGCCTAATTACCCATTTCTCCACCAATCTCATTTCCACTTACATTGCTGTCAGTTCTCCTTCCCATGCCCTCTCCCTCCTCCAAAACCTCACTCCTTCCCCTTCCGCTGTCTACTTCTGGAATGCACTCATTCGCGGTTCCATCCAACCCGGACTTTTGAACCATTCCCTTGCTCTTTTCCGTAACATGTGGAGACTGGGCTGGACTCCTGATAATTATACGTTTCCTTTGGTTTTTAAGGCTTGTGGGGATTTAATGTGCTGTGGAATTGGTGCTTCGATTCATGGTGTTGTTTTCTCAACTGGGTTTGAGTCTAATGTGTTTGTTTGTAATGCTATTGTGGCAATGTATGGAAGGTGTGGTAAATTGGACTATGCGCGCAAATTGTTTGATGAAATGTGTGAGAGAAGGGTGTATGATTTGGTTTCGTGGAATTCTATTGTTGCTGTTTATATGCAAAGAGGAGATTGTAAGAATGCGTTGGGGTTGTTTGATGGAATGTGTAAACTGGGTGATATTGATATGAGGCCGGATGTTGTTAGTCTTGTGAATGTGCTTCCTGCTTGCGCATCGATGGGTGCGTGGTTGCATGGTAAAGCAGTGCATGGTATTGCAATGAGGAGTGGTTCTTTTGAGGATTTGTTTGTGGGTAATGCGTTGGTGGATATGTATGCGAAGTGTGGAATGGTGGATGTGGCAAGCAAGGTTTTTGACAGGATTAAGGAGAAGGATGTGGTATCTTGGAATGCTATGGTTAATGGTTATTCACAGAGTGGTAGGTTTGAGGATGCTCTTGGTTTGTTTGAGAAGATGAGGGAGGAGAATATTGAGTTGAATGTTGTGTCTTGGAGTGCTGTTATTGCAGGGTATGCACAGAGAGGACTTGGGTGTGAAACTTTGGATGTGTTTCGGGAAATGCAAGTTTGTGGGTCGAAGCCAAATGAGGTTACCCTTGTGTCTCTTCTTTCTGGTTGTGCTTCGGTTGGAGCATTGCTTCATGGGAAGGAGACTCATTGTTATGCCATAAAATGCATGTTGAACTTTGAGGGGAGTGATCTTGAGGATGATCTTATGGTGATTAATGCTCTAATTGACATGTATGCAAAGTGCAAAAGTATCAATGTGGCACGCACCATGTTTGATTCCTTAGAACCAAAGGGTAAGGATGTGGTGAGTTGGACTGTTATGATTGGTGGATATGCCCAGCATGGTGAAGCCAATGATGCATTAGAATTGTTTTCCTGGATGTTCAAACAGGATGGATTAGTAAAGCCGAATTCCTTCACCATATCTTGTGCCTTAATTGCATGTGCTCGTTTGGCTGCATTGAGGCTTGGTAGACAAATTCATGCTTACATATTTCGCAATCACTTTGACTCCGCCTTTCTTTATGTGGCCAATTGTCTCATTGATATGTATGCAAAATCTGGAGATATTGATGTTGCTAGATTTGTGTTTGACAATTTGAAGCAGAAGAATTTTGTTTCTTGGACATCCATAATGACAGGTTATGGTATGCATGGCCGTGGTGAAGAAGCTCTTGAGGTTTTCGAAGAGATGAGGAGATTGGGTCTTCAGCCTGACGGTGTAACCTTGCTTGTTGTGCTCTATGCTTGCAGCCATTCAGGAATGATTGATCACGGGATTAAACTTTTTAACAGCATGAGCAAGGAATTTGGGGTTTTCCCTGGTCAAGAACACCATGCTTGCATGGTTGACCTACTGGGTCGTGCTGGTCGCTTAAATGAAGCTATGGAGCTCATTGAAGGTATGCAAATGGAACCAAGCTCAATAGTGTGGGTGGCATTGCTTAGTGGCTGCAGGATCCATGCAAATGTGGAATTAGGGGAACATGCTGCAAAGCAATTGTTGGAATTGAACTCAGAAAATGATGGATCTTATACACTTCTTTCAAATATATATGCCAATGCCAGGCGCTGGAAAGATGTGGCCAGGGTCAGATCTTTGATGAAAAATATTGGAATTAGGAAGAGACCTGGCTGCAGTTGGGTCCAAGGAAAGAAAGGCACTACAACCTTCTATGTTGCAGACAAGACTCATCCACAGTCAAAGCAGATATATGAAATCCTCAGAGTCCTGATTCAACGGATTAAAGTCCTTGGATATGTTCCAGAGACCAGCTTTGCACTTCATGATGTGGATGATGAAGAGAAAGATGATCTTCTTTTTGAACACAGTGAGAAGTTGGCCCTTGCCTATGGCATCTTAATATCAGCTCCAGGGGCACCCATCCGAATCACCAAGAACTTGCGTGTCTGTGGGGATTGCCACAATGCCATTACCTACATATCCATGATCATTGACCATGAAATCATATTGAGAGACTCAAGCCGCTTCCATCATTTCAAGAAAGGGTCGTGCTCCTGCAGAGGTTATTGGTGATGCTGGGATTATAGATGTACAGTCAACTTTTTTCCCTTTTGAGAACTACAAGAGGTATTTAGATATATACTTTTACAGTTGTATATTTGTATTCCCCAAGGAGGGGAGGCAGAAAATTATGAAATGGCTAATTTAGAAGATTATTGAAAATTTCTTTGTTGCTCTCATGGATCATGGTTTCTTTTGTCCATCCCTTGGGTCTGCAGCTAATATTACTCTCAATTTTAGCCGCCAAACCTTGCTTTGCTTTTGGGCCTTTAACTTTCAGTTTCTTTTGTTTTTTGACTGACAATGATGTATATTGCCAAGCTAGAAATCCCAGACGGAGTTTCCATATTTAAATGCAAACTTAGTTGGTGCTACATTTAGATGAAATTCTGAATTTCATTGACATATTTTGAAGGAATTTGAACTGTCTTTGTTTAACATCTTTGGTTTGGACCCTAGAGGATTCGGAACTCAATGTAATGTTTCTAAGCTTTAATTCAGCTGTCTTTCTTGGTCCAGGGAAAAATCGTATAGATACGGGACGCTCTCCCATTGATTAGAAGCAGGAGCTCCAATTCAATTGGATTGATGGAAAAAAATTGCTTAAATAATAAGCAAGATTCAAATGGGAGTGAGCAAAGCAGAAAGTCATTTTCAGCTCAGCAGCAGAAAAACGCTGAGGCAAGGGCTCTCCCTAGCAGCTACAACATAGTACCCAGCAGAGAAAAGGATAATAAACACAGAGAGGCATTGAGAAAACAAGAAATAAACCAAATTAACATTCTTTTTTGTCTAAGGTATCTGACATACAAAATCCTTTTCTTTTTTTTTATAATCAGGATATCCGTGCCAGCTACACACACCACAACTAATCCCCGGATCTACTGAACATCCTGCAAGCCCAGTGGACAGGTAAGGCACTACAGGGGTGACAGACATGGACAAAAAGACTCGAACTCAAACATAGAGGAAGGGAACAAGACCTGCCCCAGCTAGGCTAAGACCTCAAGTGCAAATCCTTTCTTTTCTTTCTCTGGGTGTGTAGATACCGGAAAATAAGAAGGCAGTTGATAAACTGATAAAGCTCTCCTGCTAGTAAGGACCATCCCGTCTCTCTTCTGCCCTTTTTCATTATTACAGAAATGAAATATAATATCTTCTTATTTCTTTTGCTTTAACTTGCTTTTTTCCTGATGGTTGATTGCAACCGAAATGACTGATTTAGTCCCTAGTATTGTTTTTGTTTCTATGACTGGAATTATGTACAGCACCAACCTTTCAATGGTGGAAGCACTAAGATAGCCAGGCGAGGAATTTTCGAATCCTATAGCATGTACAGGTTCAGAAGCCCTGAAATTGAGACCATAAACTA
Source organism: Salix purpurea (assembly GCA_027405865.1). Taxonomy (NCBI): domain Eukaryota; kingdom Viridiplantae; phylum Streptophyta; class Magnoliopsida; order Malpighiales; family Salicaceae; genus Salix; species Salix purpurea. Next base: position 6,098,033 of record JAOWLH010000034.1, on the reverse strand, counting down.
TTTTGAGGGCATGTACAACGTAAAAAGTTTAGTGGAACTGAACATCTTGCTTTGTCAATGTCATGACTAGATACCTCCTCTTTCAATAAGTTGAGGTCCCATGATGAGCCATAACCATCCTGCAAATTGATACTGTGACAAGGTATAAATCCTCGAACACAATATTTTCAACTAAAACTTAAATACATGAGCTTTCTACGGATCAGGTGTACAACCTGCAAATATGGATAGTCCAGAAAGTTCACCTGTTGAACTGAAACCTGCATATGCAATTATCGGAGGTTAAACAACTGAAAAGGCAGATTCGGTGAAAATGCTTTAACTATTTTATCTTACAATTTGATTTTTTTCTGATTTTACAGTCACTTAATGTTAGCATTTCTGAATTCCAATCCTTGATTGGTTCACACACACGAGATATCGGACCTATGCGGGAAAAAAAATCAAATAATTTCCAGGTTATAGAGTGCAGATTTTAGCCAGACTTTTTCGATTGATTTCATAATCGCAGTTACCTTGAGGATTGCACAAGTCAAGTGTGAGAAAAACATGAATCGATTTGGAAGAATGATCATCGATATTCAGGGACTTGAATTGATGTGAATTCAGTTCTGCTGCTTCGCAAAATCACTGCTTTCCCGCTGTTTGTGAATAATAGGATTGCAAGAAAATCATCAAACTATAGAATCAGTAGTGGAGCATTATGCACAGAAAAAGGAGTAGAAAATCACAAACCTGTGTTCATCAGATCAAGTATGAGAAGAACCAACCCTGGGAGAAGAAAAAAAGAAACTATAGAATAATGTTAGCAGTACGCAAGCATCAGCTGGATAGATGTTTTTAAAAGTACAATTAAAGGGAAAAGGGATGAACTTATAAGAAACCGAGACAATTATAATTGAAGAAATAAGCAGTAGAAATTGCAATAAATAAAAATCTTACATTAGGCCATCTTGTCACGAGGGGATGTAAATCGGGAACAAAACTCTCGATAAGGAGTGAATTCCTCTTGCCATTTTGAAAAATTCTTCTTCAATAAATTTGATATTTTCGACTCTTGTGAACTAAATTTCACTTCACGATCATCGAATTTCAAGGTGATTGGGCACAAATCATCAAAGTATTCTAGTTTGAAAGCTTCCACCTTTTCGGGATGAGGTGACTGTTTATCATGCACTTTTGTAATCATGGAAGCAAACTTATCATCCTGGTACACACCATTATCCTCTTTGTGAACTTGAAAAGAGAGATGACAAGCAGCTGGATGGTATAGAAGGAAAGACTTTGGTTTTTCAGAAAGACCCAAAAAGTCATCTCTGTCATCATCAAGGGAGACAGCATTATCATCCTGAAGCTTGGTTGTGGAATCTGATACAGCCACTTCCTTAGCCACCTGCATAACTTCATTGCATTGAACTCTAAGTTCCGATTCTGATGAAAATCCACCTATTTCTTCCTGTGAATTTGGACAACCGTTAAGAAGCTCATGAAGTGTAGACAAAATAGGGAGAGGCAGAACCGGACCAACAAGGGCATCACCACTTTGCACTTTACGTGACCACCTATTGCTGCGGTTTGAAGGCTTCCGCAAGAAAAATGGAGGTAATTGAGGTAGTTCTGGAACAACTGAAAATTCCAAAGTAACCCTTTTCTGATCCAAAAGTACTTCATGCAAATCAGAATAGCTGGAAAAGGCGAGTTGTAAGAATTCTGTTGGCAATTCAGCCCACATTCTCCTCAAAGCTACCTCATGGATGCTTGTTGGCAAGTTTATGTCATTAAATGTAACTGTAATGGCAGGGGATGTTCTAAATCGACCAAACCCACAAATTTTCAGCTTCTCGCATAATACTTCATGAAACTCCAGGCTGAACGATTCCTTCTCATGAGGATACTCACAAGGCTTTGCCATGTTTGAATCGAGAACTTGAGAAAGGTTGCCATTCAAATATGCATGTAGATAGTTAAGTTCAAAATACTTAAATTTTCTAGGGAATTTGTATTCCTCATCACCCATGAAGTAAAGTAAGTTGTCTTCTGAATGCGGCATTGGATCTCTTTGAGCCACTTCTATATTTTTAACCAATTCCCACGAGGCACAGTATCTCTGTGATTCAAGCTTTCCTGATGACATCAATCTAATTAAAGCAAAACCACCAAATTCATCAGGCTCAAACAACAATGAAGAGAGATCATTGCTTAAGACACCAAAGCCCAACACCATGTCTTTTTTCTGCTGCCAATCAGTCCATTCAGGAAGAGCTTCCTTCCAAAACTGTTCTCTTACAAGGCAATCTCCACATTGACAATCATCACCTGATAACATGAGACGTGAAGGATGGTCCCAAGCGTATAAACAGCTGGAAATTTTAGAAATTTCCAGGGCAATGGACCCTTTACGAGGAGGAAAGGATGGTCCATAGAAAAAGAGGCTGAATTCACAATTCCAAAATGACCCCAAAAGAATGACAGAACCTGAAGAATTCGCCCAGTCATGTGTGTCATCCCTTGAGTTGGATCTCAAATCAGACAATCTAAACACATCAATGAAACATGGCTTATCAAGACCATGTGCCCATTGCAACAATGGTACCATAGGCTTACGCACATCACAAATAATTAACATAGTTTCAGAAACCAAAGCAAAATGAAGACTATCCGAAACTGCCCTGGACATAGCCAGGAACCGTTCGTTTTCACTAAGAGCATATGCACTAAACATATCAATCCTTGCTAAACAAGTCACATCAAAATCACCACACTTCCAATCAACCATAAAAACAGCATCTGACCGTGCAACAATCAAAACCCTACAATGCCAACTAAACTCACACCCGAACCATTTACAATCCCCTAACTTACCTTCATCACCCCACGAAACTTTCAACTTAGTACCCCTAAAATACATATCAGAACAATCGGCTTCCAAATCAAACAAAAATAATGTACCATTCTCCAACAAAACCACACTCTGAACTTTTATATAAGGACTCCAACAAGCACTCGCAATTCCACAACTCTTAAAATTCTTACAACCTAAATAACTCAAAACAGGCCTTTTCATACTTTTACTATATTTAACGCAGAACCAATTCACGGAATACATAGTATAAACTAACAAATAACCAAACGAGCCAGAAAAGGAACAATTACCATTCAAAAAAGAATCATCATCCTCAATTGGGTTCACTAAAACCCTCACAATCTTTGACCCCAAACTCTTATTAGCAGTAAAAATCCCACCCTTTTGATCCCCAGTAGCCACCAAGCTCTTATCTTTAACAGAAAGTAACAAAAACCCAACTCGGTCAAGATTAGTCCCAGTGGTAAAAAACACAACAACAGTATCATCATGTGGGCATTTAAGGAACTGGAGTCTATTATAAGCTAACAAAGGAGAAGAAAAGTGAAGATCTTGAGGCCCAAAAGAAAAGGCAATAGAGGAAGCAGTAGAGAGAGGGAGAGGAGCGTCAGCGAGTGTTGAAGTGGACATAAATCTTGTGAGAGAAAGATGGGGTGGTGGGTTTAGAATAGGAGGAGAGAGAGCAGGAGAGGTAAAGAGGTGTGCCAGTGATTCAGGGATTGGGTTGAAGATAAGTGGACCAATAAAGGATTCTGAGGTTCCTTTTGAGAGTAAGAGTGGTGCTTTAAACACAGTGTCTATTGGAAATCCTGACTTCCATTCTTGTGAAAACTCGATCATTGCCATGGTCGTGTCTTCCAGACAGACAAAAACTTCCCAGAGACGGAAGGTTGGCAAAGATACGAGAGGTTTTAAGAATTTTAACTTTTAAGGTTTCTCGATTTTAAGGGTTTTACATCTATCCCTCTATTTTAAAATTGTAAATTGTTGTCCCTATATTTTCAAAATGTTTCAATTTTGCCACAACTAACTAAATAACTAACAAAAACTCACTAATTTCATATTTTTATTATGTTTTCCTTATTTTCTCTTGTATCTTGTTACAATATCTCACAACAAAAATATATTTAAAAAATAAAACCAAATTTAAAAGGTCGGTTATTTAGTATATGCTTAATATTACGTTAACAGTTGATTTTCATAGTCTTTTTTACTTGAAAATTCATGACAATAATATTTTTATTATTTTTAAAATTTATTATTAATATCAATATATAAAAATGATACAACAAACATATTTTTATAGTTTGTTTGTTATAGTGATAACAATTACTTTTCAAAGTGTTTTTTTAATTGGAAATGCATTGAATTTTTTTTTTAAAAAAAAATTATTTCTAATAAGAATATATCAAAATGATATGAAAACATTAAAAAATATTAATGCAAGGCAAAAAAAAATTATGCTTTTCAAAATTATTTTTAAAACACAAAAACAAAACAAACTCTTATAATGGTAACAATATCACGAGTCTATTTGGTTTTGTGGGTGTGGTTAAGTTGGGTTGAAACATTGATTTTTAGTGTTTGATTAGGATTGAACCACACTTGTAATTGTGAAACCCACTATAAACTAAGATTCAACCTCTGTTTCTCATAAGCTATACTTATCTGTTTTCTGTGGTCTCATTCACCTCTCTAATGAGAAAAAAACCATAAAAATTTAGAGAAGTTGATCGTTGAAAAAATTGCCCATACAACCCTAATTCATGTCTCTAATCTCACCAAAACACTAAAACTATTGAGATCTTTCCAATCCTTATCCCTTCACTTCTCTCCTCTCCTTTTGAAATCTATTCTATTAACTTATTCTATTAATTTGAGATTTCCAAACAAGATTGTTGTATTCGTTGTGCATGAGGTAAGATTAATGATTGTCTAGATCATTTCATTAAAGAATAAGAATTGTATCAGATTTTTTTCTTTTTTTTTTCAATTTCAAATATCATATCCCATCACCCTTTTCAATCTTTCTCGAATCAAATGATATTTACTTAGATTTGCTTATGATATTTCTAACAATGTTTTCATTTGCATAAATAAACCATAGGTTTGTATGGTTTACACTCGAAAAAACAAGTAAAGATTTGGGAAACAAATGTGGTTTTAACACAAAACATGTCTTTCTTCCTCTCCATCTAAGAGTTTATATTAATTAACTTCATATTTCATTTTCTGTAATGCTTGATTAATTATTTTTTTTGTTCTTATTACTTGTTGTTACAAATAGTTTATGTTTGTTTTGGTCATGTTTGTTTTCCTTAAATAATTTGTATTAAAAACATGCAACTAAAACATATTGTTCAAGTTACATCATTGGTTTAATTAATTATTTTTACCAAATCCTATTCTTAAAGGTAGTTACTTTTTTCTTTTGAATTTTTTCTCTTTTGTAATAACTAATATATGATGGAGTTTTGTTTGTTTGATTAGTTTATATTACCTGGGTTTTGTTTCTTGTAAATGATCTTTTTTTTATTTGGGTTAATGCGTGAATTTAGCTATTGTTTTTGCATTAACTCGTGTGTGAAGACAATTTTGAATGTTGACAAAGCTATTTCTTGATTTGAATAAAAAATAATAGAATATAAGAAAAATATACAATAATTACAATTTATTTTTAGGTGTTCATAACTGAAATTGACTTTTCTTTTATTGTGTTTATTTCAAAGGAATTGGTCATTTTTAAGAAAATAAGTTATAAGAGCTCTAATTACAATTGTATACATATAGAATTGCTTGGTAATTCAGAATTCTATCTAAAACAAACGCTCAATAAACCTTGTCAATAATTATGTTACTTCTTTGTGTAACACTTTAATAAGCTTATATATATATATATATATATATATATATATATATATTAAGAGAGAGGAATAACAAAAAAGTGAACATGTCATTTTTATAAGTATCCTAAAGTTACTAAAAAAGAAAAAAAAAAGAGTATACAAGACCATTCTCAGCAACAAAGACACCATATTAGTCCATTATAAATACAAATTTACTAAGAAACATATGAGAATAATAATTTAATGTTATTTTTGAATTATTTTTTTGATTTTTTAATAATTATTTATGTTAGTTTTTAATTTGTTTGGGGTTGGTTGTATGAGTTTTCTAGGTGGTATGTCATTTATTTTGGAAACAATTTCTTATTGGTAACATGTTTTTAGGGTTGATTACAATGGTAATCAATGCATGACCTTAGTTGATTTCAAATCTTTTTTTTTATATACTAATGATCCTTCTAGTAAACAGTGCATAATCAAGATACTATTATTGTCTTGTTGTTAATATTACATACTGGTTTTGTTAACCATTTTGAATTATATAATCAAGCTTTGTTAAATGATTTAAAATATAAAATGGAAAGTACTGAAATTATAAATAAGGTTGCTTAGAAAAAGAAAATATTGCATATATTTTGTGACCTATGTATTAAGGTAATTGACGTTTAAATAAGATATAATACTCATTTTGATCAAACAGGTTGAAGATTTATTATAACAACATTCAAAGAATAAAATCAGTCATGTATTCATCAAAAAACAACTGGAAACACAAATAGGAATGAATACAAAAAGAATTGAAGGATATAAATAAAACTTACTTTCAAAATTGGTGTGGGCAAGAGTAGTGAATTAGAAACAATCTTAGCTAGTGATGAGTGGTAAAAAAACAAAAATTCAGGTTAATTTTCATGATATTAATTATTTTATTTGTTGTTTTCCTATTTCTTAAATTGATTTACAACATGATGTTTCATTAATTATATGTATTTCTTTTATGTAAAAAATTAGAGGAGCCAAAAAATTCAGTTATGCTGGTCTTGAATCATCTTTGAACTTTAAATCCGACATAATATATTCCAACTTTGTTGTTACTAGAGAGTATATATGAACACCATTGTTAAAAGTACTTGGTGTTAATAGAATATATTTCAACATTGTTGTTACTAGAGAGTATATATAAGCACCATCATTAAGAATACTTGGTGACAATGATGGTGTTAATCCTTATACTAATAATGCTAACATTGACAATGTTGATTTGAAAAGAAAAAAAAATGATTGATAGGAGGATAAAGTTCCAAAATTTGAGAATGACAATTATTGAATGATTAACTAAGTGAATATGTCAAACAACAACAACATAAATGTAGTGAAAAAAACAAAAAGATCATTTTGAGGTTTAAGCTAGAAAGATGAAAACATCTGAAATGGACTTATAACTACCGTCAAGGTGGGAAAAACTATTTAAGAGCATGTTGAGTAGAAGTGATTCCACTTCTTTGTTTATGGATAGACAAAGTTGTAATATTCTTGAGGTTATGGTTGAGCTCTACTCAATCCTTATAGTCTCCATTGATGATAATTTTCATGACTTTGATAGATTATATTAGTTTAAGAAAAAAGAGAAAAACATGGTCTAGTATGGTAGGTTTTAAAGAAAAGTTAAAATGACATAAGAGAATGCATGTGCAAAATAAATATGTCTAGCCAACATGGTATGCCTCTCTTTTAAAACATGTATTTATTAATTTATTTATTTTGAGATATTAGCTAAATTTAATATGTTATGTTATTTAACATGCATGATAATTTATTTTATATATGTTTACACTTATAGAATAATAAGCTAATGATTTTGCAAAGATTAATTTTCATTTTATGAACCTTTGAAGTTGGTTTTCATTCACATTATTATTTAACATTTAAAGTTGTTAGATATAAGCATATCCATTTTGGTTCTTTTTAATTGCTTTATTTTTTTATTTAAATGTTTTTTTTTTTTTTTGTAGTTATGAGCTTCTTTGGTGAGTTGTTAGATTAATGAGTTGTTTGTGTTTGTCTTTAATCAAAATATAATTTAAAAGACTAGTTGTTAATTTAAGACAAATCTTATTTTAAAGATGATGTATGAATGCATTTTTAGCTGAGTTTTATTTAATTTACCGTAAACATGTAATATTTTAATGAGTTTAACTATTTACCATAAACATATAATATTTTCATTCTTATGAGTGTTTTTTTCAATAATTTATTTTGTATTTTTTTTATGAATATTGGTGAAAATAATTAAGATAAATTGCAACATTTTGGATGAAAAGTTTTTCAAGTATCCTTATTTTGGTGCGTGAATTTGCTAAAATACCAACATAAACAAGAAAAGGTAGGGAAAATAGTCTTTTATAATAGCAAATTATTATCCACAAAAGACTCCAATGAATGTAGGGAGAGAGGAAAATAAATGATATTGAGAAAAAAAATGAGAAAGGCTCCAATGAATGTCTATTTGACAAAAGATAATAAAAAGGTTGATCTTCTAGAACTCACATGTGAGTGAAAATGAAGTATCTAATGGTGCTTAAAGTCCAATTTTTTTTAAGTTAACCTGTCATGCAAACAATAATATTATAAAAATACAAGGGCATGAAATCTTGATGTTTGATATGACAGTTAATCCATATTTTTTTTTAGCTAATACGTATAAAAAAATGTACAAATAATTATAAGCAAAACAACATTTATATAAAAGACACATAAATGATAATTCAACAATGTCGACAAACAAATTAAAATGTTTCATGCAAGTTATCATTTACTTCTTTCTATAGAAGAGGGAATGCTTTTATTATGTCTTATGATAAAATAATTTACTTTAGAATGAACATCTCGACTGATTTTATTATCAGTAAGTGAAACATCTTTGTGGTCTTGACAAGTTTATTGTAAAGTTATTCTTTCTAGGTGTTTGTTTGTTGTTTTAACTACTAAATATTATTTATTTTGATTTATGGTATTTTATAAAAATCCTATTAACTTTTTTATTTATATGAATTGAAGATATGAATGATCCACAATTTAATGTTAGTTTAATATAGATTTTGATGACTATAAAAATATATGAACAACGTTGTAGACCATATTAATTATTATGGTTTGAAAGTAGTGGGGCCTCAATATAGGATAGTGGAGATGTTGATGACAAAAATGACAACAACAACAACAATGATGATAACGATGATGAAAATGATAAAGATGATGATATTTTTAAGAGCACAATTTGATATAAATTAATAATTATATGCATTGTTGAAGCTATAAACATGTATTATATTAATTAAATGCATAGAAAACCATTTATGGTTCATACAATACAACGATGTGTTGGTTGAATAAAGTTTTAATGAGTCATTATAAATGATGTGTTAATAAATTTAGGATGAACACAACCATTTTGTTGAGTTAGTATAACGATTTAGAAACACATTATGACTTAAAATATTCAAGAATGATGAACGCTATTGAAAAGATGACAATGTTTCTATATAATAGTATTAAGGGCCTCAAATAAGAAAGTGTATGAGAGATTTTGGCATTCAAGTGAAACTATTAGTAGATGCATAAAAGAAATCTTTAAAAGAATATGTTTGTTTGCTATAAAAGTCATAAAACTAGTAGATCTATAATTTACCAACATCCCAAGAGAAAATTCAATGAATCCAAGATATGTCACTTTAAAGGTAAGACGTGTTTTTTTTTTTTTTAATGTTGTTAAAATGAATATCATTTATTTTATTAATCTTTGTAATTAATTACAATGTATTTTTTGATGTAAAAATGTGTTGGTGCAATTGATGAAACACATGTTCTTGCCATCATATCATCTGATAATTAAATTTCATTTATTAGAAGAAAAGGTGTATCAACATAAATCATTATGGTTGCTTGTAGTGTTGACATGTAGTACATGTTTATGTGAGAAAGATGAGAAGACAGTGTACACGATACATGTATTTTTCTTGAAGCTATTGACAATAGAAATATAAAATATCCAAAATCATCAAAGGTTGTGATTTGAGACAAATTGAAGAGCATGTAATGTAAGTTTAATTATATGCTTTTTTAGTTATTGATTTAATATAAAAATTAACATATTATTATTAATTAAAAGGAAATACGATTTGGTTGATGTTAGATATTCCAATGAGTATGAGTATTTAAATCTTTATAAAGATGAGAGATATCACTAACAAGATTTTAGATATCGTGGACAACCAAGTGGTAAATTTTTTTTTTAATAGTGAACACTCATCACTATGTAATATGATGTAATGTTCTTTGGAGCATGGAAACAAAAATGAAAAATTTTACAAAACGTGCCTGTGTATCCATACAAAACACTAGTTCAAATTATAGTTGCATCAATAATACTATAAAATTATATTAGAAGAAGATCACAAAATGACATGATTTTTGCAGAATATAATCACAATTCTAATTTTGTTTATTATGATTTTTTTTTACTAAAGGTTGTTTCTTGCTCAAATAGTCAAGAATTACAAAGGCTTTCACATATCGATTTCTATGCGATGGAATTAGAAATAGTTTGATGGGGCAATAAAAAAGAACTTAATGTGAAGGGATTATTCATTTCATCATATAATAATAATAATTAAATGTACTATATTTAAATTAAAAATAATATATATATATATATATATATATATATATATATATATATATATCTTCCAAGTAATTTCACAACCAAAACTCATATAAACAACATATTAACCAAATACATGAAATTATTTTTTGTTCAATCTCATCTTAAATCACAATTTTAACTTAAGAAATAAACCTCAAGTAAAAACAACTTTTATAAAACTTTTTTTTTTCAAATGGTCATTGGAAAAACAACCACCGTACAAAACACACTCTCATGGTACGGGGAAATGTTTGAATTATTTTGGAAACTATAAGGGTAACATTAGGAAATATAAGAATATAGGGTTAAGAGTGGGAATTAATGAATTTATAGGGATAAGGATGAAGTTTACCTTAAAGATGGTAATTAAATTGTGGAGTGCGAGCTTTGAGTAGAGCTGCAGAAAAATAATGGAGTCGAGGGGGGTGGCGAGCCACAGCAACAATGTTAGCAGCAGAGAAAAGAAGACTAAGCGCAGAGAGGTATAATCCAAAAACCAACACGAAAAAAAAAGCCTTCTTTCTTTTCTTTTAAGGGATTCTGAGATGTAAAGGCCCAGTCTTTTTTTTTTTCTTGTTCTATGATTAGATACTGGAAAAGAAGAAGGCAAATGATGAATTGATAAAAGCAGCATCTTCTGAGAAGAGCCATCTTGTTTATTTCCAACCATTTTGTCATTACAATAGAAATGGTATAATCCTTAGTTCCTTGCTCAGAATTGGTTCATATGACTGACTTTTTCTTTCCTTGGATTTTATGAGTACATTTTTATTGGATGATTGAATTGGCTGATTTACTGTAGCTATTTATCATTAGATTTTAGCATGTTGGTTCCTTTTGTTTCATGGGTGTGCTATTTTGTTTACAAATTCTATGTTTTTGAAAGCTGAATCCCTGTCATGATTTGATTACTAGGTCTGTCTGTGTTTATAGAATCTGGAAGCGGGGATAAACTTTCCTCTTCTGTAAAGCAGTACATTCAAAACCTCCTTAAGGTAAAAAAAAGAGAGTTTAAGAGTCTTATTGTTTTTGTTAATATGGGATTCTGTGATCTTATATCGCATGTGCTCAATAAATATGTCAGTTGGAGATTCTATGTTAGTACCATTGTGGAATTGCCTAAAGTTTTTGAAATTTACAGGTCAATATGGAGGTGGTGTTTGGTCCTGAGTGGTCAACCGAAGAAAAGGTGAAGTGTAGGGACATGGTTTCTTCAGAAGCGCGTTATATATTTGTTCATGAGGCGCCAAATGCTACTGTTGATAAAACCCCCCTGGTTGGATTTGTACATTTTCGCTTTACACTTGAGGAAGAGATACCTGTTCTTTATGTGTATGAAATACAGCTCGAGTCTCATGTCCAAGGGAAGGGGTTGGGGAAATTCCTTATGCAACTAATTGAGCTTATTGCTCGCAAGGTGCTGGATGCTCTTTCTTGTAGCTCTTTAATGGTTGTGATTAACTTTTGAGATATATGAAAACACCCATGTTTCGATGTTTTCTTATTGAAAGCATACAAGTAATATGAACTATCCTTCTCCCCTTTCATGTAAATCTCTAGTTTTTCTACTTCGTACCTCAGAATTAAATCTTCTAGATGCTAGTTGTGCTTCATATTTGAGATTTAATTTAGTCCTTTCACCTTCTGTAGAGCTGCATGGGTGCTGTAGTATTAACGGTTCAAAAAGCGAATGCAGTAGCCATTAATTTCTACCGAAGTAAGCTGAGGTTTGTCTTTTACTTGGAATACTGTTGTCTCAGTGATCTTTTAAACTTGGTGACATGTAGCTCTGAGTATCTAAGTTGAGTTCCATTCATATGCTAGATAAAATGCAATAGTAATGAGTATACTTAGATGCTAATGGAAAATAGAAACGAGAACAAGCCTTTTTCCTTCCTAGGCTACTAACCATTTCCCCATCAATCCATGATTTTTCCTTACCATTTCTGCCACAAAAAAATGGTTTTTAAGATTGTTTTTTTAATTCACCAATCAATTTCATTTCTATGCAGATACACAATATCAAGCATTTCACCATCCAGAGTTGATCCCCTGGTATGCGATTATTGATTACATTATGTAAAGTATCTACAATTTATGTTTGCCCCCTCTGATATAAGGAGCTTTATTCCTTTCACAGATGGGTCTTGAAAAGAGTTATGAGATTCTCTGCAAAGCATTTGACCATGAAGCCAAAGCTATATTGGAGGTACAAACTATTGCATTATTTTCTATGAATAATAATGTTGTAATCTTAAAAATACATGCAATTTTGCTCTTGTGAGAATTCGGGATAGAAAAAGAAGCTTTCTGCCACATATAGTTTTTGATATTTCTTGCATGTTGCAAATATTTTGATGTGCTTATGTTTGCACATGGCAAGCCTTTATAAATAAAGAGACACGTGATTGAAGATATCTAATTGTATAATTAGGGTTTGTTTCTGGGGTTCATTTTTCAACAATTCAACCAATGTATTTTCATAGGTTAGGAGACTTCATTGCCATCAGAGACAAACTTTTCTTTTGATTTCCACTTTTGGATCACAGTTTTTTTAGTGTTTCTTCCTAGTTTTGCCTTTCCATCTACTAAACAGCATTCCTAGAAAGCTCACTGCATCATTGTCAAATCAGAAGACTTTCGTAAATAGGGATCTTAAGCTTTTGAGGGTCACTCACACAAATTCTTTCTAACATAGACTTTAATTGAAGGATTTTTTCACCCTCCTGCTTATTATACAAATTTATTTTGTTTTTCATATGCAGGGGAGTGGATGAGCAGGAGAGAGATGACTTTTAAGCGCATTCCTGATGTATGCTCTGAATTAAACCTTTTCTTTTTCTGTATGTCCTTTCTCTTTCCCTATTCTTAAATACAAGATAAAATGGATTGATTACAGAGAATCATTATATTTTATTCTGCACATGAACCATCTTGATGGCTGATGCTCTTTACTGTCATTGATAGCTAAACATAAAAAAAGTTGTCCTAAATTGTTAAATCGCATCTTGTTTTAATATTTACTCAATTTTATTTAAACTGTTTGTTCTATGTATGGTGATGATTGTACGATTCATTTAACTTTAGGATTGGAATGCGAGTTTTGACAAATAATGTTGGATTCTAAATGAAGTAAACATAAGGGTCTTAGCTATAAAGAGTGTTGGGGTTATTGGTGGAAAGTGAAATAATTGCATGTAGAGTTGGTAGCTTATAATGAATTGAGCTTTTCTTCCTCATTTATTTCTTGGTAGTGTATTTGGGTGGAGAGGGGAGGGGGGAACTGATGATTCATGAAGCAAGACAAGGTTTTCTCAAATAAGAGTTCTTTTTTCTAGGAAATACTTGCTTGCCAATTTTTTAAAATAGTTCACTAAAATACACAAAAATGAAGGAAGTGTTATGTGAAATCTGTTGATGTTTCAAAATCATTTCCTTTACAAAATTTATCTTAAATAAAATCTGCATGAAAAAAAAAGTATTTCAGTGACACGTTGGTTGAAAGTCCCTTTCTAGCTAGTTTTAGGAGGTGAGAAAAGTGAACTTCTAGGATGGCACTTGACATTCAGCATAAGTGTGTGCATGGCTGTTAATTTTGTCAATCATGTGGTAAAGTCTTCTGAACCATGTGGAGATAGAGGATATGAACAAAGAGAAAATAGCTCCTGGATGATGTTATAATAAAAATTGTCACACCTATTGTAGCCATGATAAAAATTGTCCAGATTTAAAATTTTCAGAACCTATACCAAAAAGCTACAAGGCCCTTGGATTGAAACAGATAAATAATCCATCCCTGGATTAAAATCGTACAATAATTGGTAAATCCAGTATGAAATAATAAATTCAGGATTAATACCTAATTATCATATAACTGCTATGCGTCAGGTAAACATGCTATATCAGGCTAATGCTACTCATTTAAATCATACTGGAAAATATATGCATAGCAGCTATATGATAACTAGGTATTAATCCTGAATTTATTATTTCAGGACCATAGAAAAAACTATGATATCTTTGAGTCCCCTAACCTAGCAACTAGCTTAAACTGAAACCCACATATTGAAGTAAATTTTTTATCAGAATATATAACCTCTATTCTTCATTGCTGGAATATTTTCTTCATCAGCACACTAACAACTTTAGTTTGATCTATGTCCTTATGTTTTGTACTAACTCTTTTTTTTTTGTGGTCTTCTTTTTGTTTCCATTCATTACATTTTTAAACCTTTGACGTTTCAATACTGGAATAGCCTCTTTTCTTTTGCTTTCTACCAATTCTCATGCTTGATTACTACAACAAAATATCAGCAGGTCATTGGCATTTCTAAGAAGTATAGCACACCAGAATCCAGGAGTTAGGGGAATGCATGATCTCAATTCGAAAAGCATCTCTTAGAAGGCTTTTAGTCTTGGTTTTTTCAACTAGTTTTGCTGTAAAGTCTCCAGATTATAGATAACTGCTTTGAAATAGTCATTCACTGGAATTTACTTTGTGCTGAATTTGTGTGATGTTCATTATATTCTAATTCCTTCAATATCTGTGGCTGCTTGAAAGTATATGAAAACTTGCATGGTGGGATGTAAGAAGTGACTCAAAATATTGAAGCCTGGGAGGATTTCTAGCAGGTCATGGGCTGTCACTTAAGTGAAATATCAGGGGGCTGATAATGCCTAATTTCAGTGTGTTCTTGCAGCCTCAGAGAACCTTTTGTTTTACTGACTTTCCTCATTACTTTAGCCTTAGGTCTTAAACTTGTTAGTGTCATGCTTTACATGCTATTTGTAATGTACAGGAAAAAAAATTCTTTTTGTTTACTGTTTCTTCTTTTAGTTAATTTAGATAAATCTTGTTCTAGATCTGGTCTGCATGGAAAAAGAGAGCCCTTTGTTTGAATGATAAAAAAACTGCATTTCAAGGTCATGCTGTTCAAAATTTGGGCATAATTTTTAAGCTGTTTGCGTGTCGATTTACTGTTTCTTCTTTTGGTTAATTTTGATAAATCCTGTACTAGATCTGGTTAGCAAATTGGGATCTAAGCGGCTGTCAAAAATCTACTCTCAAGGAAAAGTTTATTTGATTTGGATCTGGAACATTGGACATTTTTGGAAGAATGTAAATCAACTTGAACCGGTCTAGGAATGATAGATTGGTATGGAAGTTTGTTGGCAAAGGCTTGTGCAGTGTTAGATCATTTTATGCTACTTTAGAGGGCATTGATGCGTTGTTCAAGATTTCTAGTGTAAAAATATTATGTGGAGAAGATTGATTCCACCAAAAGTATGTTCTTTTGGCAAGTATTGAGGGGAAATTATGATAGAGGAATTATCGTCCAGATAGGTTGCTAAAAAAAACTATCTTAGATATAAAACAAAATGCTGATAACCTAGTATACATCAGGGAACGATTCTTTTTGTTTTGTCAGTTGTAACGAGGCATGTAGAATTTGGACCAGATGTTTAGATTGGTGGGGCTTATAACAGGTTATACCTTGATTATTGGAGCTGTACTTGGATTCAGTTTCTTTTTTGTCCTATAAGAAGGTGAACAATTCTGAGTTTTTGCTGGTGTTCTAAGGTTTCTCCTGTTCACGTCGTCATCTGAGTTGATAGAGATGCTCAGAAAACTAATAGTTTGCACGTGTGAAGGTTGAAAGCTACTCTATTATTCTCTGTTAACATGCAGTTGTGGATGTTAGTATTCTAAAGTCTTCTGTGATAGAACTTTCATTCGCTTGGATACATTACAACTGCAGTATTAGATGTTTGGTAAGTTTGGCTCAGAGTTGAAAATTGTTTCTGCAATGTTGTGTTATAAGATCCTTAAGGGTTTCTGCGATTTTTCATTCTTTATCATGGGCTTGTTTCTGTTCTGTTTTGTTACTCAAGACTATTTGGTATCTTATATCGAACCTCTGAGGGTTCAAATGCCATGATCAAGATTGTGGTTTGCTCTTACAAAAGCTGTTCTTCTTGGGGGGCGGAGGGAGTGCTAATATTGTGTCAAATAGGATCCCTTTTTTCTCTACCGTGCTATTGTTCCATGGATTCATAAGCTTGTTCTTTTCCTGGGAAAAAAAGAACGAAAAGTTGGATGCTGGTTGTTTTCCTGTTATTATGGGCGTGTTAGAAAACAATGTACTGACTTAGGCAATGGATGAAACTACTAGCAGGGTTGCTATATGGCATGAAATAAATGGGTGAATATCGCCATGGAATATGTGAGGTTGGAGAGTCGTATCAAGGAGAGTTCAATGGAAAAAATATCTAGAAACTGTGTGTTGAACGTCATGCTGCATGCCAGAAGCATCAACTTTGTATAAATAAAGGTTGTCAATTCTGTATTTTGTTTTTTTCAATTGAAACAGAATATATAAAGGTTTCGGATTGTTTTGGCATGCCGTTTCGAGGTTATATTGTTTATGCATATAAATATATATAATTTAATATATTACTTCAATTTTTTTAATTCAAATCCAAAAATAAAATTATTTAGAATTGTGCAATTTAATCTAAAATTAGACAAAAAAAATGATTTTTCTGAACAAAATTATGAATATGTATAATATTACGAGAATGCTATCATCATTTTTGCAAGGTTATTATATTCTCTGATTACTCTGAGATTTTAACATAATATATATAAGTATGTGAAGAGATTTCTTGCAAAATTTCATCTCAATTTAACAGTCGGATTAAGAGATATAATTAATATTGTAAAATTATTTATTATTTAAAAAAACCCACTATTTGCCCAAAACGGAATGGGCAAAACGAAACCGGAATGTTCTCGTTGAAATTTGGGCGAAATATCTGGAACAAGCCAAAATTTTAAATGAAATAAAAATCACTCTGTTTTATCTTGTTTTTGTAATTGGCATGAAATATTTTGACCGAAATAAAATGAAATTGACATCGCTGGTACAAATAGAATATGCTTGCCTGTGATAAAATATTAGAGATTCCCCTCCCTGCACAGTGGAATGGGAATGCTGTGGCCATATGCTTACTTATTTTGGATTAATTGCTCATCTGAGAAATCATCACCTAAGATATGCACTTCAAGAAAGTTCCTTTTTATTGATGAGGGTTCCATATTATATTGTAATTAGGTATTTCAATGGGTGGAGTTGTTAGGTAGTCGTTCTCCACTGTGTTGTTGTATCTCATTATCAATTATGTTAGAAGAAAAATGAAGGATTAAGAAGATTTGAAGAAATAATAGAAGGTAAAGATAGCAAGCTTCTATAAAATACAGAAATGGCAAACTCTTCTTGCTTGCCTTCCAAGTTTCTCACTTGCAATTTTTTTTTTTTCAAGCTAACTAACTAAGAATTTTAGCTAACTATTTTGCAACTATCTTTGTCATTTAAATAACTACCAACTAACTTACTTACATCACATGGGAATACTAGCAAGCACATGCTAAATTAACTATTATCACTACAAACTACAAACACACGTTGAATTAACTATTATCACTACTTCTGTTATTCTATTCTTGCTAGAGCTATAAGGTTGAGATTTAAAAAATACTTGATCCCCCGTTTGAAATTTCATTTTAGGGGGTGTTTTGAAAAAAAATATTTTTCATTTTTACTTGAAATTAATTTTTTTAGTGTTTTTAGATCATTTTGATGTGCTTATATCAAAAATAATAAAAAAATATCATTTTGATATATTTCATGGTTAATTTCAAGAATGAGGCTCTGATATCAATTACTATATAAGGATTTTTCTTAACAAGTACTAGAATGGAGGTTTGAGAAGAGTAGAAGAAATTGTCAAGAAATTATTTCATCTAAAAGGTTAAGTTTATAGGTGAGACCTCATAATATGATTTATATTATTTTCTAACATACTCTCTCAAGTGAAAGTTATTTGGGCTTGAAACTTGCATAAACTCACACTACCTTGTGCTTGATTTTTATCAAATAAAATGGAGGTGGTGAGATTCGAACTCGTGACCGCTGAGTCAACAAGGCACTGATTCCATGTCAAGGAACCATCTTATCTAACAACTTAAGTTTATAGATGAAACCTAGAATATGATTTATATTATTCAGAAATAAGAGGTAAACAAAGAAACCTTCTGCAGATACAGAAATGATAGATTTTGATTGCTTGCCTTCAAAGTTTCTCACGTACGGTAATAATTCTTCTCTATTTAACAAATTCAGACAACTTTTTTACATCTAACTCTAATGATGATCAGATAACTACAAACGAGCTTCCATCACATACATGAGATTATTAGCAAACACATGCTGAATTAACTACTGCCACTAAAAACACAGGTTGAATTAACCACTGCTGCTACTTCTGCTATTTCTTTTTTCCCCCTGTAATCATAACACGGATCTTATAAATGATTTCTCTTTCAATTACTTGTGACAGAATGGTGTATGCATATTGCTCTAGTGACATTTTTTATGTCTTTAAAATTACTACAGCATATGGAAAGTTACTGCTATTATTCTTGTAGATAGCTAGAAGCTTGTTCTGTCATTAGATGATATCTTTTCATCTGGAAACTCTTCAAAATGGTTTCCTAAGCAATCGAATCTGCCTGGAAAAGAGCTTCCTAATCTCCTGGAATTACCTAAGACTTCTGTTTCTGCTGTGAAGATTGCCCGGACAGGTCTATGGTCAGACAATCTAGATTCACTTCTGCTGTATTGTTTCTGCTTCAGTCCCTTTCCAAACCAAATTATTCGATCGCACCTGCAAAAAAACCTCTCTCTTGAGCATCACCTTATTCTATATATATCTTGTTTTAGATGATTCAAAATAAATATCATCAAGAACAACAAGTTACCATGCAGGAGCACGCTTCTTTTCACCCTTCCTCTTCTGATCACAGCCATAGTAGACTTGTGAATTCTGATAGTACTTGTAAGTAGGTGCAAATTCAATGATCCCCTCATGCCAGCCTTGGAACACATGACCTTCCGTGAGCTCTGCCTTGAGCTAAATATTTTTTTCAAAATGAACTTAACTTTATCATCCTCCTCATGACTGTAATAATCATTTTGAAACGATATAATAAGACTTTCACCATCAATAATCTTTTTCAATACATACCTGATCCTTTTCTAACAAGACGTTCCACTCTTTTTTCTGTACTAAAGATCTTGTTTTAGTATGAGGCAGGTATATCCTGTAGTTCAAATCTCCTAGCCAGATTACCTGACTGCATATGGATAGCCAATATAGTGTAAAATAATAATTAAACATATGCAACTTGTAATAAATTACCGATCATATGAAAACAAATTGTCTCACTCACGAGTTTTTTTTTTTTTTATAATTTTATTACTCTACGGTTCATATAAATTCTGAATTATATATACAGCAATGCATTATGAAAGCCAGAGTCAAGATTCAAATCACTTGAGATCTCGATGCAAATGACTCTAGTTTTAGGTTAGCTAATCAGCTTAAAAACAATTGAAATCATTACAAACCCATCTAAATAAACATGAAAATTATTATCATGTTGGCCGTTAACCGACTAGATTGTTTTTTGTTATAAGAAATTTCCAAATTGCAAGTGGTCGTCTACGTTTCTCTTTATTTAATGATGATTACAGAAAGGTTACTCTTAATTAAATCCTATAAACTTTCAATGCTAAGCACACTATAAAAGTTTGTCATGAAACCAACAAATATCTCACACCCTCACCATAAAGTAAAACAAAAAAAAATTGAAAAATTGGAAGGATCAGAGCAAAAGAAAGTGATGTTTGATGTTTTTGATCATTTTTTTTTTTTTTTTGATTCGAGGAAACCTCACTTCCTAAAAAGTGCATTTTGTGAGCCCAAGTGAGCCAGTAAAACCTCGGTGCACGCCCTGACTCGAACTTGAGACCTGCTGTGCAGATCTCAAGCTCTTTGTCATCACGCCACGTTTCATGGGGAATTTTTTGATCAATTACCTAACTGGTTAGATACAGAAAAAGGTTGGCATATTATTGTGGTATAGAATTTTCACACATAAATATATATACGTACTCATGATCAAGAATTTTGCGTGGCAAGTTGCGCAAAGGGCCACGAGAAAATCTTGTGCATGACAAAATCTCAGAAGCGTCGGCATTTCTATTCTTTTCATCTCCTTCTTTCCCTCCAGAAGCCAGATGACTACACACAAAACATAAGCTTGTTTCAAGCAAGAAAAACCTAACCGAGACAGATCCCTGCATGACAAGCCATATTCAAGTTAGAAAAGCACTGATACATATCTATTAATTTGCATGGATTTTCCCTTTTCATTACGTGAGGAATATATACATATAGATATATAGATATATAGATATAGATATATATACCTTATTGCCTAGGCAGCCCAAGATGCCACAGCCTACGCATGAGACACTAGGATGTTGTATGTATGGAAGGAGATCACATCGAACCCAAATAGTGATAAAAATCCCAACCATTTGCTTACTTATGATACAATCAAAGCAGCGTGGAAAAATATTGCTGTTTTTTTCAAGAGAATTACTACTATTTTTCATCGCGGGGAGCACCTTTTGAAACTCTCCTACTTTATCTTCGTGAACAGGTTTCGAAGCACTACTGTTCAGAGCTTCTCTAATAAGAGAATTCCATTTGGTGCAAATCTTGCTGTTTTCAAAACCTAGAACAATGTTTCCGGCATTGAGAGGCACAGCTTCTTGGAACCTGAAATATATATGTAATTAATATTATAGCTAAATAAAAACGTAAGATATATGGAATTGATTTTTTTTTATATTCAATAAAATTACAGGCACTCTGCACAAATACACGACACCATTGGGCTCGAGTCCCAAATTTCTCTATTCATCGAATAATACAAACCATCGCATAAATATTCAACACAAGTCTTTCAACAAATTTCATTGATTATATCTCTTGTGAGATATATATTCATTTAAAAAAAAGGAAGTTTAAATAGAATTATCTTTTAAAGTTTTACAGTTATATAGCATTAGAATATTAAAAACGCACCCAAGAACATAGATATCAGCAGGTTCAGTCTCTGCGCACAACCAATCTTCCATGTTCAGATCATCAGGTGGTGCAATGCCTCCAACATTCCATGAGCCAACGAAGATCCTGTTAAACTATCTATATTAATGATCATAAAATAGAAGAAATTAGGAAAGAAAAGAAAATAACTTGATGATCATAAATAAAGCGACTCTTATAGTTTTGAGTAGAAAGCTTGTACTTGTGTTTATCCTTATCATGACCAGTGATGTATTCCTCGGAACTGATGGGCGAAGGTGGAACCGAAGAACTAGTTTCTTCAAGCTCTAACATGGTCTCGGTGGAATTTGAAAAGTCCACAACTAAGTTGTTGCTACCCAACATATTCCTCAAGACCTTGTTAGCCACAAACTTTGGCCACATGACCTTCAAAAATGAATCATATGCTAAATAATAAATAAGAAAAAGAAAAGGAAGAGATCAGCTAGGTAGAGTGAGAGAGCCTAGGGGTGCTTACTTCTTCCTCGATTAATCCTTGCATGGTTTAGTTGGCAGTGATGTAATGTTTTGTAGAGGGGGAAAAGGATTTAAGTCATTGAATGGAGCAAACTATAGATTAAAAAAAAAACAAAAATTAGAATGACCGCGTTGAGCAGGAAATGGAGAGCAATGGACCACAAGTGCACCCACCAAAAATATTGTATAAAAGACTCAAATGGGCAACTTGGAAAGGATAGTTACAATATGAGGGCAGTCCTGATGTGCTTGATGATGTAAGTCAAACTATATTTATTAAACTTTTCGTGCAATAATTTATAGAAGGCAAGAGATATATAATTGATTAAATTTGAGACAATTGAAAAAGTTAACACGAGTCTCTTTCTCGCCCCCCCCCTAATTTCCTAGTCATGTTATCTGGTGGTCATATGGATGCCCACTTTTCCATTAAAGAAAATGTAGTTGTTAACACAAACATATATCATAATATCAATCGTTAACAGTTTGCTTTGAATTGTTCTCAATGAGTTTGTGATAATAAAGAGTTTGAGATCTGCACAACAGGTTTCGAGTTCGAGTCAGAGGGTATGTATCTCTTGTAAGAATATGAAATAACTAGAGTTTTACCCACTCACCTAAGCCCATAAAATGTTTTTCAGAATAGAATTTACTCACATCCAAAATAACAGTTTGCTTTGAATTGTTCTCAACGAGTGTGTAATGATAAAAAATTTGAGATCTACACAGCAGGTTTCGAGTTCGAGTCAGGGTATATATCTCTTGTAAGAATCTGGAATAGCCAGAGTTTTACCCGTTCACCTAAACCCACAAAATATTTTTCAAGATAGAGTTTCCTCGAATCAAAAAAAGAAAGTTTGCTTTGAATCAACTTGACTTGGATGTATTGTGCCCTGTGGGAAAGTTCTTGCTATAAAAAAAGTACATGGTATTCTTGGGCGGGGCCTAGCTAGCTATAAAAATAATGAAAGTTTTCTCTTTAGCAGCAGAGGACAATACTGTTGTTGATCATTGCCATTGCCCAGCCGGCCAAAAAAAAAGGTTTTCGATGATAGTTACTAGTGCAAATGGTTATAATCTGGCACACCAGCTAGATGATGAGCTCTTTTTGGACATACAATAATTCAAATATATTGTTTTTTAACCTGCTGTGATATATTTTGAATATATATTGCATGAACCCCATGGCCATTAATATTAATATATGACGCTTCAATTTTATTTTATTTTTAGTTTGTGCGACCAGAGGTTTCAATTGAACTTTCCTTTCATTATATCTTCAAATATCGCTAGCGTCTGCTGAAATCTACGTGAGATAGTAGAGAACTAGCGAGACAACCTCTAAGCGATCAACGTCGACATAAAGGAAAAGAAACTCAGCAAAAATGAAAACGTAGGAAGAAAAGCTTGTCAAAACCAAGCACAGGGAAGGAAAATGGCACTTATAAAGTGAATGTGGGTCTAAGAGAGAGAGGCATGGAAGAAAACCAAGAGGAAATGCAAATGAACCTCTACACACCCTGCTTCAACCCTAGATAATTAAAGCACGTAAGAGCATGAAAAATCCAATGATTATAGTTAATCGTGCTAGCTAGAATAGAAAAATCCAATAAAACATGACCTAAAACAATCATTGTTTTAGGGCTGACATTTTCACAACGAACATATCCTTACTGTTCCAATCATCGTTTACCTGCTAATCATTTTCTAGAAAAATATCATGTTTTAGGGCTTATGTTTTTCAGAGTGAACATGTCTTTACTGTTCCAATCGTCGTTTACCTGCTAATTATTTTTTTGGAAAAATGTCATGTTCGTAAGTGTTTATCCTGCTATAAGATTGCTCGGAGTCACTTACAGAGTAATTGTCCACAATTTGCCTGGACAAAATCTTCTTGTTCGGGGTATAAGTTCAAGTTTTTTCCCGCATCTCGTTCTTTTACAGTTGTTGCCTCTGAGGATTCTTTATCTTTTAGTCATATCGAGTCATCAACTCTATTTTTTTTATGAATGATGTTGCCTCAATCATCAAACACATGATGTCTACTGATATTACTCATTTTAGTGCTCTGTCAGCCATCTCAGGTAACTCTTTCTAGTTTTTTGATTCAGCATATTGTAATCATATGAACTCTGACTATGGTGTCTTTCTTCAAAATCTTTATCATCCTGTATTCCCACTATATACTTTGTTAATGGTTTTAATATGTTAATTGGAGAAATGAGAGACTCCAGGAAATGGAATCCCCAAACGAGCTGCCCGGACCCTAGCAAGCATCCAATCCTACATACCCCAAGAAGAAGCAGCTCTCCCAATGCTGTAGAGGGACCAAGGACCGAAGCACTGAGCTATGCGTTTAATGCATAATCGTCAACACAGACCATATTTTCTGAGCCATCACCCACAATCGACCAAGAATATGAGCAGTCACCACAAAAACAAAGGCTCCCTCGGAGGCTCGAACCACTATATACCGAAGCCAAACCAAGGTTGTTTGCACAGGAGCTTGAACAGACCTAGAGCAGACCAAGCCTCTACAACTGAAAGCCCTAAACGAACCATAATGAAACCATGACTAAATTTCACCACAACTTGCGAAGAAAAGAGGCGTGCAGATCAACAGTGATGACACAGTAGTTTTTCCATGCATTTTAGATTTTCTATCAATTATTAATTAATTTCTTAAGAGTTTCAGAGCTTGGCAGAATTAAGCTGCATAAAAATATGGATATATAAACAATGCTTTCTTTCTCTCTATTTATTTATTTATTTATTTACTGGATACTTTAAAATAATGGATCACAACTAGTTGACCTATTGAGGTGTCGGGCTATCCAGTTAATATATCCAAACCCGAGTGACAATAACGGGTCTGAGCACAAGTATTCGGCTTGCAGATCCGGCTCCATCTCTATCTAATAATTTTTGAAGATTAGGGTTGCTCCAATACTATTTTGGAAATAAACATTTTTTTTTTATTAAAAATATATTAAAATAGTTTAAAAAACACTCTTAAAACCAATTTGAGCCACAAAAACAAACAAACTATATATTGGCTTAGATTAAAAACTTAGAAAATAGAAAAAAAATTAAAAATTAAAATGAGATTCTGAAAAAAAAATCTAAAAAGTAATTTAAAAAATACACTATGATGTAATACACATGGACACAACCAATATACTAAACCATGGATGAATCCATGGCCTTGGCAGAACGATCGAGGAAAGGACAGAACAGATAATCTAAAAAATACTATAAAAATACACTTTCATATAATACAGTTTATGCACACAACCAATTGACAAAACCGTGGATGCTTCCAAGCCCCTACAGAAAGAAGAAGGTGACACCATAAATAATATTTTTATTTAACTAAAAAGCTTAAGTTATTTACTAAAGTACTTAAAAAATAATTTTTATATTATTTTTTAATGCTTCCATTAATTAAAAAAGTTATTTAAGTTTGAAATTTCAATATACTCATGATTATCTTGTACTCTTATTGTATATATATATATTAAGAAGTCAGATCGGCACAAGAGTTTAAGATATTGTTAGGTTTTAAAAATGATTTTTTATTATCTTTAATTGTACAACCTCTCATGAATGCCACATTTTCACCTTTTATTCTTCTTCACATGTTGTCGTGAATACATTCATTTTTAATTTTGGAGCTGCAAACGAGGTGTTTGAGCTCCCTTTTCCTTCTTGTCACGTTTTGAGTTTTAAAATTAGGGTTCAAGATTTTATGTTTTTCTACTTTCCTTTGCTTCCCAACTACTAGTGAATATATAAATATATATATATATATAAAGTGTTCTCTTGTGTTCCTTCATTGTTTATTTGTTTGCATAGGGTTTTCGATTTTCCTGACGTGATGATCTCTGATCGTGACCAGAAAGTGTAATCATTAGCAATAAATTAGTCATATATTTAGCTACGATTCTCTCTAAATTTTTTATTTTAGTTTGATCCTCGTGATGATCTCTGATCGTGACCGGAGTGTAAATCAATTAGTCATATATTTAGCCAAGATTCTCTCTAAATTTCTTATTTTAGTTTGATCATTTCCAATATAAAGGATGATTGTATATGTGTTTTACATCATGTAATATACTCAATTATCTTTTTATCTTATTCTGTCAACATGGTATCAAAGTCGTGGTCGTCGTTGTCTTCCTCGTCACTGCCACCGGTTGTGCCGTAACAAGTTGTCTTTCTTCGATTCAGCACCATAGTCAGTGTTGTCTTACTCATCACTGCCACTAGTTGTTGCAACAAGTTGTCTTCCTTTGGTTCATCACCATAGTCACTGATGTCTTCCTCATCACTACCATCGGCTGCTGCAATAAGCTTCCTTATTGTTGACCTTCGGTTCACTCGTTTGTTGTCTTACTCATCACTGCCACTAGTTGTTGCAGCAAGTTGTTTTCCTTTGGTTCATCACCATAGTCGCTGATGTCTTCCTCATCACTACCACCGGCTATTGCAATAAACTTCCTTACTGTTGACCTTCGGTTCACTCGCTCGCTGTCACTGCCGCAATTATGAAAGGTTAAACACCCTTCACAGTTGTGTTATCTTGTTGCTACACCTGCCGCTGCATTTGCCTTCCTTTCACAATTGTCTTTGTCCTCTTTGGAGATAAGTTGTCTACAACCTTCACTGCTTCTACACTGTCTTGTCATTGTTGATCTGCATTGTCGCAACATATATAGCTTCACAACCATCGTCGCTTTGATCATTGTTGATCAACTACATTGTCTTGATCAACCTCTTGTCGTCTTCTTGCTTATCTTGTTTTGGCATTGCCATTATCGCTGCCACTATTATGGTATCACTATTATTCCCATTATCATTGTTGTTGTCCTTGTCATTGTCCTTGTAGCTACTACAATTATCATCATTAGTTGTCGACTTAAGAATTGCTATAAAACTGTTGTTGCGCTAGTGTTTTTATAATGGATCGTTCCGAAGTTGCTCAACCTATATCCATTGTGTTTGATGGTTCTAATTATGTTATTTGGGCACAAGCTATGTTAAGGTTTATTAAAGGAAAAAGATTTTGGCACATTATCAACAATACTCTTGGTAAACCACCACAAAATACAGATGAAAGTGAGAACTAATTTGTCGATCGATTATATGAATGGGATGGGAAAACCTAACAAATTATCACTTGGTTCAGGAACACGTGTGCCTTCTATCAATTTACAATTTGGACAATTTCAGGATGATGATACCATTGTTTATCCTGATAAAGCAATTTGGGATTTTTTAAAAGAACATTATCAAACTATGAGGCATGCTCATCAATATCAGTTGTTATAGAATCTTCACCATATACACCAAACACCTGGTCAATCCATTAATGATTCTCTATCTCATATGTATTCTATTTGGGATCAACTTTCTCAATCTGAGCCTAATTGGAAATATTCTGAAGATGCCATATTTTTTATTACTTATCGATATCATTAAAGATTGTTATAGTTTCTAATGGCCTTAATAAAACTTTTGAACCTGTATGAGCTTCTCTGCTTCATCATCTTCCTTTGCCTACTTTGGAGCAATATGTTTCAGAGTTAATATTAGATGAGACTTGTTTTGGCACTCTCAAATCTCATAATATAAATTCAGTTATGGCTACTCCTCAATCTGGATCGTTTTCATAATGAACATGTCTTTATTGTTCCAATCATTGTTTACCTTTAATCATTCTCTGGAAAAATATCAGGTTTGTAAGTGCTTATCCTGCCATAAGATTGCTCTGGGTCACTTGTAAAGTAATTGTCCACAGTTTGCCTGGACAAAATCTTCTTGTTCTGGTTATAAGTTCAAGTCTTTTCCTGCATCTCATTTTGTTGCAGCTGCCGTCTCTGAGAGTCTTTGTCTTCTAGTAATATCGAGTCATCAACTCCATCTTTCTTAATGGATGATGTTGCCTCAATCATCAAACACGTGATGTTCACTAATACTACTCCTTCTATTACTCTGTCATCCATTTTAGGTACCTTTTCTAATTTTTTGATTCAGCATGTTGTAATCATATGACCTCTGACCTTGGCGTCTTTTTTTCAAAATCTTCATCATCCTATATTTCCTCTATATACACCGTTTATGGTTCTAATATATTTGTTAGTCATATTGGTTATATTTCTACATCAAATTTCTCTCTCCAAAAAACTTATCACATCCTTACACTTACCTTAAATCTTATATATGTGGGTCAACTATGTGAACTTGGTCTATCTTCTCTGCTGAAGTTTGTTTGGTGTAGGATCCTCTAACAAGACAGACCCTTAGGATAGGCCATAGGCATGGATGTCTCTTCGAGCTTATTTATCTCTGAATACCCCTAACCTATAATGTTGCTTCCACTACATCTAATTTTTCATCATGACATTGTCGCTTAGGGAACATTTCATTTTGTCATTTCAAAACTTTGATTTCTAGAGACAAGTTAGGTTATGTTGGTCCTAACAATATAAATTGTTTATCTTTTTAACTGGTTAAACAACCTGTATTATCTTTGACTAAAAGTGTTTTTGTTTCTACCACTCTTTTTGTTCTTATGCATTTTGATGTTTGGGGGTCCTCACCTACACCTACCATAGGCGGTTCTTATTATTTTGTTATCTTTGTTGATGATTATGCTCGCTACACTTGGATTTTTCTCATGAAAAAATGGTCTAAACTTAAACAAATTTATTACAATTTTTCATTTATGGTCAAAACTCAATTTTCAAGCACTATTATAACTTTTTATTTTGATAATGCTATGGAATATCAAGATTCTGATTTTCTTTCATATCTTGGTCTCAAGGTACCCAACCTCATCATTTTTGCCATGACACTTCTCAATAAAATGGTCGTGCAGAATAAAAGCATCATCATATTCTTGACACTTTCGTGCTCTCCTTATATCCTTCTTCTATCCTAAACATTTTTCGGGAGAGATTGTTTTTACTACAACCTATATCATCAATCAAATTTCTACTCCTATTATAAGCAATCATTCTTTTTATGAGCGTTTGTATGGAACCTCTTCTTATAATACTCTTAAGATTTTTGGATTTGCATGTTTTGTCTTACTTTAACCTCATGAACACACCAATTGAACCTCTTTCTTGTTTTCTAAGGTATAATATCGAATACAAAAGGTATCGTTGATGGGATTCTATCGCTAAACGTCTTCGCATTTCTCGTCATGTGGTTTTTTAGGAGTATGAAATGTTTTCATCATTGTCTAAATTTCAGTTACCTCACACATCTACCTCTCTGGTATTCATTGATCTTACTCCAACCTCATGAACACACCAATCGAACCTCGTTCTTGTCTTTCTTGTTTTCTAAGGTATAATATCGAATACAAAAGGTATTGTTGTTGGGATTCTATCGCTAAACGTCTTCACATTTCTCGTCATATGGTTTTTTAGGAGTATGAAATGTTTTCATCATTGTCTAAATTTCACTTACCCTACACATGTAGTATTCATTGATCTATTTATAAACTTGTTTTCTAATGAGTTTGATGAAGGTACTTTCTCTAGTTCACCAAAGATTATCATATTTGCTGCTCATATTAAGGGTTATGTCTTTAATGATGATCCTTCATCCAATACTTTTGTTGAGCTTCCTATCGAACCATCATCTCTATTAGCTCTACCTTCATCAGGATGACCACAAAGGGTTACAAAACCATATGTTTTTTGTGATTTTATTGTTGGTTATACTATTTTTTATCTTATGAACCTAGTTCCTATCGTGAGGCTTAGTCAAATCCACTTTGGCAACAAGTTATGACTAATGAATTGCAGGCTCTAGATAAATCATACCTGAGAAATTATTGATCTTTCTCCTGACAATACTACTATTGGATGTCGATAGGTGTACAAAACAAGACACACTTAGATGGTTCTATTGAGCGTTATAAAGCTCATCCTGTTGCTCAGGGGTTCTCTCTGGAATATGAGATTGATTATGAGAAAACATTTTCTCTTATTGCTCGCCTTACTTTAGTGCGCAACCTGTTTGTTGTTGCTACTGCTCGCCAATAGAATCTTTATCAAATGGGTGTCAAGAATGCATTTCTCAATGGTAATCTTACTACAGATTTTTTTTATCAATCCTCCTCCTTGACCCAACATTCAGTCTCCAAAAGTATGTAAACTTTGACATGCCTTATACGATCTCAAGCAAGCTTTGCGTGCCTAGTTTGACAAATTCAACTCTACCATTCAGGATTTTGGCTTTACCTCCAGTCATTATGACTATGCTCTTTTCATATGTAAGAGTAAGAATGGGGTCATTTCCCTTTTGCTCTATGTGGATGACATAAGTATCACTGGGGATGATGCTATTGAAATCTCTAATCTCAAACAGTTCCTCAATCGTTAGTTTGAGATGAAAGACCTGGGCCTGTTTAACTATTTTCTAGGATTAGAGATCAATTGTGATATTACTAGTTCTTTTCTTTCTTAGGCCAAGTATGCTTCTGATCTCTTGGCTCGTGTTGGTCTCACTAATTGCAAGACTGCATCTACTTCGATTGATTCTCAAAATCATCTTACTCGTTTTAATGGTCAACCTCTGAAGGATGCCACCCTATATTGATAATTAGGTGGTAGTCTTATTTATCTCACGGCTACTCGTCTAGACATTACTTATGTTGTTCATATTCTCAATCAGTTTATAGTTGCTCCTTGTTCTTTTATGATGCCTTGGTACATGGTCTATGATATATCAAAGACACTATATTTTATGGATTACACTATTCAGCTCATTCCTCTCTTGAGGTGCGTTCCTTTCTAGACATTACTTATGTTGTTCATATTCTCAATCAGTTTATAGTTGCTCCTTGTTCTTTTATGATGCCTTGGTACATGGTCTATGATATATCAAAGACACTATATTTTATGGATTACACTATTCAGCTCATTCCTCTCTTGAGGTGCGTTCCTTTTCTGATTTTGATTGAGATGGTGATCTTATTGATCGTCGTTCTATTATTGATTTTTGTTTCTTCCTTGGTGATTAACTAATCTCTTCACGCTGTAAGAAGCAAATTATTGTTCTCGGTCAAGTACCAGAGCAGAATATCGTATTATGGGCAATACTACTCAAGAACTTCTCTAGCTTCATTGGCTTTTTTTTGTTTCTTGATCTTTGATAATTGTCATACTTGATGCTGTTAGAATTATCTCAATAAGGGCTTCTTAGATGGCAACATATATTCATGTTGTACCTTTGATGTGGTCTAATGACCTTCTTTTTTTCTTCTTTTCATTCATTTTTGTGCTTGATTTCTTTTTTTTTTTTCCTTCAGTAACAATCTCAAAGAGAGATGTTATGTTTTTTTTTCAGTTTCATCATTTTCAATCTTTCAAAAAAACAAAAACTCTAAATATAGTTTTTTTTGCAAAATCGAGCATTTATCAAACATCATGATTTTCTTACACTTTAAGAACTCAAAATCAAGTTCTTCGAAGGATCAAATGAAAAAAAAAATAATAATAGAAAAAAATTAAAATAAAAGTGTCATTAGGTTTAAGCATAAATTAGAAAGAATAGGTAAACACCTAGTTCTTTTAGTGTTTTTTGGTAGTATACTTAAAATAGAAATAAAATTAATGCCATTTTAGTTAAAGATTTGGATAAACTACATATATTCAATTTGTCATTTGTAAGAATAGCTATTAAACTAGACTTGATAGGTTAACTTGGTGACTCGTCTATTTAGAGTTTAGACCTAGTTTCTTTTCAAACTGTTTTGAAAAGTAACTCGATTAAACCTAAATGACCCCATAGGTCAACCGATAACTTGGTTAACTTGGTCGTGTTGATTTCAAGGATTTAAAAAAAATAATGTCCAAAATAAAATCATTTTAATTATATTTAAAAAATATTCACATTTGTTTTTTCTCTTAAATGAAACAATAACTTTTTAGGACATCTTCATGTTGATCCACTTATTCATAGGTTAAGTCTGTAAACTGGAAAATGTTATCTAACGAGAGCCTTGATAACTTGTTTGTAATCAAATCACAAGTGAAAATTGAATTTACTTCAACATATTATTTGAATTGAATAAATAACATAGTGCAATTCACGTGTTTAGAATAAAATACTAAATAAAATAATTAAATTTAATTATATTGTTTGGAAATTCTATGGAAATAAATTCAATTAACAATCTTAATTTTTTTTTAATAATATTATTTTAGAAGTTGAGCAAAAAAGAGGTTATGTATGTTAAAGTTGGCTGTCAAAGGATTAAACTTATGAAAATTCAACTTTCTCATTTAACTTTCTAGAAAACAAATGACTAATAAGTGAATTATTTTGCTGCAAGTGAAAATGTTGAAATCTAGATGTATAATTCTTTAAATAATAAATGTTGTTTTTTAGTTTAAAAAGTCTTTTTAGCAATTACACAAGGTGTGCAGTTGGAGTACTTGTTTGAAAATATGGTTTTAAGTGTTTTTTTTCTTCTTCATAAATACATTAAAATAATTTTTATTTTATTTTTTAAAAATTATTTTTGACATCAACATATAAAAATAATATAAAAATACTAAAAACTTAAATTTAAAATAAAATAAAAAAATAAAAAATATTTTTTTTCAAAAATGTTTTTAACATGCAATGCGGTTGAAAAAGAAAAGATTGAAAAGAGTAGGAAAGAAGAGATGAAAGTTAGGGTTTCTAGAATGAAATAAAAAGAGGGTATTTTTGAAAAATAATTTCAATATCAATTAAAACTAAATTTCTTAGCAAATCATTTGGCATCCCTTTGATTCGCTTTTGGTCATTTTCTTATAAATTAAATTTTATTTTGAATTTAAGTCAATACCTTAAAAAAAAAGCTACAAATATAAAATTAATGTAACTTTATGGATTGAATTCAATTCCAAAAATTCTACACATGTAAAAAATATCATAAGGAAATAGAGAAATAATAATCAATAAATAAAAATTAATTTAATATTATAATATTGTTGTTTTTTAAAAGAGTTTTTCACTTAAAAATACATTAAAATAATATTTTATAATTATTTTTTAAAATTTATTTTTTACAACTGAAAATAAAAATAAAAATGAAAAAAATATAAAAAATAATTCTTTAAAAAAAAACCTAAAACTAGCTTTAATTCACAACTAATAATAATTAAATCCCAAACTATTTAAAAAACAAATAGAGTCATGAAAACAAAACCATCGAGAACTTAAAAACAAGGTTATCAAATTTGCGAGTCAACTCGTAAACTCATATGAGTTTGAGTTTATGAGTTGACTCATTAAAATGAGTTGACTCATTAAAATGAGTTAACTCGGGGTTAAAACTTGTTTTGGATCAAACTCAGTCTAAATCGTATGGAATCGTAAAATCGGACCGGAAGTGTTCGGTCTTCAGGCGCGCTTCACTCTTCAGTCTTCACTTCAATCTGCACTCTTCACTTCAATCTTCCAAAAATACTCTTTCTTTTTCATGCCTAAACCTGTTCTCTTCCACAAATCGTTGATTCTCTTCTCAATTCACACCCGATCTCCTCCCTAGCTGTTCTCAGTTCACACCCGTTCTCTTCCCCAAATCGCTGATTCTCTTCTCAGTTCACACTTCACACTTCACACCCGATCTCTTCCCCAGCTGTTCTCTTCCTCCCCCAAATCGTCCTCTCCTCTCATCTCTCGAATCGTCTTCTCGCTTACTGGAGAAGAGCTGTCGGACTTCCCCAAATTTGTCTATCGTTGTCGCCGTCGCCGTTCAAGGTTAGTGCATTTCAATCTTTCACATAAGTTTTGATATAATAAAACCTAGAGTTAGAGGTTGAGAGAGCGAACGAGTTTTTCCTAGATAGACTGCCGAGAATGAATTAATTTGTGTTCATGATGTTTAGCTGCCGAGAATATGGAAATTTGTGTTCATGATGGTATGAAAACAAAACATTGCATCTGTCTGTGCATGATAAGGAGAATATGGAAATTTGTGTTCATGATAATGAGCCTTTGAAAGGATCATAAACTGCCGAGAATGTGTGTTCATGATGTTTAGCTGCCGAGAATATGGAAATTTGTGTTCTGTCGAAAATGTATTCTGTTTAGCTGCCGAGAATATGGAAATTTGAGGCTCAATTGTATGTTAGAAGTTAGAACTCAAGGTGTGTATGTTCAATTTGTGTTCTGTCGAATTAATTTGTGTTCATGATGCTTTGGAATGAATGATGTCCTTAGGAATGAAGGAAGCACTTTGATTGTGTTAACTTGTTTTTTGAATTTTCAGTTCTTTAGAAACATTTTCTAGGAGACAGAAAACTTTAATGAATGATGTGCTCTGTTGTTTCCATAACTTTGCAAGCAACTATGCACAGGATATAGTGGACAAGTTGTTTGTTGTGCATAGGCTTGTGTTAGTCAAAGGATGTAATGAATTTTGCCTGGTGTTGAGATGAGTACTCCAGCCGCTGAAGTTGATTTTGAAACTTCTAATTCAAGGAGTTTAGGGTTAAATATTGTTGGAGTTCGATCTAGTACTAGCAATATCGGTGTTAGCACCAGTGGTAGTACCAATAATCCTTTTGATAGAGATGCTATTGATGCAAGTCTTGGACATAGTCAGGGGGATGAAACTGAGGCTGGTTTTAGTTTACATTGCACGCCAGCTGAAGATTTGTTTTAAATTTGTTAGTTTTTATTTTATGCAATTTTATGGACAATTGTTTTGTAATGTATTTTGAAGTTATTTTAAATCATGAATGAACTTTAACTAATGAAGTTTTATGTCCATAATTATGATGTATTGTATTCAGAAATATTTTACTTACGATTTTACGATTTTTCTGCTCACATGATTTTAGCTGTGATTTTACGATTTTTGTACGGACAAATTCAGGTACGATCTTACGATTTTACGATCCGATCTTACGATCCGATTTTCAGAATGGCTTTCCGATTCGTGTCAAAATCGCGATTTTGACAACCTTGCTTGAAAACCATCATCAATCAATCAAACTTAATAAACAGAGACGAAAGACAAGATCACCAGTGAACGCATGGCATTGAGACCGGCGTGAGTTTAATTTCTTTTTTTCTTCATCTCATAACCTATTTGAAATTTCGTTGATTCTAACAAAAACCCATTTGGATTCATAGCAAAAAAATTGAAAAGGTTGTGTCATTTCAATTTTCCATGCAATGTTGTAAATTATTTTCCTTATAACTGAATTAGTGTGTTCATTTGTGTGTCCTTTGTACTTAACAGGTGAATGCTCTATAAAGATGGGATGGAGTTTGGTTGTTGTTTCACTAATTGTACTTTGGATTGCCTCTTTATGGAAAGTTCTTTACTCATCATCGTCAACTTCATTTTCAAAAACTTCATTTCTGAGTGATGGTTGGTGGAAATTTCCTATGCAATAAACATTGTTTTGCTTTCTCTTAATAATATGTGGTTTATGGTTTTATTTTTTAAGGTTTGACACTCTTTTGTTCTTATTCAACCCAGATAGAGCTCTATCCAAGAGAAATGTCCTGCTTGTTGTTGCACACCCAGACGATGAATCCATGTAAAGCTTCTTGTTTAGGTGTTCGGCATTTAAAGTTGAATTTTTTTTATGTTATGTTGAAATTTGTGTTGCTTCTTATAAAAAAATCTTGTACAGGTTCTTCTCACCAACTATAAACTATCTGATTTCCAGAGGGCATAATCTTTACATATTATGCTTTTCAATTGGTAATGTTGCTTTCATTAATATGTGATTTAGTTTCAATATTCTTTCATGTTTAGATGTAATTCTATGTCTATTGGGTTGGCCATGGTTGGAATTAAGAAATGCTTAGACCAAAATTGAGAATGTGCTGCTGTGAAGTTTTCTTAATAGAACCCAGAAGTATTTGCCACATGGAGCCAGATTTTGCTTTTGGTTTATTTTTTTATTCCCTAATATGATTGTTAGGCATTATATCTTAAAAGGGAGAAGTTTAAAGCTTCCTTTATTAGAAGTCTCCTACTCTATAGTTGTTGATCTTTCAGGTTTCAAATTATACGGTGATTCTCTCTTTTTTTCCTGCTATTTTTTTTTTTTGTTTGCTTCAATTAAGGCAAAGCCCTAAATTGTAAAAGTTGATTAGATGTTACTTGGAGTGGAAAGAAGTTGAATATTACAATTTTGTCATACCACTGCTTGATAAATGCATGTAAAAAGTTTAAACTAGCATCACAAAGTGTGCAATGAATTTGTTTTGTTGGTTTTGAACTCATCTCTAAACCTATATAATGATTTCATTTCTTACCCTGTTAATATTTTCACCAAAAGATGATCTATGAAATGAGATTTTAGGATCTTGTTTCCATGTTTACTTGCTAGTGTAGTTACATTTACTAAGTTTTAAAGCAGTTAATATAAGCATCTGAGTTTAAAGCCTGCTGCTAAAGCGCTTTAAATAGCTAACTATGGGAGGCTTGCATTTTCAACACAAGAAGTTTTAATCCATATATGTTTTATCTGCCCTTGCTAAACTTCTTCCTTTTGAAGGCACAGAAGTCTTTGGTTCTTTTCTGTTTTCCCCCTCCTTTCAGCACTTTTCTTTTTCCTTTTTCCTTTTTGAAATGGATTTTGGAAAGGCTGGTGCTCCCTATCCAAGCATTGGGTATAGGCTCCCTTTATGGATGGTTTCATAAATTTCTTAAATGGTCAGGGTGACACCCTGGTGTGTGTGTGTGTATCTTGTGACTTTTAAAACAATTTTTTTTGTAATTCATTTTATTTTGTTTTTCATGTAGGCAATGCAGATGGTATAGGAAACACTAGAAAACAGGAGTTCTACCAGGCTTGTGCTGTCCTCAAGGTGGATTAGGAACATGGAACACCAAAGATCTATGGTTTCAAATCTGTACTTTGTAATCTGGAATCTAAATAATTGAAACTTTTCTGCACACTTGGCAGTCCAATATCTTATATTCATATTGAAACAATCAAGGTTTGAAATTTAGAAATTGTATTGATTAGTTGATGTAACCTGAAAACATCATCAAAATTTGAGAAACAAAATTTTCTAAGCATTTTACCTGAACCACCTTTCTGTTCTTGAACTTCCAATTTCTGCTTGTGCAGGTTCCACTTCAACAGGTGAAGGTTCTAGACCATCCAGATTTGCAGGTTGCACTCCTAGTCATCCCTGGAAACCCGTGTATGATAATTTTAGTTGAATTTTCATCTTGAGGCCTCTGAAACCTGATGCAGTGTCAACATGTAGGATGGTTTTGGCAAAGTCTGGGACCATGAATTGTTGGCAAAGATCATTGAAGAGGAGGTATCTAGTCATGGCATTGACATGGTGAGATTTGTGGCTCCTGTGAACCATATCAGTTGTCCATTCCCATTGGATACATTCAGCTTCCATTTTAACACTGTTAAGGGTCATTAAATACTTGCTTTCATGATGCTTGTATGAGTATTTTTTTTCATTGGCTAAATCTGTAGGCTTACACGTGTACACTGATCTTAAACACAAATTCTTTACTTCTCAGATTATTACTTTTGATAACTATGGGGTTTCTGGTCATTGTAATCATCGTGATGTTCATCATGGAGTATGGTAAGTTGATGCTTTTAAGCTTTAGTAAACTATATATGCTTAAAGACTTTTCTCTTTTCTCAATCCTGGTTCTCATACATCTGTCATTTTGTTTAAATGTGAACTATTGCTACTAAGACCATTTAACATTAATAACTCCATTTAACTAAATGATTTTGGAATGTATGCCCACCATTCATGTAGCCTCAAACGTTCAAGTCCCTTTTTAAATCCGATACTTGCAATAGAACAAGGAAATCAGACAGAATAATGGGGAACTAGAATGCACAAATTAAGTCCCAGTACTGTATTTTGTATGAAATCTCTGAATCATAATAGACTCATGGAAAGACTTGTTAAAGATGAGCAAGGAATATGAAAATGAAAGAGCAGTAAAATCTTCCTTATTTTGCATTTAAATTGTCTGTTAAAATTTATATTCCTTTTGGAATGTATTTTGTATATGAGTTTCATTTTTAAATTTCAAAGTTTCAAGCTTTATCTGTAGTGGAGTAGCAGGTAACATTTTGGGCTGCATTTTGGATTGCATAACTGCCATATCATTGTGCAAAAGTGCAAGATAAATTTTATGCCTGCTTTGAATCTTTTCTTTTGCTATTAAGAAAATGGCCCATTTCAAATAGCCCCAATGAAAAAATTGCTGTTAGTTCAGGGATTATTTATTTATTTTAACTCTATATGTTTTCTGCATATGCAGCCGACTCCTGCACAATGTTTCAAAAAGAAGTGTGGAAGCCTGGGAACTCGTAAGCATGCATGTTCTTTAGCTTCTCCTAGTTTACCCTAATGTTACATTTTATGCCAGTTTCTGTGGTTCAGTTATTTGACCGGATCCATTGATGTTGTGAAAACATACATGAGCAGGCAACCCCATTGTTTTATATTATTTGTAGTTTATAATGAATATTTTCTACTTCTGTTTACCAAAAGTGCATCTTCCTTCTCCCCACATTCCCTTGTGAAATATCTCTTATTTAATTTTAGTACGGTGATGTGCTGGCATTGAATACTTGCATTTGCCAGCTAAAATGTGGGTCTCTGGAGAATATCAGTTGCAGCAGAAGTTCAATTAACTGTTTTTCTTTTCCCCTCAAAATGATTGGCCATATTATATCATTTGTGTTGATCTCTTATGATGAGGATGTTCATTTTCTTCTCCATGCATTCTCAGACCAGTACCTGCATTTTGCGGAAGTACAGTGGACCTGTTGATATTTGGCTGTCCATGTTATTACCGCTGAGATACGCTGACGGAATGACGCACTGCCTGCTAAATGAGCATCCCCGGAAGAGCTTTCATGCTATGGCAGAACATTCAAGCCAATGGATTTGGTATGTATCCTGTCGCAATTTGAAACGTAACCAATCTGCTTCCTTTACATTTCTGTTTTTCCTCTGGGTCAGATATTTTCATTTTGTGTGGCTTCATTCTGCAGGTTCCGCAAGCTTTTTGTGTCATTTTCCAGTTATACTTACGTGAACACGCTTAGAAAGATCAAGGAGGAGGTAAAGAAGAGTTGAAGAAAAATATTGAAAAGAATTTCACTCGTGGAAGTGATTTTCTAACTTATTTCTATGCTGAGTTTGTGTGTTTTCAGAATGATGTTGCCATCCATTGAATTTCAATAAACTTTCTTTCGCATCTTCTTCCATGGTTTATTAGCGCCCACCATAAACTATTGTATCACATGATCCCTGCTCTTCTATTTATAGATTTGAACTTGATTGGTGGCGGGCAATATGTTACAATAATCCGAGACAATCTAGTTTAGATCAACTAAAATATGACTTGAGATACGAGACCAAAAGAATACGCAAAAAGAAAAGTAAAAGAAAATTGTTAATTTTAAGGTCTAATAATCTGATGTTAAGATTAAAAAAAATATATAGTGTTGAAGAAGAAAATCCAAGATAAATCGAGGTAATTTAATCAGCTAATAGTCTATTATATAAGATTGACATGAAAAAATCAAAAGAAAAATTTAGAACAAAATTCAATAAAAAAGTAGACGTTTTTTAGGACATTTACATAATTGACCTTGCAAAAAAACAAAACCAAAAAAGCCTCTAGAATTAAAGCTAGTTTTTTTTTTAGTTTAAACATCAAGCATGGCGTGATGACAAAAAAATTGTTATTTGCATAACATGTTTTGAATTCTAGTCAGGATGTATATTCTTTGTAAGAATCTGGAACAGCCAGGGTTTTACTCGTTCAGCTAGACCTATAAAATACACATTCTAAAGTGGGGTTTTCTTCGCATTCAAAAAAATAATTGTATATTTAAAAAGTAAATGATCAAATCATCCCAGGTTAATAAACAGATAATATTTAGATTCTCAAGAAAAGACTATACCCTGCTGCCAAGTCAAATGTTTAGTGCAATGAAGAACAAATGGTTAGTAGACTGCATGAATTCATGGTGTTTAACTATGCATGTTGAAGGTGTTTATGGTGGCCAACTGGTCTGCCTACAACAATGATGGGAAAATGCTCCTGACCTGCAAGAAATTCTCATTTTTCAGAGACATTGCAGGCAACAATTACAATATATATTTGGGTTTTGGATGGATCCTAAATACTCCAAAATAATATTACACTCGGTGAAACGAGTACAGAAACAACAAAGTCCAGTTTCAACATAAACAATGCTGAATCTTATTCATCAATAAAAAACTAGTCTTATCTACTTAAATGGAAGACTTCAAGCAGCGGTGTGTAAAAACGCTGCTGAACAAAGGATAGCCTTCACTCCTTTCTGATCTTGTTGTCTCTTCGTTAGTGAAGATTTCAATGATTTCTATTACACTCTACAATTCAACCAATCAATTATGCCCTCCATGATTTCTTCCCGTTCTGGTTCAAATAGGAGATCATGCAAGTAACCTTCTAATAGTTTGATTGTCTTGTCTGTAGAGGATGCTTCTTCGTAAAGTTTTTGCGAAGCATCCGGGTCAGTTACAGTGTCAGCAGCACCATGAAGAACAAAAAATGGAACTCGCAATCTTTTCAGATTCTTCTGTAAATACGCTGTCGTTCGGAGAATTTCATAGCCGGTCCTTACCCTGACAGGTCCGGTGTAGACTAGTGGGTCCGAATACTTAGCCACTAGTGCCTCTGGGTCGCGAGAAACTGGCATGCCCTTCTTATTTGATGTATTAAGTTGGAAAGTTGGTATAAAAAATGACATAACTGGGGCTAGCATCTGTCATGGCCAAAAAATAAGGGCATCACATATAGTGATTTGATTTCTGTTCTCATATCAACAAAGTACCACCCAATGTCTTTCTATAGTTTATGAACTAGAAAGTCAAATATAACAGAGATTCTTACCACAACCAAAGGATGGGATGGCTGAATTCTTATTGCAGGTGAAGTCAATACCACACCAGATACACTGGCTTCGACTTTTGGATCTATCATCGCCTGCAAATTTACTCAAAAAAAGAAGTGAAAATTGTTAGAGAAATAATTACATGAACCTTGATTTCACATGTTGTGATTGGATCTTGCCATGCAATACAGAATAAGTGCATAAACCCAGGCATACACATTAACAGGGAGCTTCTGCTAAATGATATATTTAGAGAAATACAAGAGACTATAATTGCAAAGAAACCATACCTTGAGAACAATGGCTGCACCTGTTGAGTGCCCAAAGCAAAAACATGGAAACCCGGGATTTTCTGTTAAGATCTTGTCAAGAAATGATTTCTGTACAATGTTGGACAAGAATAGAGTGCATTTAGATTCATCAGATGCAAAATAAACCCATCAGCATCTTGTGGATACAAATCAAAACATACCAAATCATCAACAGCGTAATCAAGAGAATGAACATATCCATGTAGACCATCACTTCCACCATGTCCTAGTTTGAAGAAAAGGATTGAACAGTTTAGAAAACATACATAAAAGACAACAAAAACTCATGAGCTAATTTTCAGAAGATACTGCACCATGTAATCTAATTAGCAAAGCAGCAAGTTGCAAACAGAAACTATGCAGCTAAAGTCCTTCAATATGAGTGGCTACACATCGGCCCTCACACCCATACCAAACGGAGAGGGATGTGGAAATGAAAATGTAACTTACAAAGATATCATTTTAATAATAAAAAAAAAATGTTCGTAAAGTGAATTGGATTGCACATGGAAATCAAAAACGCATAAAATAAAGAAACTTTTGCTTAAGCCATAAAAAAAAGGGGCATCCAGCTTTCACCAGCAAATTTGAATTGCAACAGAAATATCAGATCTTAATTCAGGTGTCAATGTTGTCACTCGGTTAACATGACATGAGCACAGTTATGTGCCTTCAAACTGAAGGCTTGTTCTGCAATGTGCTGACATCAGGCATGGGATCATATTTTCTTCAGTATTTTTCTAAAGTTCGACACTAGTCAAAAACATTACTCCTAAGGAGAAATTTACAAAGGCTAAGCACACAATATCTTTCTTTTTCCCGCCTCTTTAGCTCATAAAGCTGGAAAACATATTAGAAG
The DNA here is from genome assembly GCA_027405865.1 of Salix purpurea. Taxonomy (NCBI): domain Eukaryota; kingdom Viridiplantae; phylum Streptophyta; class Magnoliopsida; order Malpighiales; family Salicaceae; genus Salix; species Salix purpurea. The sequence continues at coordinate 6,056,027 of JAOWLH010000034.1, read as the reverse complement.
ACCATGACAGAGAAGCACACAATATCTTTCTTTTTCCCGCCTCTTTAGCTCATAAAGCTGGAAAACATATTAGAAGACCATGACAGAGAAGCACTAGTCCTCCCTTTTGAGATTTTCGGAAAAAGTGAGGCCAGACACATGCATGCAAATAACAAGCTTACTTATTAAGAGTAGCTTCACATGTTACTTTTTGCACCAATGGACAGAAAGCCCAGATCCTGCAACACCCAAATATAGATGCATTGTTGAAGAAGATTGCAAGTTCATGAAACAGTTAAGGAGAAACAATGCATCAAAGTGGGGATTATATATTAGTTTTTCTCCCATCAATTGTTAGTGTTAATATAATTTCCAGCTCGGATTTGGATTCCACTTCTACCATGAACGTAAATAATATTCAGCGAGAAGTGAGAACTTTTAACCAAGGAAACTAAAAATACAAGTGACTGATGGATTTTTCCTTTCTTTAGCATGAGAATTTCATAATTATTCGCCCAGAGCATCCATCATAGCACAGGTGATGAACTTGTGGAAATATAATGTTCAAGGTAGCACATTTGACATACTAAAATAGACAACTTATTTCTTCCAGTTTGCACTCCTTACTAATTTTGTAGAATCAATGCCATAAGCATTAACTCGAAATACAATCTTAACTTTATGATCCATCCAGCTTCACATGATCCCCTTAAGAAACAGTGGGAGTAAACCAAGCTGCTCTGCAATATCATGAGCAGATAAAGAAAATGACCATTGTTGAAAAGGTTTTTTAAGAATGTAAAGTCAGTATAACAACCTGAGTTTTATAACCCCTCTTGATAAGAGATTTTTTTTTTTCCTTTTTGTGTCACTGCATAAGCTCAAGGGAATCCTATAGAGAGACAACTCAGTCTCTTTTAAGCATCGTGATTGTATGAAATATGATTCCAACACCTTTTAATGAATCAGAAACCACAAATCTTGGCCTCTAGAGAACTCATCGAATGATTAAGATTATACCCATGCCAGAGGGGGGCAAATCAAGACATTTGTCAAGAAGACATGAGATTGTTAAGGAACCATCTTACCTAAAAGCTTAAGCTTGTAAGTGAGGCCCCATAATATGATTTATATTATTCTCTAACACACCCCCTCAAGTGAAAGCCCTTTGGGCTTGAAACTTGCACAGGCCCACATCACCTTGTGCTTGGTTTTTATCAAATAGAATGGGGGTGGTGAGATTCGAACTCGTGACCGCTGGGTCAACAAAGCTCTGATACCATGTTAAGGAACCATCTCACCTAAAAGCTTAAGCTTGTAAGTGAGGCCCCATAATATGATTTATATTATTCTCTAACAGAGATCATACTATCATATGCTTTTCAATTCCATCTCCACAAAGAAACCAAAAGGTTATGTTCGAAGAAAATAGTTGTCAAAAATTAAAACTCTTCAAGTACGAGACAGACACAAATTCCACCACAACTATGATCACTAAAATGCAAGGTAGTGATATCAAGCAAGCACGAAGAGATTATTTTGTCTAATCAGGAATGAGAAATCCAAACAACCATGTAAAATTTCAAACTTACCAATCCAATCCATTCCATACACCTTAAACCCATGAGCATTCAACTCCCTTGCAAAGTCATTATATCTTCCACTGTTTGTAAAGAATGGTATTGTGAGATAATAATCAAATAATAGAATCAACAGAAAATGAGTTCCAAATGGACCATTCGGCACATAAACAAACCTGTGTTCATTCAAGCCATGCATCAGAACAACCAGCCCCCTAGAAAAGATATGTGATTTGATGTTAGGACATAGCACCAGGAAAGCATGAGTCGTTGTACTCTTCCAGATAAAAGTAAATGGACAAACCGATAACAAATAAAAACCACCGTAATTAATTTCATAACAAGAAGAAGATTCGAAATTAGTAAAATTTTATATCAAGCATGAGGTCACCTAGTGACTCATAGTCACTATGGAACCAAAAGAAAAGAAGATGAAAACAGCATCACTTTCTTCACACTGGCATCAATAACATATGCTTAATCCACCTACAGTTGGTTGTTAGTAAGTACGGAATAACAATACGATGTACTATTCTCTATTAAGATTTGAGGTTATACAGATTTAAGCAGGCAAAAAAAAGATGATGATGGAAACAGCATCACTTCCTTCACACTACCATCAAGGATATATGCTTAATCACCTACATGTAGTAGTCAGTGAGCTACAGAATAAGGACAGGATGTACTATTTCCTACGAAGAATTGAGATTATATGGATTAGCAACGTGTGAAATCTCACAATTAAACAAATTGTCTCATTAATGACATGCAATATTTTAGCTTTTGGCTTTTCCAGTTTATCATTTTCTTGGTATTCCAAAAGCATGCCAAAATATTCCAGCAGCAGCAGGGCAGTGTCCTTAAAAATTCTCTGCAAAATCTAGTTACTAATTCAATGAAAAACCATGAAGCTAGACTTAACTTTCAAAAATTTAAAGTTCTATCCTGCTAAATTTGTTACTCAAGGGTGTCAACTGTCATGATGGTCAAATCTGCATCATATGTGTACAGTAAGCATGGTATGTAAGAATACTGGTTCCAGCATGTGTATTACACACGTGATTTGATAATCACAGCACATTTGACTGTCATTATGCAACTCTATTACCTAGTGGGTCATCAACTCGACAAGTTGGCACAATTTCACCTGGTCCCTTCCTTCCTCCTTCCCTTGTCAAGGTGGTATTCTAACAATAGAAATGGACTCGAACTTGCTGCTCTGCTTAAGATAAATTCATTTTTGCTGTGTCTGATAAACCAATTAGAAACCAGAATGTGAATGAAACCTATTTATTCCCTTTAATTGTGATAATCCGACACAAAACTATAATTTAAGATGTTTCATTTTCTCATAACTGAATTTTCATATGAAGCATCTGCCAAATCATGTTTAAGAAGACATTCCAATCCATTAGACTCATGTGCCTATAGATGGGCTTGTCAGAAAATATATGTGGTTGTCTCAGACACTACAAACAGTATTAACAGCAATGAATTCAATCTCTCTGATGCAAGTGGCATTTTGAAGACTGTGGCACCATAATGCAGGTGACAAGGGAAGGAGGAAGGAAGGGACCAGGTGAAAGAGATGTTGGGTTTAAAACCAGAAAAATAGCCAAGGATAAATAATAAAGCTTTACATGAGTACTACAGTTCTGGGGGGGCAGTCCTTCTTCAGATAATTATTAGACCAATCTGCTCAGACCATATTATTCCTTCCAGACAAGGTGGTATTCTAACAATAGGTTATAGAAACAATAGTGATGTCCAGGAATATGTTGTCTAATTAATCAGTGCTGTTGGAAATGCAGCCATCTATGATGCAGCTCATCAAGTGAAGGCAACGCATCAAAATATTTTAAACACGAAACTCGTCTGAATTGTAGCATTCCAGAATTCAAGAGGGCGTTATGAACAAGAAGAATAAGCATGAAATCTATATGCACATTCCAGATAGTGACATAACTCAGCTAAAACAAACCAGGAAACAGGTTTCCAATACAAGTGGTGATAAAAGCAAGAAGAACATTTAGGTGATCAATCTGCATATTCCTTGTTCCAAACTCAAGGAAACAGTTAGGCCATAATTAAATTACTTAATGCAAACAAGAAAACAGAATCTACTAAACTGGAATATGATATTAAAGGCATAATCATTTCCAAACATTGGGAAAAATTATCATAAATCATGCCTTTTGCAGAAACATTTTTTGTACTAATTTATTTTTCCTCAAATATGTTGCAAAAACAAGAACAAAAACCAAGAAAAGACCTTATTCTCACTTCCCATTTATTCAAGCAATTCGGTTTCCATATTCTTCAGTCTTAAACTTGAATTTTCTGCTAACAGCAAACAGGACTCTCCTTTCTTTTAATCATCCAATTACCAAAAACATGAGGAAGTGTCCTTGTTTGTATCATAATCAAACACGATCCATCAAATTAATTGAATTATCACCAATAAACAAACAGCTGATCAACAACTCAAGCCCCTTGAAATTAATTAATTGAGACAGAATCATAATAATAAAAACATCAAATTCAACGAGCATACCTGATTTTAGCAGAAACTGGGGTCCACAACTGGGTAAAAAGGGTGTCACCCCGAGCAGTAACAAACAGTGAAAATTCCCTGACCGTATTGGTGTCATCATCATGTAACACCCTCTTTATCGCAATGGCCCGCCTGCCCCCAACTTCCGGGTCCACCACCGCCGTCACCCCACCACCACCACCACCACTCTTCCACGGTACAATTGTTGCCGGGACCCGCAGCTTGGTCCGGTGGACCCCGCTACTACTTTCCCGCAACAACCTACCATCCTTGGGTTTCTGATCACCTGACGAAGACGTAGATGACCCCCTCGCCGCCACCGCTGCCGCCACCACCATCCGTCTCCGTCCGCGGAAAGGGGCTAAAAGTAGCAAAAAGAATGCATTTATCAGCATCAACAAGCTTTTTAACGTTTGAACGGAAAATAATGCAGTAATTCTCCCACTTGCACCGGACGTTAGAAGATAGGACGGCGATGATGGTGTTGCTGCGTTTGAAGCCATGGGTTAATCCCTAATTGCTTGATAACTACAGGTGCCTTTAAATTCTTAAAATTTGCTCTTGGTTCTGTCTTGAAAATGATTCTTTGAACATAAAACATAAAAAAAGGGCGAAAGCGAGGTTGTTTATATCGTTAAGAAAACGATTGTTGTTTATATAGCATAAACAGAGAGAAAAACAAAAAGGAAATGGTGGTTAATTTAGTGACATATACACCCTCAGAATTTTTCTCATCGACCAAACAAAGAAACCACCTGCTCTGGTTTGCCCATACTAGAAGCTTTTTATATAGAGCGCCCTCCTGCCATTTAAAATAAATAAATAAATAAAAACTGATTTTTTACTATATTACAAAGTTCAGAAAAATGAAAGAAAATTATTATTATTAGTATTAATACCATGTTACTTTTATTAAAATTTATAAGAACTTGTTGCTTAGTTTGCGTTACAGTTTATTTATTTTCTAAAATGTCTCTTAAATTTTTTTTTATTTAAAATATATATTGAATGAATATTTTTATATTTTTTAAATAATTGTTCTATATTAATATTAAAATATATATATATATATATATATATATAAATAAATAATAAAAACTTGTTGTATATCGTAAGGAATTCGTAATCCATTGACTATAACTGTATATGAGGTTCGAGATATGACAGGTGTCCATTGCATCCTATGAGAATTTGATTTTTCAATAAATAAGTAGTTAAAAAACTAATTAGTCCTCAATTTTATTGCCAGTGACTAGTTAGTACTTAACCTTCAACTGCTTGCAAATGTCTCCCCGGTTATTCTTTAGTTTCACTCATATCCTCCCTCGTACATTTTCCTTGGCCCAAGCCAACAGAAATCGGTTGCCACATCAAGCCCATGGTACGCTGCTAAGAATTTGAAAATAAAATAAAGTCAATATTCTTTAATCTAGATTAATAATCTTACTAACTTGCTTGATGCACAATTTACTTTAAAATTTATATCATCAACGACAAAAATATATAAAATTGAGAATTATCTTGCATAATCATTAATTATATAAAACAAATTAAATGGGAGTAAAGAAAAACATAAATAAATATTTTTTTTTTTTTGCATGTGCTAGTACATCTTTTTTTTATATCTTTCAAAAATTAACTCTAAAATGAAAATAATTTGGATGGAGGGACCGCAATGAGAACATTTCTCAAAAGCAGAGGGACCAACTGAATTATTAAAAAATAAAGGGACCGGCACGTACAGTAAATTCATTTATAGATGCAGCTGTCTACCTCCAAAACTTCTTCAAAACAACAACAATATTTTTGATTTTCTTAATTTCCATGTTTTTTGGATCAATAAAAATAAATAAATTTCAAAGCTCAGTGTTACGTGGCATACTTTTAACACCTATATTATTACATGAAATGCAAAAAGGTTTTGTTTTCACACTTTAAGATTCAATTTAGTCCTTCCGAAGCATAAATTAGGCAGGAAACTTAACCATGATCTTAAAGATAAGACTCGGGAGGCGTAGAGATGTGTGGATTAGAATTTTCTTTCATGACGATTGGCATCAAAATTATAAAATATTATTGAATTGAAACAAGTCTAGACTAATTAAGCTAATATTGTTGCTCGGAAAATAAATATGAGTAGTTATTTATTAGTGCTTGTTTATTTTTGTGTTTTAAGAAAAAAGGATAAAAAACATTTTCCTTAAAATACAAAATTTATGTTTCATATTATTTTAATGTGATGATGCTAAAAACATAATATATATATATATATATATATATATATATATATATATATATATATATTTCCAAAAAAAAATAATCACTATAATAATATCAAATAAGCTCTAAATATTTTGTATATAATAATAAAAAATATTTTTTTTTCGTATAAATTGGAAAATATTATTTATGTTTTTTTTCATTTGTATATATCTCTCTACCAGGTCAGGCATAGATATATGCATTAGTAATTACAATTCACAAGTAATTATTAAGATGTTTATTATTTTGGAAATATATTGCATTTCAAAATATTTTTATCTGAAAATATATTAAAATAATATTTTTTTAATTTTTAAAAAATTATTTTTAATGTCAACTTATAAAATGATCAAAAAAAACTTAATTTAAAATAAAAAATAAAAATAATATTTTGAAAACATAAAAAATTATAATTTAAAAAACAATATTTTAAAAAAACTGTTTTTTAAATAAACTTCTAAACACCGCATTAATATCCATGTAAATAAACACAAATCATTAAAATGTGAATGCGCATCTCATGATCGAGACAGGTAGCATGAATGGTCACAATGGAGTCGTACATCAAAAAAGATTGAAAAGGAACCGGAAAATAAGAGAAGAATATCATGGTAATTCGTTTCAAAATGTTTTAAAAACAATTTATAGATTTTTTTATATATATATATATATATTTGTATTTTCATATCATTTTTATATTTATATTAAAAATATTTTTTAAAAAATAAAACATCTGCTAATCTTCAATTGTATATAGATCTGCTGCTGCGAAAAATACAGAAGAAAATATTTATTTTCTATATTTTTAAAATATAGAATAAATTTATTTTAAAATAAATTTAAAGTGTTTTTCATTTTTTATGTGTCCAATAAGAATTCGATTTTATTTCTATTTTTTGCAATAATTAAAAAAAGATAACTCAATTAAATTGTATCAGTCTCAACATTGAAGCTTTTGCGAAATTTCCACGAAACTTTTTCTCCCTTTACAGATTTGCCCCTATTGTGCATTTTCATTAGCTTAATAGAAATTGGCAACAACCTCCTCGTTTCAAATTATCTATAAATAAAAAGTCAAATCATGTGATATAATTCATGATATATATATTTAATATTTTCTTGTTTATTTATAAAAATGTTTTTTAAATTTAAATCTAATTGATAAAAAAAAACGTACAAATAGTTATTCACATTGAATAGATAAATATATTTAGATTAAATAAGTGTGGTCTAAAATAAATTCGTTAAAAATAATAAAACAATTTAAATTATACATAGGTTTATATAAGAGAGGCGCTAACTGAATTGTGATCTGAGTAAAATAAATAAAAAATTATAATTATAAGTAGGTTTGTGAAAGTTGAATGTTAATTACATTTCAATTTGGGTAAATAATTTTGCATTTTGTGAAATTTAATGCTACACATTATGGTTAAATATTATTATAAAATTAATTACATGTAAATTAAAAACAACATTGTTAAAATTAATTATCATAGGTTATGATATATACATTTACTAGCATAATTAGTGAGATAAATACATGGTGGTTTAAATATAATTATAATCAAATTAAAAAATATACAAATAACTGAATAACGGAAATTGGGTCACCCAAAACTATATGACTTCTAAAAATAAATCATGAAAAATTACTCTATTTATTTTTTATGCAGTTTCCGAAAAAATCATATCCATTCCTTTAAAATTATATTATACAAATTTTGTGTAATTGATTTACTCACAAATACAGCTGGAATTTATATTGATGACACGTGTGAAAAGAAGGAACGCGGGTGGCCGGTGGCGTAATGGATAGCCGTTGGTCCGGGTGTACATACACGTGTGTGGTCGACTAGCGGGGTGTTTGTAAAAGTAACCGTGATTTTTTTTTTTTTCTCTCAAAAATACTTTTTGAAAAGTTGTGCTAAACATCCACCGGTGTGCTCTGGAATATTCATTGTAAACGTGTCAGAATTTAACTGGTTTCAACAACTAAAGGTGAAGAAAGGGGCAAAGGGCCCTACAAAACTACAGTAACCTATGATGATGCGGTCCGGGTATAATACAAAAACAGTCGAGTCTCTATCCAATCTGCTGCTGCTGCTTTATAAGCTTATGGTGGATATGAGCATGCCAATCTCTATCCAGCAGCTTTTTAGCTCTCATAAACATAATTTTTTATGTTGTATTTTGGTTTTTATACTTTTATTTTTTTAGTTTTGTTTTGATCCCTTGATTTTTTCAGTCCTTCTAAAATAGTTTTAAATTTTTTGTTTGTATCTATACACTTTTACTCTTAGTTTAGATTTTTAATTTTTATTATTATTTTTATTTGTATTAAATGCAACTCGCATTAAAAAACATAATAAGTTTAGCTTTGATGATATAAAATGTGAGTGAAACTCTTTCTTAAGCATGTATAGTTAAACTTGAAATGTTTGAAACACCACCGCTGGTACCTCTTCTGTTTGTTTTGTTTGAGGCTACAAAAGTTGTTTTATTGTGCTCTAAAAAAGTAAAATTACCGGACACCCCAACTAACAATTCTTGGTTTTTGTCTTATTTGAGGGTATTATGATTATTGTACTATGCACAAAACTAAAAAAAAAATGAAAATACCTCTAGTACCATGATATTATTTTAAACACATTTTACATAATAAAATGAATATATAAAAAAGTAATATACATTTTTAGAAGTTTTACGACGCCGCACGCGCCATCCAAAATGTGCATGAGCTCTGAAATTAACATCACACCCATAACACTGCGATAGAAAATATAATTGGTAAATTACCAATACATCCCTATAACCAACTATTGGATTTTATCTTATAGGGGTATATACGTACTTATAGAACTCGTGATGCGCATCAACTGACCTAGACACCCCGATTATAAAAAAAAAGGTCCGAGGATTAGTCATGGTGCGCTTAAGCTAACCCAAAGACCCCTGGTTATAAAAAAATATATAAGTGAAAGAAAAAAATAAATAAACAAAAAAAAACAAAAGCTTAAGTTGGCCTGAAGACACCGGTCATAAAAAATATATAAGTGAAAAAAAAGTATAAGCATGAAAGCACTGTAGCAATCCATATTGTTTTTTTTTTTTAAATCAGTCCGGGAATTAGTCGTGGTGCACTTAAACTGGACCGGAGACCCCAGTCATAAAAAAAATATATATAAGTGAACAAAAAAAAATATAAGGAAAAAAAATAAAAAATAATAATAAATTGATCTGGGGATTAGTCATGGTGCATTCACGCTAGCCTGGACACCCTAATTATCAAAAAACAAATTTGGTCCGGGGAGTGGTGGTGGTGCACTTAAGCTGACCCGAAGATTCTGGTTATAAAAAAAATATATAAGTGAAAAAAATGAAAAAAAGAGCTTAAGTTGGCTGAGAAACCATTGTTATAAAAAAATGTATAAGCGAAATAAAACAAAAAAAATATATAAGCGTGAAAGCACTGTAGCAATCCATATTGTTTTTTAAAAAATTCAGCCTAGGAATTAGTCGTGGTGTGCTTAAGCTGGCAGGAGATCCCGATTATAAAAAATAAATATAAGTGAATAAAACAAAAGTATAAGAAAAATAATATATATACCAGCAGAAAAACATTTTAGAAAAAAAATATGTGTCCAGGGATTGTTATGGTATGCATAAGTTGGCCTGGACACCGTGGTTATAAAAAAAAATGGATATGGAGATTAATCGTGGTGCGCTTAAGGTACTTTGGACACCCCGATTATTAAAAAAACAAAAAAAATATATAATAAGAAAAAACAAAAAAAAAATAATAAGGAAAAAAGGAAAAAAAAAGGCAAAATAAGAAGAAACAAAAAATGGTGGAAAAAAAAAGAAAAAGAATAATTAGGAAAAAAAACGTAATCAGAAAATAAAAAAAAAAGTAAAAAAAAAAGCAAAAATAAAAAAGAAGAAACAAAAAAGGAAAGCACTGTTGCAATCCAAAGTGCTATGTGTGGGGATCTACAATATTTTCCACACATAGTTAGTGTTTTGTTAATAATCAACTCCAAATTAGCATATTTTATGATTAAATCTGATTTCGGGAAAAACGCACTGTAAATTTAGTTAAATAAGTAAAATATTGATTATTTTATATTGTTATAAAAAATATATGCTCTGACTTGAATTCGAGACTTGTTGCATAAATCATAAGTTTTTTGTCATTATGTCACAACCCTTAGAGACATTAGAGCAACAAATGTTATATTATGAATTAGCTTAATTTTTAATGTGAAAAAACTCTAAGATGTTACTAATATTTTTTTAAAAAATATTATGAGAGGATTGATTTGATTTGAACTGACAAAATTATAGTTTCATTTAAAAAACAATAATTAAAATGACATGTTTTTAAGATTTTGAAATGGAAACATATTTGAATATGAAAGGATTGAATTGAAAAAAAAATCAATTAAAAAAATATATCAGAAAATATTTTAGAGCTTTGTTTGAGAGTGTAATAGAAGTTATTTTTCATTGTGTTCTTTTTCTTTTAAATGCATCAAAATAATAATAAAATTTTATATTTTTTTTGTATTTTGACATTGACACGTCAAAACTATAAAAAAACTCTAAGAAAATATCGACTTGAATCATTATAAAAAATAATAGATTTGAAGAAGTGTTGCTCAACCGCACTCTTAAACAGTATATTGTCTTAGTTTACATTAGGTTAATAACAAGCTAAACTTGCAAATTGAATAATAAGACTGAAATAATCTTATAAAAAATAAAAAATTATTATAATATTTACTTATCAATCAACAACATTTAAAGGATATGATATTAATAAAATCCAAACCAACTGGATTAATCTATAAACTTACAATCTAGTTTACGAGGACCCCATAAAAAAATAAATAGTAAAATTGATCAATAAAACACAATAATTTAAAAGATAAAAATAACATTATAAAAAACAAATTGAAAAGAGAAACAATATTGAAATGTAAAATCACAAATTGTCCCGCAATAGCTCTCCGGCACCTGCAGGCCCCGGCTTACCTTGCTACACCCATCTGAATTAAAATTAATTGCTTGAGCGTGATGATTTTGGTTATTTTTTTAAAAAAATTTTATTTAAAAATATATTAAAATAATATTTAAAAATATATTAAAATAATATTTAAAAATTATTAGTATAAGAAAATAATCTAATAACATTAAAATATTTTTAATTTTTTGTTCATTTATATATATTTTTAATCCGGCTATCAAACTTAAACTATATTGATTTATGTTTTGGATAGGTAATTTGGTTCATGTTGCTTTTTTTAGTTATCAAAGTAAAATCACTGAATTACAGTACAATAGAAAACATTATCGGTTGATCACATCCCGACAATAAAAAAATAATTGTTTTGGTATTAATAGTTTCAATTCAACAAAAAAAATTGAAGTTAATAGAGAATTTTTTCCCAATTTAATTTGTATATTTTGACCCCTTTTTTTAGAGGGTATAAAATACATTGAAAATACATTGTATAATTTAAATTAAAGAATACATTTAAAGAATATACTATAACTTTTTTAGTGATATCTTTATTATTATGTAATAAATAAATAAAATATTTTAAAAAATATGTAATTAAACGAAGCCAAATTACTTGGAGCTATTTGACATGTCAGCTTGTGATTTTAACTATGAATTGGGCCTTCTCCATGTGATATAGGGTTTAAATGGGCTGGGCCAAACATTTGCTCTCCGTCGAATTGATTGAACTTGTTGGTCTTCATGGATCTAGGCACCCCGCTAATTTTAATGAACTCTTCAAACAAAACTTTGAAAGGTTATTAATAAATGGGATTTTAAATAGAATTGTTAAGATTTTAGGATAAAAAATATAATTAAATCTAAAAAAATATCAGAAATAAAATAATTATATTTAACACGTTGATATACAATAAAAATATAAATATATAAAATACATGAAAAGCATGTTAAAATAGCAACTAAAATCATTTATTATTCACTTAAAAAATATCATTTTTGTAGATAAAATCTAATTCATATCAAAGTGAAAAAATTATACGAATATATTAAAAATAGGTATTTGTTTTGGGACAATCCAACTTATATGCATAGAAAAAAAAGTGGTATCAAACATGGATAAAGTAAGGATAAACCCAAAAAAAAGAGTTAATAATCAATAAATATTTTTTAGATAAAATATATTTTTAAAATATTTTTCATATAAGAGTTATTTTATATACCCTCGTTGCTTTTCGAGTCGAATCAAAATTATTCTTGAACATAAAATATACTCAAGTTGTAGATAACTAACAAATATTTTTATGACAAGATATTGTTGTTGCGAGTCAAATTATTGACTTGATTCCCTACTTAACCTGAATTTCATATCAAACTGTGTAAAAGTTATTTTGACATGATCTATTTGATTTGATTGTCCAAAAACAATTAAGATAATTGTTAAAAATATATGTGAATAATTTTTTTTTTAAAAGAAAGAAAATTAAAGAAAGGAGGAGATGGAAAACAAGGAATAAAAAAGAAGAAGGAAAAAGGTCGTTGATGAATAGTGAAGCTCAAAAGTATTTTATAGAAAATCTATGGACAAAATAAAAAAAAAAGATGAAAATAATAATATTTTTTTTGCATTTTACATTATGGTCCTCTCACCTTTTATTTATCTTTTTATTACAATTTAAAACTTTATCTTATAGAATCATACCACCGAAGGATTAAAATGTTTCTTAAAAAATATTCGGTAATGCGGTTACGAATATTTTTTTTTAAATATTGTGCAATTAAAGCATGATTATAATAATATTCATCTAGAGGGCCGACAACAGGGGAGGTGAGAATTTCGCTTCGCATCATCCACCGCCATCTTTATAATAATCAACATGCATACGCTTAGAAACTTGAAATTTGTTCTCATTGGACAGAGTTAGCTTTAGTTGTTCAGACACCTGTCGAGTTCTCAGTGGACAGGGTTAACTTTAGTTGTTCGGACACCTGTCCAGTTCTCATTGGACAGAGTTACCTTAGTTGTTCGGATTCGGACATATGTAGCTTGTGCCACGCAGCATATATACATGTAGATTTCTCCGAATCCACCACGCACGCGTCGTCCTCTCCAGGTCTCGGCGGATACGTGCGTTTTCCGTCTTCTTCAGAATTGATATTCACGTGGAATTATCGTCCGTCACATGCCGGCGGCATAGAATATTCTATACTATTACTAGGGATTGTAAATTCCCACACATATGACCACTGTATAACTTCAATCCAACGGCTGGATTTGTGACGCAGCAAAAATCAATGTTTCAAAAATAAAATAAAATAATTATTTACGGAGAAAAAAATTGAATTGACAAAGGGTTTCGTTACACACACACACACATTTATAAATAAAAAAATAATTAAAAGTTATTTGAATTGAAAAGATTATATATAGTTTCATGATATTAAATCCCTAAAGGTACGGGGTTTTTTTGAATCTAAAAAAATTATTATTTAGAATATAAATAGAAAAATAAATACAAAAATTTATCTTTATCACTTTGACTTTGACCCAAACTTGTTCTATATCTCTGATTGAAAAAAAAAAAAAATACTTTTCTTCTTCTTCTTCTTCTTCCAGATTTGATTAATATGAACGGAATTAGTATAACCAGCCCTGTCGACTTGGTAGCAATCCACAGACTTGTTCGACTTGTGAGCCATATGAAGTTATAAACTACAGGCAAAATAGATGAAACATTTCCTTTGATCACCATTTTTTAAATTTTTTTGGCTTCTATTTTTATTTTATTTTTTTAATCATGGCACGAAATTACTGAAGAAGCAAGGTTCTATTGACAATTCTTGTTTATCTTTTGACCTTAATTTCTGTAGAAAAAATCGTTACATTATTAATTTTGTATTATTAATTGTATTTTCCTAGTTTAGAAGCACATAAATTATGCGGAAAAAACAAAAATAAAATTGTATATGCGATCTCAAATAGGTTAAGAAATATATAAAATAGATAAACATGGCCACCGGTTAATTAGATAATGCCCATATGCGTGTGAGAAAGTCTCTCTTTTTAATAAACTAATTAAAACTTGCTATGGAATCAAGCTCCCTTTTGTTTTATGTATATTACTATATTATTGCCCGTTTGCGTGTTATATTTTTTTTTAATATAAAAAAGTATAGTAACCCTAATATGTTTTCTAGCAAAAAAAAAATTAAATTGTGTGTGGTTTAATCTAAATTGACTCGGTCAACTTCAAGGATCCACAAATAATCTAGACAATTTTTAAAATATATAATTTGACTAAAAACAAAATTCAAGATAACTTATTTTTAAAAAAACTATTGGGATGAAAGCATATTGGATTGATTCAAATCAACTCGGGTTAATCTATTAAATTCACGATCTAGATCATGAGAATGAGATAATATCATAGAAAATAAATGAAAATTAAATATGAAACTCAATTCCCTATTAAACTAATGTTGAAGGATGAGAATGAAAAAAAAAAACAACTCAATTAAGAACATAGAAAAAAAACACTAAAGTCAACTTGGGTTAACTTATCAAAGTTGCAACATAAATCATGTGATTACTATAACTCCATAAAAACTAATTAAAAAAACTATAAAGCTCAATTTCCAATCAATCTAATGTTTAGGGATGAAATTAAAAAAAAAACTCAGTTAACCCGGACTATTCTACCAAACTTGCGATTAAGTTCATGAGACTATGTTAACCTCATAAAAAAATTATGACACTCAAATTTTAATAAACTCATTGTTCAATGTTGAAATTAAAAAATAAAATCAATCTAAACACATGACACAATAAAACAACCTGAGTTAATCCACAAAATACGTGACTCGAGTTATAAGACCGAGATAACCTTATAGAAAACAAACCAAATTAAATCATGAAGTTTTCTTTATAAATTCAATGCTAAATGATGAAATAAAAAAACAATTTAAAAAAAACTTGAGTCAACTAAGTTAACTACCAAACTCGCAATTTGAGCCATAAGACTAAAATAACATCATAATAAGCACACAAATGAAATCATGAAGTTTAATTGCTAACCAACTCAATGTTAAAAGATAAAAAAAAAAATGACAGGAAAGAATGAGATTTGCAAACTTTGGCTAAGTATATTTTACCTGGCTTTAACCTATTGTTTAGTAGGGGTCGTGTGTGTGTATATATTCATTGTATTTTTATTTTTATATTTTTTTAATTGTTTTGATGCACTATTATAAAAAATAAATATTAAAAAATAATATATATATATATATTGTAAAATATATTTTTCAAGTAAAAAAATTTTAAAAATCAAATTCTATCACACTCCTAAATAAAGTTAATAAACACTTAACTTTAGCTATTTAAAAATTGATTATGTAGAAATGTTTAGATTAATATTTTAATTTTGTATGAAAAATAAATAAAAACATATTTTTTTAAAATGAATTTGAGCTGGAATTTGTTTTTTCAAAACTAGCAAACATGAATTTCTTTTTATATTAAAATAATTAAAAAAGTAATTTTAAAACTAGCATACTTTATACTTTATTGGTTTGAGAGGTGCAGGTATCACAGGCACGTCTCACAATCAGTTTTTTCTTGTGTTTCAGCTGCGTGTATTAAAGTGTGGCTCACCAACAACTTCAATATTAATTTCCTTTGATATCTATAGATTTATTTATTCAATTATTTATTTATTTATTTCCTTTTCTTTCTATTCTACTCAAGCTCTTTTTGGTCCCGAATTTTAATTTTATTATTATAATTATTTCATCAATTAAACTTATTTTTACTTAAATTAGTAAAAAAACTAACAATTTTTTAGGCAAAAAATAACAATTTCATTAAAAAGTAAATATTGATTTTAATATTATGATTATTTCATCATTTAAACTTATTTTTTACTTAAATCAGTAAAAAACCTAGCAATTGTTTAGGCAAAGATTAATAATCGTCCTCAGGGCCATGACGTAATGACAAAAGACTTGTAATTTAAATAGTTAGTCTCAAATTCGAGTTAGGGCGTGTACTAATTGTAAGAGAATAAGACAATTAGAGTTTTATTTGCTCACATGAGCCTATAACATGCACTTTTCGGAAGTAAAATTATTTCGTATAAAAAAAATAATAATAATTAACAATTGCATTAAAAAATAAATATTAGTTTTAGATAAATATTGTTTTACTAATTTGGATAAAATTATGGAACTAAATATAAAAATAGGTTAGAAAAAAAAGGAATTATTTAGCATATATGTCTTAAGTTCCTCAGATAGAATCTGTACAACTAATTATAATTTTTTATACTGTGCAAATTTGAAAAGAAAAGAAAACAAAACTCTTTGAGCCGTTCAGCCGCCGATGTGCGGCGTCAACACGGTGTACGCGGCTACACGCCACTGGGCCAAAAATATCTGACCCGGGCATTTCTAAAATAAAAAAATAAAAAATAAAATCATAGGACAACCCGTACTCTGCGTGAGATAAAAGGACAACAGGGTCGTCCATAGTAGCAACTCCGGCGGCCTTGAAATTGATTAAACTTCAGTTCTCCGTTCCCCTTTTCTGTTTTTTTGTTTAAAAGATGTCAACTTTAACTGTTCCGCCACTGCTCTCATCCCCTAGAGATGATGCAATGCATCTCCACCGTGCTTTTAAGGGTATTTATTTACTTAGTTATGTTTCTTGATCATTAAGAAAATATGAAGAATTATAAATAAATGATATTTCTATAACTTGTTTTGTTTATCCTTCCAGGATTTGGAAGTGACAAATCTGCGGTGATCAATATCCTGGCTCATCGAGATGCAGCGCAGCGTGCTCTCATCCAACACGAGTACAGAGCTTTGTACGCCGAGGACCTTCCTAGGCGCTTGTCGTCGGAGCTTTCTGGCAATTTGGAGGTACCATATATCATATTTCAACTTTTTTTTATGAGAAAAACAGACATCTCATGTAGTTTTTTTTCCTTTTGCAATTCAGACAGCACTTCTGTTGTGGATGCATGATCCGCCTGGTCGTGATGCAATGATTGTCAGGCAGGCACTTAGGAAAGATTTATTAAATCTGGAAACTGCAACTGAAGTAATTTGTTCTCGCACGTCATCCCAGATACAAGTATTTAAACAGCATTACTATGCAAAATATGGGGTTCATCTTGAGCATGACATTGAATTACGGGCATCTGGAGACCATAAAAAGGTAAACTTTAGCAATCCATTCTTTCTAAAAAGATGTGCTTGATGGCTGGTAGATGTTTGTTGCTTTGATTGGGTAATATTCTTAGCTCGTGAATTGTTAGGCATCACATCTACAAAGATTTCGGACATGATAGGTCGGCCTTTGTTTCCTTGTTCATGCAAAAGCGTTGATCGACAATAAAGTCGAATTTCTCTGTAGCAATTTGTGGTTCTAGTTTTTCTACGCGGTTTAGATATATACTTTAGTTTTAATCAGCTACGAAACCTTACGTGGTATTTGCCTATCGTCACGATGTAAAATTTTGTGAGATGATCCTGTATGTTTTTAGGCCTCTAAAAAGTAAAATGAACCGAGAATCTCAAAAACAGATGTTTATTACTGAACATTTCGTTGCTGCTCGCCTTTCTAAGATTTGGGAATAGTGTGGCTGCTGCTTTAACCATGGAAAAGTTCAGTTGGACTTCCCAACCGTTAGATTTCTTTCTACTTGCAATAATGGAGTTTCACTGGAATAATTTGGGATTTTGTTTTTGTTAAAACAGTATTCGCCCTTGTTATAGAATTCTGTCCACTCTGTTTTTATGCCTGTCAATAGGGATTTCTAGTATGACCTTCCCCATCCACCACCTTTTCTTTTTCCACCCAGAATACATGTCAGCGTTTTTATTCAATATTCATTAAAGGAAACTGAAATTCCTGTATACTTGATTTAGCTCCTGCTAGCATATGTAAGCACGCCTCGTTATGAAGGTCGTGAAGTTGACAGAGCTATGGCTGAGAAGGATGCAAGGGCTCTTTATAAAGCAGGTGAGAAGAGATGGGGAACTGATGAGAAGACTTTCATCCGCGTATTCTGTGAACGAAGTGCAGCACATTTGACTGCTGTTGATTCTGCCTATCACGGCATGTATGGAAAGTGTCTGAAAAAGGTAAACTTTCTCAATGTTCTCTTACCTCTCTTCTATCTGTGGTTATTCTGTGAAGCAAATTCATCCGGAACAATTTCAGGCTATAAAGAACGAAACTTCAGGACAATTTGAGCATGCTTTGAAGACAATTTTACAATGCTCAGAGAATCCGGCAAAGCACTTTGCCAAGGTATCCTTCCACATTTTTAATCTCTTTGATTTGGTTCTCTCCGCTTCATCTGGTTCATGTGAAAACTTTTTCCCCCATGAAGTGAAGTATGGGATGCAGACAATCCATGCATTGAATATTATGGTTTCATTAAATTGTTTATTCGTGGCGGTAAACTTTAGCGATGTGTAGATGATAGGAATGTAGCTTGTTTCAAACGTGTGGTACACTCTTATGGAGTTTTCAGTGAATAACATTTCAGCAGTGCGGCCTTGGTGTTTTTTAAAAATCATCGCAAGATAGAGATCATGTAGAAATTAGGAAGAAAAATCTGAATATTGAAGATGACACAGATCGAAATTGATTTTGTCAAACGAGTCGGCATCTTCTGATATCGAGTAATAGTGAAGTGATGATACAAGCAAGCTCATGAGTTGGCCATCTATGGCGTGATCATTTCTACACCAGGGTTTCGAGCATAACTAATTATCATTTCTACACCAGGGTTTCGAGCATCTGGGTGAAACTTTGCAGTTCATTTATTTACCTGATATTATTATTTTCTATATTGAAGCCGACGATAAATCCTATCAATTTCATAAAACTTTGCAGCTGCTGCGCAAGGCGATGAAAGGCTTGGGAACCAATGACTCTGCCCTCATAAGGGTAATCGTGACAAGGACTGAGATTGACATGCAATACATAAAAGCTGAATATCGGAAGGAGTACAAAAAGACATTGAATGATGCAGTTAACTCAGAAACTTCAGGTCATTATCGGACGTTCCTTCTCGCTCTTTTGGGGCCCAACCAGTAGCTGAAGATTCTTGCTGCATATACAAACGCAATTCCATGGCCATGAATGCGAAATTGCAAGAAATTCTAGGCTGTTTTCAGTTCTTAGAATTGAGTAAATACGAAGTTCAAACTCGGTATTGTAGAGAAATTAGAACTGTTCTTGTGATTGTTGTTTCTTTGTTTCACTGTTGTTGTATTCTTGGACATGCATGTATGGATTTATTGTATCCATGTCGGCTTCTTACAGTGCGATGTTGAGTCTGGCAGGTGACAAACTGGTAGATAATTGTGTCAGGAATTTATTGTAATGGAAATTAATTTGGAGATTTCAATCGGAGTCTGTTCATTCACCCAGCAATCATGCAAAGCACAACCACTCAGTCATCAATACCACGGATTTAGCACTTCACGGTCCAAAATCTCGGTTAGAAAAAAAGAAGAAAAAATCCTAACTTTCTTGAATCTGTACCCTGATCACAACTCGAATTGTTTCACCATCATATTGTTGTAAGCTTTAGCTTCTGGGAAATCTAGTAACGCAAATAGAACTTAATTTTTTTTTTTGATAACCGGGGTGTTCGGGCCAGCTTACGCGCACCACAACTAATTCTTGGACTCACTGAACATCCTGCAAACCCAGTGAACATATAAGGCACTGCAGGGGTGACAAGCGTGCATGGTGGAACTTGAATCCTAGTGCAGAGAAAGGAAACAAGTCTCTTCAACCGCTAGGCCAAGACCCACTTGCAAATCTTAAGAATATGAGCAGGAAGCTATTAATTAACTGAGATACTATCATATCCAAATCACAAAGGAGCTTTCTCATTGTGAGAATAATAGCCAACTCTCCCCTGAGCTTTCTCACAAGCACCATCAAAGTCAGAATCACGGCAAAGAAACCCTAGTTGGGTGAAGAAGAAGTGGAGGACATGAACTTCTTGATGAGTAGGACAATGGATAGAGGGCCAGCATTTGCAATCTCTCTAAAGGTGGCCTGAACCCTCGGAGCAACTTCAACTCCTCCTCCAAGCCTCGCTCGCTCATCCTTGATTGCTTCCTCACAGAGACCACAGACCACAAACCCAGACCCCACCGAACCTCGCCCGCACCCAGCCTATGTATTCCAAAGTGCACTCTTCCCACATACCACAGCACCCACACTCGGCTCTCTCCACCACTTCTCCACTTGCCATTTCCCTCTCCGCTAGCCTCTGTGAAACTATTACAGCTCTACTTTCTTGTGCATGTACTTAAACTACTTATATATGGACACTATCTTCCACACTAATATTCTTTATTTGGAGGAAGCCTCCAAAACTGTCATGCCTTAGAAACTTACCTCATAAGTACGGAAGAGGAGATGGTTGAAGGAAATTGCATCAACCAAGTCTCTCTTGCACTATCATTTTGTCCAAGAAACATAGCATGGTGACAAAAAGCTTGTAAATTGAAAAACAAGTTTCGAGCGCGAGAAAGTGCGTTTTTCAGAGGATAAGATTTTCTCTAATTAAAAAAAAACCATTTTCCATTCTATCTATCTAACATGTATAGTTCCAGATACATGTGAACATTATTTTAGGTTTCATGTCTTCTAAAAGATAGAAGTAGAAATTATGTTTCCATCCTAGAGTATTCTTGAAACACCTTAAAAGTCAATGATCAGGAGGCATTATGTTTTATTTCCGACTTTTTTTAATAATATATATCGATCTATTTAAAAAAAATTTTGATAAATTATTGTGCATATTTGATATTGTGTTTCAAAAATATTTTTTTATTTAAAAATAAAAAAAAAATATTTTTTTTATTTTAAATTAAAATTTTAATGTTTCCAAACCATTTTGATGTAATAATATTAAAAATATATTTTTAAAATTATAAATAATATTTTAAACAATTTTTTTTTTAAAAACACAATCTTAACTACAATATTAAACATGCATCTAAAAAAACATGGTTGCTTAATCATAGACAAAGATGTAACGTTACTTATATAAACAAGCAATAGAACTATTAAACTAATATATTAAATTGTATAGCTTAGTACTAAAGTTTTTAAAAGAGAAACATAATCAAGTTCATAGGGGAAAATAATCTAAATAATATATATATACATATAAAATAAACTATAAAAAATAAACTACAGCAGAATTACAAAACATAGTATATCGGCTACAAATTAAGTATGTTATGTGTTTGATCAAGGATTGTGACATTGTTGATCTTGTCCTGTTCATTCACATAAAAAATTTCATAAACATTCAAAACATAATATATCGGCTGAAAACTTGTGACCAGATCTTTGGATCATTCTCAGGTGTAACAACGCCTGATCATCCGATATACTATGTTTTGAATATTTATGAAATTTCTGATACGAATGAACAAGGCAAAACCAACAATGTTAGAATTCTTGATCAAACCCAGAGCATACTTAATTTGCAGTGATATAAAACTGAATATGTAAGAGTTTAAAGGTTTAAAGAAATGAACCTTGAAATTTGTATTGAATTCAGAAGATGAGATATGTGTTTACAATGGAAAGATGTTGTATGTTTACAGAGGAATGAATATGTCATTCTTCTGCAGAGAAACTTGATGGTTTTCTAAGTTCTGCCCTTCGAAATGGATGAGAGTCTTCTTATATAGATGAAGACTGGCTGGAGAACCTTGAACTGTTGGCCAAAAGTTGTTCGTCCTTTTGTATGAGTAGACTTTGAGTGAGAAACACCTTTTGTAGTGGTAGATATCATTTTTTTGTAAAGAGAAATCTTCACACCGAAAGTTGTTTGCTCTTTTATATGAGTGAGAGACACCTTTGTAGTGTTAGGGATCACTTTTGTTGAAAATTCAGGATCAAAGTCAACCAAAGTCAACTGATTCCAAGTCTGCTGAAATGAAGAACTGGAGCTGCGAAGATCATCAAGTATTTTCCTTTATTGTTTTTATCATGTTTTAATTTAAGAGTTTATGTTTTAGTTAAGTAAGATCAAATTATATTTGATCATATCTTGTTGCTTTATTTTCGCAGATTTATTTCCTGTTTTTGTCTATTTTCCAGTTCAGTAGAAGTGATTGTAATGGACTGGAATTTCTATCTTTGTATTCAGTTTTTCTTCTATAAATAAAAGCTTAGGGATGGCAGTATTCTAACAAGAAATTCTGCCCCTTGTTCTGTGTTTTCTTGCATCAATTATTAGTTCTTTATACTTTACAATTTCTGGAAAATTCTGGGCAAGTTCTTGGTTTATAAGCACTGATTTGAACAGTGCTTGTTTCTTTGCGTCAGAAACAAAATTCTGACAGTGATTTGAACAGTAACTGTTCCTCACTGAATTTTATTTCCAACAAATGGTATCAGAGCCTGGTTGATCTTAGAAGGGTTGTGAGAAACACGAGAGAATTGTGAGATTTTTTCAAAGTTTTTAACTTTGAAGGGAAGGGGAGTGAAACACGAGTGAGGAATTTCAAATCAAGAAAATCATCTTGATTTTGTGTTTGCTTGATACGTAATTGACTACATACAGCCAATTACCCCTCCAGTTCTTTATTACGATCAAACCTACTCAAAACAACAACTGTTATCAGTTTCTGTAGAATCAAAAGAGTAATAGTCGGATCGTCAGGATTTTCTTCTTCTTCATGGATTTTGGAAATTTTTCAAAAGCACCTCTCTTCACAGGCACCAACTATGACGTATGGGCAGTAAAGATGGGAACTTACCTCAGAGCTTTTGACTTGTGGGAAGTTGTTGATCACAACAGGGAACCATATCCCTTGAACAATAATCCCACCTTGAATCAACTCAAGTATCACAATGAAGAGAAGGCAAAGAGATTCAAGGCTCTCTCCTGCATCCATAATGCAGTGAGTGAAGAGATATTTACAAGAATAATGGCTTGTGAAACTGCTAAAGAGGCTTGGGATAAGCTTAAAGCAGAATTTCAAGGTGACGAAAAATCAAGAAGAATGCAGATTTTAAATTTAAAAAGGCAATTTGAAGGGCTGAAAATGAGGGAGACAGAAACAATCAAAGAGTTCTCCTCTAACATCTCCAAACTAGTCAATCAAATGAGACTTTTGGGTGAAGATGTTCAAGAATCGAGAGTTGTAGAAAAAGTCCTTGTGAGTTTGCCTGAAAAATTTGAGAACAAAATCTGTTCTCTTGAGGATTCAAAGGACTGCACTCAGTTAAGCCTTCAAGAGCTAATCAATGCTCTTCAGGCAGTAGAGCAGAGGCAAGCTTTCAGACAAGAAAGCTCAAGTGAAGAAGCTTTTGTTGCAGGATTCAGAGGAAGATCTCGAAATCAGAATTTTCCAACAAATGGTCATGGTGACAGAAGAGAAATTGGAAGGAATTCGCAAAACAAAAACTGGCAACAAAGCCAGAATTATCCCAACGAATTCAATGCAAGAGAGGAGAGAATGGATCAATTTCCTGCGTGCAAATACTGACTCAAAACTAATCATCTTGAGTCAAGGTGTTGGCTCAAGAATGCTCAATGCAGAAGGTGCAAGCAGTATGGACACATTCAAAAGTTCTGCAAATCAAACGCTGAAGCTGAAACTGGAAAGCAAGCATACATTGCAGAGAACTCAGATGTGGAAGATGAACAATTATTCATGGCTGTGACAGAACAAATTTGCAGCAACATAGAGGTAAAAAATTCAGATTGGCTTGTTGATAGTGGATGCACTAATCATATGACTGCAGATGTGAGGAGGTTTAATACCTTAGATTCAAGTTATGAATCTAGAGTAAAATTGGCTAATGGTCAGTATGTTAATGTGGAAGGCAGAGGAGATGTTGACATTGAAACTATGGCAGGTATGAGAACTTTTGATAAAGTGTTGTATGTGCCTGAAATTAAACAAAACTTAGTGAGTGTTGGACAATTGCTTGAAAATGGTTACTCTTTATCCTTTATTGATGGCATGTGCACAATTAGAGATGTTAAAGGGGTCATGTTGTTTTCTGCTAAAATGACCAATCGAAGC
The DNA here is from genome assembly GCA_027405865.1 of Salix purpurea. NCBI lineage: Eukaryota > Viridiplantae > Streptophyta > Magnoliopsida > Malpighiales > Salicaceae > Salix > Salix purpurea. The sequence continues at coordinate 6,031,540 of JAOWLH010000034.1, read as the reverse complement.
TTTAATCTTAGCTTAAAGTATGAATATCAGAACATGAACATCACTGACAGTACAAATCCAGTATTGGGGCACAAGGTATTGGGGCATTCTAATGATACCACCTTGAAGAGAATGGAAGACCTAGAAATGGTGGTTGGTCTACCTGAAATCCAAGAGCAAAAGAAACTATGTGAAGCATGTCAGTTAGGCAAACAAATTAGGATTGCCTTTACTGATAATACATTTAGAACCACTTGCAAGCTACAAGTATTATATACTGATGTATGTGGATCTATGAGAAACAAATCCCTAAATAGTGCTAAGTATTTTCTGCCATTTGTTGACAACTTCAGTAGATATTATTGGGCGTGTTACCTTAAGACAAAAGGGGGAATGGTTGATACCTTTGACAAAGTCAAAGTTGCAGCCGAGAGGGAAGCTGGAACCAAGATGAAAGGTTTGAATTCTGATGATGGGAGTGAGGTCACTACTCATAAACTTGAGGGACATTTAGAAAGAGAGGGGATTAAGCATCAGCTTATAGTATCATACACACCTTAACACAATAGTGTTAGTGAAAGGAGGAATAAACCTCTAGTGGAGATGACTAGATGCCATTTATATGAGAAGAAAGTACCTCTGAAAATTTGGGCAGAGACGGTTTTCTTCCTAACTACTAAGGGTTTGGGAGAGAAGACACCTTATAAAATATGGCATGGATACAAACCTAACATAGTATACTTGAGAATGTTTGGAAGTCCATACTATAATCTGCAACCTAAGGATGATTGGAATGTGCAGCATGAGCAGATTGGAATCAAGGGGGAGTGTTGAAAATTCAGGATCAAAGTCAACCAAAGTCAACTGATTCCAAGTCTGCTGAAATGAAGAACTGGAGCTGCGAAGATCATCAAGTATTTTCCTTTATTGTTTTTATCATGTTTTAATTTAAGAGTTTATGTTTTAGTTAAGTAAGATCAAATTATATTTGATCATATCTTGTTGCTTTATTTTCGCAGATTTATTTCCTGTTTTTGTCTATTTTCCAGTTCAGTAGAAGTGATTGTAATGGACTGGAATTTCTATCTTTGTATTCAGTTTTTCTTCTATAAATAAAAGCTTAGGGATGGCAGTATTCTAACAAGAAATTCTGCCCCTTGTTCTGTGTTTTCTTGCATCAATTATTAGTTCTTTATACTTTACAATTTCTGGAAAATTCTGGGCAAGTTCTTGGTTTATAAGCACTGATTTGAACAGTGCTTGTTTCTTTGCGTCAGAAACAAAATTCTGACAGTGATTTGAACAGTAACTGTTCCTCACTGAATTTTATTTCCAACAACTTTTTTGTAAAGAGAAATCTTCACACTGAAAGTTGTTTGTCCAGACTCCAAATGAGAGACATTTTTGTAGTGATAAGAACCATCTTTTGTCATCTTATGCCAACAATTTTGGAGAATCTTTTACTGTTTTTTGATGGATTGCAGAATGTCATAACAATCATCTTCATTGTCGTCTCTAAGAGAGATGACAGGGGATAATGATCCGAAAGAGATTGATTTGTTTAAGATCGGGGAAGAGTCTTGGTTTTGTACAATCCCTTGTAAAATAAAAATGTATTCTTCTTCTGATTTTGCAGAGGAAATGAGGGCTGTTGTCTTAGCCTTCTTGGCAAAAACTTTAGACTGTGGATCTTGTTTGACAACAAGGGTTAATTTGTTCTTTTGTAACCATTCCTCAACAGCAAACTTGGAACTTCTGTTTTCAACCGTAAAGGAATTCCACTATTTGATTTATATATATATATATATATATATATGTGTGTGTGTGTTTTATGTGATTGAATAAAAAAAAATAAAAGTTATTTGTAATTAAAAAATTATATATAGTTTTATCGATATTAAATTTCTAAAGGGATGAAGTATTCTCCAATCTAAAAAAATAATTATTTATAATATTAATAAAAAAATAAATATAAAATGGTGAGAGCAATAAAAAAAATTATCTTATCACTTTTGACTTTCTCAAACTTGTTCCATATCTCTGATCGAAAAAAATATTTTTTTTTCTTCCAGATTTGATTAATATTAACGGAATTAGTATAAAAAGCCCTGTCGATGTGGTAGCAATCCACAGACTTGTTCGACTTGTGAGCCGTGTGAAGTTATAAACCACAGGCAAAATAGATGAAACGTTTGCTTTGATTGTCATTTTTCATGCCGTTTTGCGAGTTAATTATATATAAAAGTAAAACGCAATAAATTATATAATCCAACCTATAAAAAATTAAATGTTAAAATATAAAATAAGAGAAAGTATGAATTTAAAATAAAATATATTAAAGTTAATAGTGTTTAGCGAGTTGAAAACATCACATCTTTTGATTCATACTAGAAGATCATTGCTTGCACTATGCCGATGGTCAAATCTATTTTTTTAACATGAAAAACATCCAGGTGTTACTAAAATATTTTCTAGTATGAAAAAAATAGTATGAGAGTTGATGTGACCTAGTTAATTTACTAGTTTAAATACAAACTAAATTACTGTTTAATCGATTAGAATAACGCTATAAAAAATAAATTAAAACTTTATATGAAATTCATTTTTTTAACTATATATATATATATACACCTGGTTTTAGCCTATCGTTTAGTTGGGTTAGTAGGGGTCGTGTGTGTGTATATATATTCATTGTAATTTTAATTGTAATTTTAATTTTAATTTTTTTATATATTTAAATCGTCTTGATGCACTATTATAAAAAAATAAATATTAAAAAAATAATTTATATATTATTTTAATATATTTTCCAAGTAAAAAAATATTTTAAAAATCAAATTCTATCTCATACTCTCGAATTATTTAGCATATATGTCTCAAGTTACGCAGATAAAATGTGTACAACTAAACTAATTATAATTTTTTTACACTGCAAGTTTGAAAAATAAAAAAATTGTTTGAGCCGTTCAGCCGCCCGATGAGCGGCGTCAACACGGTGTACACGCCACTGGGCCAAAAATATCTGACGCGGGCATTTCTAAAATAAAAAAATAAAAATTAAATCATAGAACAATCCGTCCTCTGCGTGAGATAAAAGGACTACAGGGTAGTCCATAGTAGCAGCTCCGGCGGCTTGAAATTAATTAAACTGCAGTTCTCCGTTCGATTTTCTGTTTTTTTTGTTTAAAAGATGTCAACTTTAACTGTTCCGATACTGCTTTCATCCCCTATAGATGATGCAAGGCATCTCCACCGTGCTTTTAAGGGTATTTATTTACTTGGTTATGTTTCTTGGTCATTAGAAATATGAAGAATTATAAATAAATGATATTTCTTTAACTTGTTCTGTTTATCCTTCCAGGATTTAGAAGTGACAAATCTGCAGTGATCAATATCCTGGCTCATCGAGATGCAGCGCAGCGTGCTCTCATCCAATACGAGTACAGAGCTTTGTACGCCGAGGACCTTCCTAAGCGCCTGTCGTCGGAGCTTTCTGGCAATTTGGAGGTACCATGTATCATATTTCAACTTTTTTTGTATGAGAAAAACAGACATCTCATGTATTTTTTGTTCCCTTTGTAATTCAGACAGCACTTCTGTTGTGGATGCATGATCCGCCTGGTCGTGATGCAATGATTGTCAGGCAGGCACTTAGGAAAGATTCATTAAATCTGGAAACTGCAACTGAAGTAATTTGTTCTCGCACGCCATCCCAGATACAAGAATTTAAATACCATTACTATGCAAAATACGGGGTTCATCTTGAGCATGACATTGAATTACGGGCATCTGGAGACCATAAAAAGGTAAACTTTAGCAATCCATTTTTCACATATCGCTGGTCACAAAATGGGTAGAGAGGCCAGTGGCCTCTCCTTCTGTCAACTGGGGAGAGGCCATTGGCCACTCTGTGTGTGGCAGACGGCCCTTGAAGGGCCATCGCTGCTCTCATTGGCGACCCACAAGGGTCGCCGGTCACAGGACAGGGAGAGGCTAGTGGCCTCTTCTTCCCGTCAACTTTAATTTTAAGAACAATTTGATTACACATGTTGTCATTTACAACAGATTATAAACAAATAGTTACGTAAAATAACAACCCTAGTTCATAAATTGAAAATCAAAATAAATGATTCAATACACGAGAATCACTAACGAATATAATGAGCAAAATAGCATAAAGGCAGACTCTGATACCACATGTTAGATATACTTTATATAATTGAATGCTAAATACATAGCGCAACGGAATTTAGAATATAAATACCTCCAGCCATTGTTGCTCAACTACTGGAAATTTTTTTTCCAATTGCAGCAACAACAAAGTTTTTCCAAAGCAACAACAACAATACAACTTAAAAATATTAAAAGTTTTACAAAAGAAACCTTCTGATTTATGTCTACTAGTAGCTGTAAATGGAGTACACAAGCTATTATTTATAGGTAGATCAGGGACCCCACTCATTAATTTATTTTCCAATTTTCTCCTTCCATCAAGGAGATAATTAGCCATGATCAATTAATTAATCCCAATGATCAATCAATTGATCCCCATGATCAAATCCCATAATCTATCTTTATGATCATGATTTTGCATGATCAAGAACATGAGTGTGTCATGAGGGACACAAATAGAAATTTCCAACAATCACATCTACAAAGATTTGGGACATTATAGGTTCGCCTTTGTTTCCTTGTTCATGCAAAAGCGTTGATCGACAATAAAGTCCATCTGGGAGTGGTTGAATTTCTCTGTAGCAATTTGGGGTTCTGGTTTTTCTACGCGGTTTAGATATATACTAGCTATATTGCCCGCGCGTTGCCGCGGGCATTCTTGTGTATATAATTTAATATAATTAAATCAATAACGATAAATTTATATGATATAACTAAATAAAAGTTATAGATTAGGAGATAAAATGTAAAAAATTTCAAGTACAGTTTATTACGCAAGCATAGATTACATCTTTTAGAATGTAGATATTACGTCATGAAAGATCACAAAAGAGCGCGAACTAACATTTAAAAAACAGAGCAAAATATTTTAATAAGAAAAAAAAATAATCACAAAAATCATCGTTATTATTGTGCAGATAGTAAATTATAAACATCATTTAATACAAAGAGCAAATTTAAAAAAAATAAAGGGAAAAAGGAAGCAATATTAATTTAAAATACTATAACAATAGCAACATCGGAGTCTTAAAATCTAAACTTATTATTGTTGTTACTATTAAAACAATAAAAATTATCAAATTATACCGAGTAAAAAAAAAGAAAAAGCATGAACAAAATAGGAAGCAAGAAAAATAATTAAAATATTATTATTATTATTATTATTTTCATTATTATTTTCATTATTATTATTATTATTATTATTATTATGAAAGAATAAATAAATGAATGAATTAAGATTAAAGAAAAAATATAAATTGTTAAAAGACCTGTAATAATCAAATAACAAAAATAAGTAGTTAATATTTTGTTGACAAAAAGACAGAAACATCAATTGAAAATCCATCCTGATGTTATTTTTATTATCATCGCTATAACATCTAAAATTCTTATCAACATTACTATTAAAATAATTAAATTGCCCAGAGAAATCATAAAAAAAAAGGAAAAGAGTTTTCATAAAAAAAAAAACCAAAATTATCATTATTATTGCGTAAATACTGAGATCATAAAAATAATCTAATCTAAAGAAGGAAAAAAAAAACAAAAGGAAGAAAAAAGAACAAAGGGAAAAAGGGAGCAATATTAATTCTAAAATGATAACCAATATAAAATAAAATTTTAGGATTGAACCGATTAGGAAAAACATCCCAGGGAAAAAAATAGAAAATAAAAATAAAAGCATAGATGCATAAATATGAATTAAAAATAAGCATTGTCTAAGAATTGAAAGAAGACACTAAATGAATTATTAAAAAAAACCCTCCAATAATTAAATAACATAAATAAATAATCAATTCTCTATCAACAAAAAGACGAAAACATAAATTGAAAATCAATCTTTATGTTATTGTCATTATTGTGACTATAACAATTAAAATTATTATTAACATTACTGTCAAAAACAATCAAAACAATTAAATTGCACAAAAAAATCATTAAAAAAAGCAAAAGATTTAAAAAAAAACAAATAAAAAATAATCGCTGAAATTATCAATATCATTGTGTAAATAGCAAAATCATAGAAATCATCTAATCCAAAGAACAAATAAAAAAAAGAATAAAGGGAAAAAATATGCAATATTTATTTTCAAATGAATACCAACATAAATTGAAATTTAAGGATTGAACCGATTAAAAATAAAATAAAATTAAAAAAACTAAGAGCATAAATGCATAAATATGAATTAAAAATAAACATTATCAAAGAATTAAAAAAAAAACAAATGAATTAATATAAAATAAAATATTCAAAGAATAAGAACCGAAATGAAAAATAACATATATAATTAATTCCAATTGAAGGATAAAACTGAAAAAAAATAAAATCTTGACCAAAATAAATAATGAAATAATAATAATGGTAATTGTTGTTATTATATCAAAAAAATTAGAAGAAGTGGGACTGATATGAAAAGTTGTATATATTAAGAATTTTAATTGGAGGACCAAATTAAAGAAATCAAAACATCTGGACCGAAAAAATTACAGGAACAAAAAAGAAATCAAAAATCAAAAGTTTAGGGACCGAAATTAAAAATGCTTTATATAATTAGTTTTAATTGAAGGGCACAATTGAAAACAATCAAACTTTCAATTCAAGAAATCAGGAATAAAATCGAAATCCAAACCTCAAGTACCGAAATGAACTTCTTATATACATGAGGGACCGGACCTGACATTGGGCCCGCAGGAGAGAGAAAACGTATAATCGCCACAAAATCGGCCCCCGCCGTTTACCCTTACATATCTGACGAACACGTACCGCGACGGGAGATAGAGGACCAGGAGGCGCACCGTATTCACTGGCGGAAGGGAGTTTTGGACCGCCGTATGGAATCGCACGCGCCGCTTCCATGGCGCGTTGGCGTTGAGCGCCGCTGTCGCGTCCTGACGACGCGCCAACCGTGCAGACAGAAAAATAATAAAATATAGGCTAATTACCAAGACACCCCTGACCCAACTGAGATTCATGAAAAAACCGGTGGGGATAATACGTCCGTGTCCCCGTTCACTGTGCATTATTTTGTCATTATCGAGGGCTTTTTTCGTCGGTGCACTGTGCACTTAATGTGTGAAAAGCCTACGGAGCCCCTCGTCCCTGTGCATTATTTTGTCTTTTTCGAGGGTCAGAGGCGTCAATGCACTGTACAAAAGCGAAAAGGTGAAAAAAAAAGCCAAAAACCGAAAACACCCCCAGAAAAAAAACAAAGCACGCTGGATGATGAAGCCCAAAATCGTCTCCACACTGTCGCAATCCACAGTGAAATAAGACACAATGCACAATGATTTGCATAGTAATGATCCCACGCCTTTTATTTGGTTTGTAACAAGTATACCTACCCTTAAAAAATATTTAAGTACTAATTAAGCTATAAGTCTAGTACATTTACATAACATCCTAAGAGTTTAACATACACACACATTAGTCAAATAAATTCATCAAGTTTACATTACAAAAGTCTAGCTATTTATAACAAAATGAATGCAATCCTAGTTAAAATACTATTCTTGATATATCTGCAAATTAAACATGTAGATTTAAAATCATATTTAAAATGAAAAATCATAATTTTCTCAATAATCAAACTACAATGCCTTATATTCTCCTTTTTTTCATATGGTTTTGTTTTTACTAAATCTTATTATACATGATTTTATTTTGAAAATGTGCAATCAAGAGATTTTTACCATAAAAAATTTGATTAACTCAGATCAATACGAACATCCATTTAAAATGATATCTTTAGCTTCCATGATTCGAAAGAAAACCCCAACATCATTTAATATTGATATCAACATAACCTTGTTTTTTTATTAACGGAGGTGTTCGAGCCAGCTTGCGTGCACCTCGACTAATCCTACGAACCCTGAAGTTAACGACCATATAAACCTCCAATGACCATCATATTAGCAATCACAGGGCTCGAATCTAAGATCACATGGAGAGCAAATCTCTTAATTCAAAATTCTTACGACCGAATCACCTACTAAATGATTTAATATTATCTTATTGATATCATTAGTCCACAATGACCCTTGAAACTAATCTTAAGTCTTTGTTTATACCTATATCAACATTACTCTATTTATATCATTAACCGACCATGACCCGGTAGGCTAATCAAGTCTTTGTTAATGAAAATATCAGCATAGAATCCTAATATTTGTTTTCTTTCAAACATTTATTATCCCTTGTAAACATTTGCTACATCTATAATTTAACGTAATAACACCTGAACAAATAAAATTAAATCCATTTTTATCTTAATGGCCTTTTGGCCGACATTTAATTCCTAGGAAATTATAGATTCCTTCTTGTTTTTCTTTTAAATTTTGCAGCCAATCATAATTGTAGACTTTCATCACAGTCGTTCACATCCTCTAAACAAAATAGTTTGAAGAAATTATCTATTTTTAGTGCCTGTTTGACATTGCAATTAAACCTCCGGTTAGAGCAAGAAACAAATTTATGGTGTTTGATAATGAACAAAAGCTGATTAAATTGCAATTAAAATTATTATCAATATTACTACTCAAATAATTAAAATCATTAAATTACCCCAAAGAATTAAAAAAGAAACAAAACATTTTGACAAAAAAATAATTAAAAAATAGTAATTACAAAAATAAAAAACAAATAAATAAATTACTTCACATACTACAATACACTACACAGTAAAACATCCACGACTTTTATATTTTAGTTAACTAGTTTCCTTACCCGCGCTCCACATCGGGAGGGTATGGATTCAAGATTTCAATAGCATTCTTGTGACAGCTTTTTTAAATAACACAAACAAATTAGCCAATTTAGTAATCCTCTTCATCACTCCCCAAAATCAAAGCAATTCTCTTATATCAACAATAAACGTAACAACATGAATCTGATGTAGAACAAGTTGCGGAATCATACATGCTGAAGAGGGATCACCCGAAATTCAAAGGCAACTGAATTTCAGCAACCGGGTCGTCGAATTCGGAATGACGCGAAATTCACCCAGTCAATGCGTTTCGTCGTTTGCGGAAGAAATCAGCAGCTTTTCTGCTGACCTCGACCCAATTTTGGCCAAATTCCTTCGTTTCGGCCCCGAAATCGTCAAATTTGCTATTTTAGGAAAGTTTCGTTTTCGCAATAACTTTTGAATTAAGAGTCCGAATTGACTTTGGTCAATCGGTACTCTCTTAGAATTCATAGGCCTTTCATATTCTGCATTTATCTCAAATTTGCCATTTATGGCAAATTTAATGTTTTATGTCCTTTCCTTTTCTGTATTGAATTAGGCTAGGGTTTTATCCTTAAGTATCCTTTTAAACCTGGGAGCCGACTTCAACTATCATTTTATGAAATAAACTCTGAGTTTTATTGAGATTCAATCTCGTGTTCCTTGATTTTACGGAATATTGACGTTGGTCGTATTCCTCTTTGATTTTCTGTTGCGTCAGAATCCCTCTTTAATTATATCATTCCATGTACTTTCTTAGATGTTCCTCTCTAGCTCCAAGCCAACCAAGCAGAACCACGGTCACAACTGGTTTTTTATCACTAAAGACACTAACTTTACCGCTTACAACACTCTCCGATGCTTTGTTCCGCGTAAATGGCCTCTCATTTTGATGAGATTTGAAGTTAAAATTAGAGTTATTGGTGGGGTTTGTGACATGAGAAGAGGAAGGCTAGAGGAAGAAATTAATGGGGTTTGGGTTAGGAGTAACGGATGAGTGAGAGAACAGTGAAAATGAAGAGTGAATGCGAGATTGAAAAAATTTGGGTGTTGAAATGATGTTGATTTATTAGAGAAGAGACTGCCATTGATGACCCTTACAGGAGCTTCCATGGCGGAAAATCTGGTATGGGTGGGGTGGATTTTTGAAAAAAAATGGGGGCTGTCTTTGCTTGATTTTTTATTTGCTAAACTGCAACAAACATTCATTAGCACTTTTACATCTTACATGTTTTTTTAAGGGCAAAAACCGGTAGAATACTGTCATAGTTCATAGTAAAAATGTTTCAGCAGCTACAGTAAAACACAGGAAAACAACAACTCATTTTATATTTTTATATTTTTGTTAATTTTAATTTTAATCAGCTAAGAAACCTTACGTGGCATTTGCCTATTGTCACGATGTAAAATCTGTGAAATGATCCTGTATATTATCAGGAAATGAACTGAGAATCTCAAAAACAGATGTTTATTACTGAACATTTCGTTGCTGCTGCTCGCCTTTCTAAGATTTGGGAACAGTGTGGCTGCTGCTTTAACCATGGAAAAGTTCAGTTGGACTTACCAACCGTTAGATTTCTTTCTACTTGCAATAATAGAGTTTCACTAGAATAATTTGGGATTTTGTTTTTGTTAAAACAGCATTCGCCCTTGTTATAGAATTCTGTCCACTCTGTTTTTATGCCTGTCAATAGGGATTTCTAGAATGACCTTCCCCATCCACCGCCCTTTCTTGTTTTTTCCACCCAGAATACATGTCAGCGTTTTTATTCAATATTCATTAAAGGAAACTGAAATTCCTGATGTGTTATCATAAAATACATGATGTAGCTCCTGCTAGCATATGTAATCACGCCTCGTTATGAAGGCCGTGAAGTTGACAGAGCTATGGCTAAGAAGGATGCAAAGGCTCTTTATAAAGCAGGTGAGAAGAGATGGGGAACTGATGAGAAGACTTTCATCCGCGTATTCTGTGAACGAAGTGCAGCACATTTGACTGCTGTTGATTCTGCCTATCACGGCATGTATGGAAAGTCTCTGAAAAAGGTAAACTTTCTCAATGTTCTCTTACCTCTCTTTGATCTGTGGTTGTTCTGTGAAGCAAATTCATCTGGAACAATTTCAGGCTATAAAGAAGAAAACTTCAGGACATTTTCAGCATTCTTTGCAGACAATTTTACAATGCTCAGAGAATCCGGCAAAGCACTTTGCCAAGGTATCCTTCCACATTTTTAACCTCTTTTTGATTTGGTTTTCTTCGTCTCATCTAGTTCCTGTGAAAACTTTTTCCTCCATGTAGAAATTAAGGAAGAAAATTCTGAATATTGAAGATGATACAGATCGAAATTGATTTCGTCCAACGAGTCGGCATCTTCTGATATCGAGTAATAATGAACTTATGATACAAACAAGCTCATGAGTTGGCCATCTATGGCGTGATCATCTCTCATGATGCATCACATCTATATATTTAATGGGGTGACCCTCCCTGCCTCAGGGTGAAATCCCATATCTTGTGATATTGTCCAGTTCACTTATTTACCTGATATTATTATTTTCTATATTGAAGCCGATGATAAATCCTATCAATTTCATAAACTTTGCAGCTGCTGCGCAAGGCGATGAAAGGCTGGGGAACCAATGACTCTGCCCTCATAAGGGTAATCGTGACAAGGACTGAGATTGACATGCAATACATAAAAGCTGAATATCGGAAGGAGTACAAAAAGACATTGAACGATGCCGTTAACTCAGGAACTTCAGGTCATTATCGGACTTTCCTTCTCGCTCTTTTGTCGCCCAACCAGTAGCTGAAGATTCTTGCTGCATATACAAACGCAATTCCATGGCCATGAATGCGAAATTGCAAGAAATTCTAGGCTGTTTTCAGTTCTTAGAATTGAGTAAATACGAAGTTCAAACTCGGTATTGTAGAGAAATTAGAACTGTTCTTGTGATTGTTGTTTCTTTGTTTCACTGTTGTTGTATTCCTGGACATGCATGTATTGATTTATTGTATCCATGTCGGCTTCTTACAGTGCGATGTTGAGTCTGGCAGGTGACAAACTGGTAGATAATTGTCTCAGGAATTTATTGTAATTGAAATTAATTTGGAGATTTCAATCGGAGTCTGTTCATTCACCCAGCAATCATGCAAAGCACAACCACTCAGTCATCAATTCCACGGATTTAGCACTTCACTATCCAAAATCTCGGTTAGAAAAAAGAAGAAAAAATCCTAACTTTCTTGAATCTGTACCCTGATCACAACTCGAATCGTTTCACCATCAGATTGTTCTAAACTTTAGCTTCTGGGAAATCTAGTAATGCAAAGTAAAAGCTTAAATCTTAAGAATATGAGCAGGAACCTATCCAAATCACAAAGGAGCTTTCTCATTGTGAGAATAATATCCAACTCTCCCTTGAGCTTTCTCACAAGCACCATCAAAGTCAGAATCACGGAACAGAAACCCTAGTTGGGTGAAGAAGAAGTGGAGGACATGATGTTCTTGATGAGTTGAACAATGGATTGAGCTTCGGGAATGGGAGGGCCAGCATTTGCAGTCTCCTCAAAGCAACTTCAACTCCTACTCCAAGCCTAACTCGCTCATCCTTGATTGCTTCCTCACAGAGACCACAGACCCAGACCCCACCGAACCTCGCCCGCACCCAGCCTATGTATTCCAAAGTGCACTCTTCCCACATACCACAGCACCCACACTTGGCTCTCCCCACCACATCTCCACCTGCCATTTCCCTCTCCGCTAGCCTCTGTGAAGCTATTACAGCTCTACTTTCTTGTCCATGTACTTAACTACTTATATATGGACACCATCTTCCACACTACTTACACAGCCTATTTTATTTCTCTTTATTTGGAGGAAGCCTCCAAAAATGTTATGCATTAGAAACTTACCTCATAAGTACGGATCAGGAGATGGTTGGAGGAAATTGCATCGACCAATACCATTTTGTCCCTGAAATACTTGACATGATAATAAAAAACTTATGAGATGTAAGAAAAATATATAAAATAAACTATAAAAAATAAATAGCAGCAGAACTACAAACAAAAGAATAGTGATAGGGGAAAGGAACTTGGTACTAAAGGCAGCCCACAGCTCGAAGAAAATCAGTGCTGACAGGTCGATACATTTATTGACCCATCGCCAGAAGTATAAAACTTCTTTTGTTGTACTCTCTCTCTCTCTCTCTCTTGATTCTTTATGTTTTAAAAATATTTTTTTAAACAATTAAAATAATTTTATTTTTGTTTTTGTTTTTATTTTAAATTAAATATTTTGATTTTTTTAGATTATTTTTATGTATTGGCTTTAAAAATATTATTTTGCTGTATTTGTAAACAAAAAATACATTTAAAAACAACTTTAATCAGACTTTCAAATCATCAATTTGTTTGTCTAAGATAAATAATTATAATTATAAGGAAACAATTAAAATAATTTTGTTTTTATTTTTTTTATTATTTTAAATTAAATATTTTTTATATTTTTAGATTATTTTTATGTATTGGCATTAAAAATATTTTTTTTAAGAGAATATCATTTTGGTATATTTATAAATAAAAAATACTTTGAAAAACAACTTTAAACACACTCTCAAACCATCAATTTGTATGACTAAGATAAATAATTATAGTTATAAGAAAATAATTTTCACTATTTCTTTTCTGGTAGACTGGATGCATATTTACTGTTCACTGCAACAGTTCTTTTTTTTTTAATTTTATTATTCTATATTATGTTCACATGATTTTAAACTTGATTATTTTTTAATTATAATTATAAGAAAATAATTTTCACATGTTGTTTTGTATTCCATGATGCTAAAAATATATCCTCCATTAAATTAACACTTGATTTTATAAAATAGAATTTTATGTAGAATTTTTAAAATAACTTTCTCATTAATATTAAATGAGAATAACATATCTATTTCTTTAAATTTTTATTATAATCTGATTTACTTTAAAACTTGATTTAGGTCAAAACAATCTATTTTATTTTTCAGTGTTTTTTATAGGCAAGTCCTAAATATCCAAATAGTCCTCAGAGTATCAGAAAGTATATACCGGATCCTTATGGTATTTAATAAGTTTATGACTTGTCAACTTCTGTTATTTAACAATTTATTTTATTTTTCTGTTTTCTCGAGATTTTTTCTATTGAACACCTTCATGCTGCTGCCAGCCATTGTTATTGGGCTACGGCCCTATAAAGTAAATTTGTGACCCGCCTACAGTACTCAAATAGGTGAACCTCACCTGGGCCTTAAGACTCGAACAGGCTACGGCCTGCATTGCTGTCCAATCCACAAGCTCCTACTTGCTTCTCTCTTTTCTTCCTCTCTGAACAAGGTTGTCAATACCGTTTCGGTTGGTGTTTTGTTTTTTAATAGGAACAAAATATTTCAATTTTAAAGCATTTCAGCACGTCGTTTAGAGATTTTACTGTATATAATTATATATATATATATATATATATATATATATATATATATATAATTAAATATATTAACTAAAAAATTACTTCAAATCCAAAAATAAAATTATTTAGAATTGTGCAATTTAATATAAAAAAAACACGGTAAAATGATTTTTTTGAATAAAATTATGAACATGTATAATATTATGATAATGTCATCATCAATCTCGAAAGGTGATTAGATTTTCTGATTGCTCTGAAATTTTAACATAATATATATAAATATATCAAGAGACTCCTCAAAAAATTTCATCTCAATCTAATGGTTGGATTAAGAGATATGATTGATATTGTAAAATTATTTTTTATTAAAAAAAACACTATTTGGCCGAAACGGAACGGGCAAAACGAAGCCAGAACGTTTCAGCCGGTATTTAGCCGAAAAATCTAGAACGACCCAGAATTTAGACCAAAGTAAAAATAACACCGTTTTGTCTCTTTTTTTAACTGATACAAAATATTTTGGCTGTTTCGGAACGAAATAGACAACCATGCTTTGGAATAATTGCTTGCGTTATTTATTTCGTGTTTATGAAAACTGTTTTCAACATTTTCATCAGCCATGCAAGACTTTATGGTTTTTATTTATTGATATCTCAGGGTTTTCTTTTCTTCCATTTAAGAAAAAGCATTTTAATATTTTTAAAATAAGATTTAAATTTAAAAAAAAAAGACGATGATAAGATAATTAGGTAAAAATGACATATGAGGATATCAATTAGCTAGATTTGATGCAGTATTACCAGCAGAATTTGACTAAAGTAGATAAATGAGTGGGACAGACATGCAACCCACAATCCCAACACCCCATTTTAGTGTTGAAAATAAGAAGAAAAGAGGAAGGAATCATTCATGGAAAAAGCGATGATGTGTTACCAAGCAATTATATCTAAATTCTATGCATCAACATCACAGTTTGACTGAAAGAGATCTGATTTTCATTAGAAAGAAATATTCTTTTCATGTCTTTACAGCAATTAGTGGCTTGTTGCTTTATCAACTTTGCTGGACGTTGCACATCAAACTTCAATCAAAGCTGATATAATGGCACGAAAAGATGGGATTAAAGTCAAGCTTTCACACTCTAGGAGACAATGGAAAAAGGATCTTGTAAGAAAAAACAGAGATTTATATATATATATATATATATATATATATATATATATATATATATATATATATATATATATATATTGTATTTTTTTGATTAGAGTAAATCTTATTATCTGGAAAACGCACTTTATGAGTCCAGGTGAACAAGTAAACTCTTATAATAGATGCACGTCCTGGCTCGAACTCGAGACCTGCTATGTAGATCTCAAACTCTTTGCCATCACGCCGCCACGATTCTTTGGGACTGAATTTATATATATCATGCACCATTAAAACGGATTCCTTCATCTCTACTGCTTTTTGCTTCGTTGATCGATGTAATGACTAACATCAACTCATAACATAGTCCAACAATGGTGTAAGAAAGAATATACAGACATACATGCACTGAACTGAAAGAGCAAGACTTTCTTCTTCTCCCCTTGCAAAGCCCTATATCTATTTATATTATCTATGATCTTTTTCTTTTTGTTTAAGAAAAAGGGAATTCTAAATACCATGCCACTGTTAGCCAGCACGAACCCTATCTTAAATCATCATTCATGTTCTTTGTTTTGCCAGTCTGGTCTCCCTAAGGAAAACTCCAGGATTGGGTTCTTGAGCTCTTGATCGATCAATCCTGTAATGCTTCTTGACTGAGCAAAACCAACTCCCTGCAAGTGTAAGAATTGGGACAAGTCTGTAATTAAACCACAAAAACATCACAATAAGAGAAAATATACAGATGTTAGCAATGGTGAAGCTGGCTTTCAGAATCTTGGAATTATTATGAGCTTATGATTTGTACTTTATATTGGGAATTCAACTGAAAACTTGCATCAATCACTTATTTTAGCACGTAAGCTTTTGTTTAATTATATATCTTATTTCATATACCTGGCTCCACAGTTAGCATGGATACAAAGTAGCTCTCTGAGAAGTTATACAAGAGCGCATGATATTTTCTGTTAGAAAATAATATAAATTATATTCTAAAATCTTATTTAATAACTTAAATTTTTAGATAAGATGGTTCCTTGACATGATATTAGAGTCTTGTTAACCCAACGGTTACAAGTTCGAATCTCACCACTCTTATTTTATTTGATAAAAATCAAGCACAAGGTAAATAGCTTTCACTTGAGAAAGTGTGTTAGAAAAATAATAAAAATCATATTTTAAGACCTCACCTAGCTAACCGTTTAAGCTTTTAAGTAAGATGATTATTTAATATTTTTCATAACACAAGCATCTGTACACTATAATTGCAGTATTGGCATCATTGGATGCATGCATAGAGGATCCAGAAATTAATTTAGATGCAAATATCAGTTAATTACTGGCAAATATATAATAGTCAACAGAGTTATGGAGATGCTTATTGATTAATATATATATTTTTCTGACTAAGTTCAGATACTCACATCCAGATTATTTCCTGACACTTGCTGAGATGATGGAGCTTCCACCTTGAGCCCATCTAGATCTCTTGAGCTGTTATGCCATCCTCCTTTGCTGCAACAATTGATAAAAACACTATCAATTACAATCAAACCGTTGACCTGCTTCTGAATTTCTGAACGAGAAGAAAATGATAAACTGTAACCTATATTCCTAAGCCAATGATACTGATGGAAATCATTAGTTGGAACATCCATGGAGTCAAATGAAGGAAAACACTCCTTTAATTTTCTTGGTGATAGGTGATCAAACCAAACTAATTAATTAGGGGAAGCAGATATAACAAATTAATACATCTATCATGCATTTAGTTGATGGAACAAGACCTAATCAAAAGAAAACCAAAAGGAATGCATTTAGTTGGCACAGGATTCCTCTGACCTAGCTGTTAGCTTAACTAAGATGGGTGTATGAAGAGAGTCTCATAAACCGTTTTTTAAAAATATTTTTCGTTTAAAAATATATTAAAATAATATTTTTTTTTATATTCACATATTAAACTATATAAAAATATTAAAAACATAACAAGACATTCGCCATGATATATAAAAAAAACATGTTGAAAAATCAATTTAAAAGTTGTCAGCCCCAAACGAGACACTAACAAGAATTGTCAATTTAATGGTGCTACTGTAACCTTACTGCCTTGATTCCAAGCTCCCATTTGGTAGGGTTGTTGTTAACTAACAAGCAAAGTCACTCGCCATGATTCCTACCTAGGGTTGGTATTATTAGCAGCTTGCAAAGTCACTGGCCATGATTCTAGGTAATACAGGGTTTGTAAAAGAACTATTTTATTTAAAAAATTAAGTTATTAGGTTTATAATATGATTTATATTATTCTCTAACACCCTCTTAATTGAAAGTTTTTTGAGTTTAAAACTTGCATAGACCCACAATAATTTGTGCTTGACTTTTATCAAATAGAATGGAAGTGGTGAGATTCGAACTCGTGACCGCTGGGTCAACAAAGTTCTAATATCATGTCAAATAACCTTCTCACTTAAATACTTAAACTATTAGATAAGATTCTAAAGTATGATTGATTTATATTATTCTCTAATAGGGTTTCACATCAAGAAAAGAGCGAGTTAAAGAAATAGAGCCAGACCATCCTTATTGCGTGGCTCAAGACCTAGCAAGCACCTTAAGGAGAAAAGAAAAAAAGAATGATCCCACAAGACTTGATCCAGTGACTTAAATTTCAACGTAAGAACCACACGACTTAGATTGATGATTTCGATTCTTTACAAAATATATTAACAAGTGATTCCACAAGCCACACACAAAAAAATATTTCTGCACCAAGCGATGCTACTAATTCAAACCCCCAAACTCTGTACTACCATAATCAATCCCTGTACATGTTGTTTCTAGGTCTGGTTATAGCCATCTCCTTAATGACTCTAATTTTTTTTCTCCTACAAACCTGAAATTCTGATACAATTCATTAAGAAGAAGAAGATGTTAATACAGATGGGACTATCCTTAAAAGCTTGATGTTTTAGCTCTAATTTTTTTTCTCCTACAAACCTAAAATTCTGATACAATTCATTAAGAAGAAGAAGAAGAAGAAGATGTTAATACAGATGGGACTATCCTTAAAAGCTTGATGTTTTAGCTCTAATTGTTTTTCTCCATTACCATTTCGCGTAATAGAGCTGTAAATCTTTAAAAAATCATCGTTACAATCCGATTGATTCAAGGGGCATGATTTTCAAAGCTAATATAAGGGCTAGCTCTATCATTAGTTCATGTATAGTGCTGGGATCTAATGAATATAAGGGCCATGATTTTCAGGGCTAATCTTTCCTACTGGACTAAAATGGTTAAAATTTCCAGTCATGTGGGGGAAAATGGTCGTGAAAATGAGCTAGAAAGTTTGGTACCTAGCAAATGAGCAAGCTTTACGTTACCATAAAGGTGTTCAAACCGGAAACAAACCCTAGGAAGGCTAGGCATCGTGGCAAAAAATGGCCACCTTAACTTTTAATTGACTTATCCGAATCTTATATGAATGCATGATCATTTTCTGGGTTTTATAGCTAACTTATTCACTATGTTCTTGTACATTTTAAGATTACAAGCACATATATACCTTGATTAAATATTTAATCACTCTATTAGCCTTGACTTCCAAAAAAAACAACATTTTTGAATAAGAGGCTCAATAATATTCTATGAAAACCAACTCGATCTACATGAAAGTTGATGTATATACACCCGAATCCATGAAGATTGGATAATTCTATACACCGGAAATCTAAGATAAATGATTTTTTACGTAATAAAAAAATTTCATTTTCTTTGAGCCTTGCTCCGCAAATATGCACTACGCAACTCCAGGTTTGTCAATACCGTTCTGTTTCGGCCGAAACGGCCAGAACGTTCTGTGCCATTAAAAAAACCGACACAAAACAACATCGTTTTCGTCTCGTTTTTAATTCCGGTCCGTTCCGAAAATACCGGCTGGAACGTCTCGGTACCATTCCGAGTGTGTCGTTCCAGCCTTAAAATCCTCCTTGTTTTGATTAACTTGTGATTGTGTTTCTAATTTGGAGATTATGTTTGTTTGACTTTGTGTTTATATTGTATAATTTAAAGTTAATTTATCTTGAATTTTAATTATACTTGTTAAATCAATATTTTAATTTTTTCATATATATATATATATAATTATTTATATATGAGCAGTACAACCCCGAAATGGCACGCAGAAATGCTTCAATACCAAAACATTTCGTACCAATAGAAAAATCAAAACAACAACCAAAACGATATTGACAACCTTGCGCAACTCTCTGAAACTCTATTCTTCCATCATTGCGGGCACTGCCCGACCTCATTAACTTCTGTGTTTGGTCTTAATATTCCCAAGATTTGGGAGAGCGCCATAACCATTATTTTTCAGAGGATGAATATTGGGAATAATAAATCCCAAAATCATGAGTACTATCATCACAACGTAGCTGCATTTCTAGGAACCATCAATCACTAGGTGTGGTTATTTAAAAAGAAGGGCACTGATTCTATAACTTATCGACAATTTTAGAGATCAGTAGAAAAAAAACAGAAGATAAAATACTTGAGGTGACGGGCGATATAATTTCTTAAATTTTCATAGGTGTTCCAAATAATAATCTCCATAAAACTACTTATTAATTTGTACTCGGGTAATTTATATTATACCTATTATAAAGAAATAAAAATGTATAATCTACACCCATCATTTCAAACTATGAATATATTGCCTTGGATTTATAGGCAATTGTCTTTCATCTAATCAATTGTACTAATTTAGTGAATATATATATATATATATATATATCAAATAAATAAATTTAATAATAAACACCAATTCTCATTAATAACATAAGTGTGGAGGAAATTTAATTTTGCTCATTGTTCATACTTAATCATGTACAAAGATTTACAGTAAAAAATTGGAACGAGAAAATGGATAAATGAGTTCTATTAATTGAGATCTCATGATTGAAATGAGACTAAATGAGTTCTATATATCCATCCATTAAAATAATTTCAAATATATCTAGTGGGGCTGTTTAATACATGAACTCTTCATAATTAATTAATAAATACCTTTTTTCTTCTTCTTTGTTCTTCCTTAATTAATACAGATTTTGGAACTCTCAGTTGTTATAGATGGTATTAGTATGAACAAAGTAGCTAGGGGTGGCATGCATTGATATTATACAGCTCAACTAGAGAAACCCAAAAACTATTGTGCCATAAATTAAAAAATAAAATAAAATTTAAGGACAAACACCATACCATATGCACTAAAGCTAAAACTAAATAAAAAAAAATAAAAACAAAAATGGAAATGATTATATTAACTAAAATACTTGGCATAGAGTGCACCTAGAAATATTTCGCAAACTCCAACAACACAGGCCCGTAGATCAGGACTTTGTTCATGTAGCTTAGCATTCTAGCCTGTACTTTTGTGATTGAAATGAAGGAGGTGATGTCCTTAATTATCTCCTCAAATAGTAACTAAAGTAATTCCTACAAATTCACTTCTCTCCCCAAAAGCTGTGCTAACCAGAGGGTTTAAAACCTAATAATAAGCTAACTAAAAATGGAAGTCAAGAAAACCTTAATGCTGCTAGAAATGTAACCATGGCTTTCATCCTTAAGAAAAAAAAATCAAATTACATGGTTATTAATTGTCAAACAAACAAGCATTTTTAGAAAATTCGATTATCTTAACATAAAGGTTTAACTGATGATTTATTTTATTAGTTAGAATAAAAATAGTAATATTTAAACTCGTAATAATTAATATTAAAGAAATATATACTGTATCTAAGAAACTTGAACTTGTACTCTAACGATTATAAACTATTATCTACTGTTTCCCATCACTGACATTTTTTCCCGATCCGTGGTGAGGTAAATACGATCGATGACCATGGAGAAGACTGTTATATATCCCAAGAAAAGCAGAAAAAGGAAACAAAAACACAAAAGAAAGAAAGTTAAATATAGGAAAAGCAAAAGCTGTGAGAAAGAAGGTACGTAGCTCCTTTTAGTTTCAGGGAAAGTGATGAGGAGGGCGTGGATCTACATGAACAAGCTAAAGTCACCCATGCATGGAAGGGTAAAAACCAGCTTTAAAAAGCCGAAGTCATAAAAGGGAAAAGCAACGCACCCTTTTTAGTGTACAAGCTTGACGAGAAAATCAATAAATGCAGAGCGTGAGAGAGGGGGAGAGAGCTAGTGGGTGTTACCTAGAAGAGTTACTCCATAGATTAGTGGGAGAATTAGGGTAGCCATTATCGTGTTGTGGCACATTTGAACCTCCTTTCGGGTTGAGTAAATAGTTGCCATTTTGATTACTGCAAGCTGTTCCAGGCATGAAATCTTCATCACCAGAGCCATCTAATACGCAATCAGTAAAATTTATGTCAGCCGAAGCGCATAAGATGATGATTTCTGTGTATGCCAACCTTGTTCTTATGAGTAGTTAATCAAGTACATGAATACATATTATTTTGCTAGGGTAACAGGATAGGGGAGGAGCCTTCAAAATTCTTCAAAATTTCAAATGGGGTGGCGGAAATTATGGAAATAATCAGGTAAATAATAAAGAAAGGGAAGACGGATTACTACCAGAGGAAGCTGCAGGCCTGCAGTCAGTGCTCTTAACAGTTCTATACATCTGCAGAAGGCAAAAGAAGACGGAAAAATGAATAGAAAAACACAAGGTACGTAGACCTGTCTATGCTCCTAGAGGGCAAGTATATAATATTTTGAATAAATTTAAAAGGGCATATGAAAAAGGAAGAAGAAAAGCTCCAGTCAAAAAAATCAAATCAGATGCTTCTTGCTCTGAGGTTTTCTTCATTTGTTTACTAACCACGAGGTTGGTGTTTGGTAAGGTTAGTAATTGCTTGTATTATTGAGAAATGATGGCTACTTTTTCACTCTCTCTCTCTCTTTCTCGAAAAGTAGAAGTTGTCTTGTATCAGAAAACAGCAGACTCAACTGTTCATCCATTCACTGCGCGCTCATCGGCTCTCGTGCCAGTCGGATAGCCTGAGCCAAAGTCTTCTTCACTACCCAACACACACACACACACAGATCACAGAGAGAAAGGACTCTAAACGAAAAACTGGGCTAGTGATGAACGTAATCTTTTGGTTTCTTGTGAGGGATGGAGCGAGGAAGAAGAACAAATAAGAAGGAAAATAGCATAGCACTCATGGGTTTTCATGCCAGACCTGTAAATGACTTTTCACATGAGAAAGTGTTAGATCCTTGACATCCATGAGCTCCAGAACTGACTTTGGAGTTGCCCCTGATAGCAAGGAAACAGTCATGAAAAAGATTAGAGCAAAACAAAGTCCACAAAACCAGTTCTTAATTCAACTCAACTGCTATATTATATTATGATTTTGCTCTTGCACCACTACAAGAAATGAACTCTATATATCATGTAGAAGGAGAAAAGATTCATACTTTCATGGCCACCAAGGAGCTCAACAGCATGAACGAAGCGAGCATGGAGTGAGCTAGTCCAACGCATTCTTGGAGCTCTCATATTCCTCTTGTTCTGTGACTTTGGCATAAACCTTGATCTGATCATGCCACTGCCATATACCTCTGCACCAGTACCACTCCCTACAGTTGGAGCTCCATATTGATGGTATTGCGGTGCTCTCATCGTCTCCATTGACATTCCATTGAATCTCGGTGCAGAAGAATCCATTCTGTAAGCTTGAAAAGGAGGTTTATGGTGATCAGCTGAAGAATTAGAAGAGGAGTAAGGGGTGCAAGGAGGTGATGAATAGGGCATTTGGTTAAAGCTAAATCTAGGATCAATATCTCCTGAGCTATTCCAGCTATTGTAAACTGGAATCCCTTTTATAGGCTTCAATCCCGTGACATCAAGAACTGAGATCCCATGATTTATACGACTCATTTGGCCATTGCTAGAACATTGAAGAAGAAGATTTCTTTGCCTTGCTTGACCATGATTATGACCTTCAGCACTGCCAGCTCCAGTACTTCCGCAAAAGTTTCTTCTCCAACAGCTCTCTGCCTCCAAAGCAGTATTTGCTGGTTTTGCAAGATAGAGCTCGGTGTCTGCTTGAGACCCAGCCCTTATGGAGCTATCACTATGTGATTTTAGGCCATCATCTTTGCGCCAAATATCAAAAGCAAAATCACCATCATCTGTGCAAATTGAAGAAGGAGCACTGTTTGGAAGGCTTATGTGCAGTGAAAGGTCTGGAATCAGATTCAAAGACTGTTTATCAAAAATCCTTTTCTGGGGCATTTTTAATATTCCCTTAGAAATTAATGGTTTCAGGCTGTTGTTCTTGTTCTTCCAATAGCTAAAGAGAACCCAAGATTAATTCAAGAACACAAAAAATAGAGTAGATTTTTGAAGTGGGATCTTTCCTAAGCTTACTAAAAACGCAACTTTACTAGGTTAGAAGCGTGGATGACTATGAAAAGAAGGCCAAACCCTCCAATAACTTCACAGAACCAAAGTTGAGAAATTAAGAGAGAAAGTTTGGCGTGGAGAGCTAGCGCCTAAATGCAAAAAATGAAGAAAAATGAAAGTCCTTCTCTCTTCTTCAAGAACAGACATACTGCACTCAGAGAGAGAGAGAGAGAGAGATGTGTGGTGATGATGAAAGAAGAGTAGCTAGAAAAAATATGTGGGAAAGGATTGAGAGAATTAGGGTGCGGGATTTGGGATTTTGGTTTCCTATTTCCTCTAGAATATATATAGGAAAATGACACTTCAACAAGCTCTCTCTCTGTCACCCTACACCTCTCTGTATAGAAGCTGATCACCTCTCATTTTCTCCATGGCCGATACACGCAAAACTGCAAAGGTTTTGGCAATTCTTTTCCTTTTAAAAACTAAAATTCCCCGTAGACAACGGGGTTAAAATATGCCATACGAAAGAGATATATGGTGAGGAAGGAGTTGTACTAAATATTCTTCAATTCTCTTTTCCCCCACCCTATTGGGCCTCTCTCTCTCTCTCCCTCTCTCTCTCATATTAACTACATAGGAAAAAAAGGGAGAAAAATGAGGAAAACAATAATGCAACGACCAACTAGTCGCATGAGATAAACAAGACATCATATGTGTCTTGTCTTGGTTCAATGTTAATCTCTCTCAAAAAGCAACGAGATGATTGTAGAGTCATGCAATTTTTTTATTTATTTTTATTATTATTATTGTAAAGAGAATAAAGGGACGTTGTGAAATTAGCTGTGATTATCAAGTCTTTGTGGAGTAAGAGAAACACAAAGAATCAAACTAACTTTTTCATAAATATAAATTATAACCTGAAAAACCTAATAAGAAGGACAATTACTATCCCCCCCGTCATATCCCAGTTTTTTTTTTTTAATTTTATATATAGAAGTTTGATGGAAATTATTCTTTCTTTTGGACTAAGTGAATAAGATTATAATTTTATTGAAAAAGTAGAATTGCACTAACGACAAATTAAATTAACAAAAATAAGCTCTACGAATGGGGTGTGTATAAAAAGGAGATCAAGTCCTGGAAGTTTTTTCAAGAAGAGAATTCCAGGGCTCAGCTAAGCCAACTCTTGAAAGCTCTGGGAGGTATAAAACAAAATCATCACGCAAAAATCCCATGTGAAGATCACTCTATTCGTGCTTAACCAAACGTCTGATATTTATGAGATTCATAAATCGTCATTTTTATATCACTTGTATCTGCTATTTGTCTAGAATTATAGTAGTTGTAAGAGAGCAATATAAATCATATTCTGAGGCTTCACCTAACAGTTTAAGCTTTTAGATGAGATGGTTCCTTAATATGGTATCATAGCCTTATTAAGCTAGCGGTCACGAGTTCGAATCTCACCACCTTCATTCTATTTGATAAAAATCAAGGACAAAGTTGTGTGGGTCTATGCAAGTTTCAAGCCCAAAAGGCTTTCACTTGAGGGGTGTGTTAGAGAACAATATAAATCATATTTTGGGACCTCACCTAAGAGATTAAACTCTTAGACGAGATGGTTCCTTAATAGTAGTCAATACGTTATCCATGTAAACTAAAATCAATTCCTTAAGCTATGGATCCGATAACCTATAATTAAATTAAAAACACAAGCAAATGAATTATATTTGTATTCCCTAATTTTTTTTGTTTTAATAACTGAGGTGTCCAGGGTAGCTTACGCACACCACTGTTAGAGAATAATATAAATCATATCATGGGACCTCGGCTATCAGCTTAAACTTTTAGGTGAGATGATTCCTTAATATGGTATCAGAGCATTGTTGACCCAGCAGTCAGGAGTTCGAATCTCACCACCCCCATTCTATTTGATAAAAATCAAGCACAATGTGGTATGAGTCTGTGCAAGTTTCAAGCCCAAAGGGCTTTCACTTGAGGGGGAGTGTTAGAGAATAATATAAATCATATTATGGAACCTCACCTATCAGCTTAAGCTTTTAGATGAGATGGTTCCTTAACAACCACAACTAATTCCCGGATCCACTGAATAACCTGCAAATTTAATAAATAAATAGAATATTGCAGGGGGATAACATACGTGTATAATAGAGCTTGAGCTGTACTGACTGAATATAGGGGATGGGGTCTAAGAAAAAAGAGAAGAAATACCTATGAAATTATTCTAGCTAGTTTCACATGGATCCAAGGAAGTTAATAATGAAGGCATTAGCTACCCCTCGAGCTACTGTTTTTGGAAAGAGCTGCTGCACATAGAATAGATAGGTCGATAAAAGAGAAGAACACCAATCAAATTCTATGAAAACTGAAGGATTGATGTGAATAAAATAAATCAAGAAAGGGTTTAGAGAAAAGAATATATTTTGGAGGGTCAAATACGTGTTTAGAATGACAAAAAACCTCAAATATAAGGGCTAAAATGAAGAATTGTCAAAGTTTCGGGTGCCATGGCCCCATTAAAGTCACATTGGGAGAAGATATTAGGCTAAGCTTGTGACACGTCTATACTAAGTTTGGCATCGATGAAAAGAAACCCATAAATCATTGGGCAGAGATAGTGCTCCCTGTAGAAGAATTTAATGGGTTTTGGACTTTGGGTGTGATGTAAAGATTATATCGATGGACCCATTGACCGGGATGAGTGTGGAGACTTGAGAGTTTAGACCCTTAAAGGCTTGTTTGTTTGCTTTCTTGCGGTGATAATCGTAAACCCTAATTCCTTAACTCCACAAAACCTTTGTAAGTTTCTTATTCCTTTTCATTCTCCCAAATATTCCCTTCCAATCCTCCAACAACTCTGTTTATCATATTATGTCATCCCCACACCAGCCAGTTGACTATTCAACGTCAATGAATTTTACAAGCCCTAGGCTAAATCTAATTCAAAGAATACACACACACACACATCTTCTCTTGTATCAAGAGAGGGTACGCTCCATTTTCTCAATGCATTTAATGGTAGTAGAAATGTATGTTAATAAATTTATATTGCACAAGTCTTCTCTTTCATACTTGGGACTTGGAAGCAGGAGATTCTCAATTTATTAACCAATAAAGAAGTATTTCAAAATATATTAAAAAAAAATAAGATTCTCAATTTTTTCTCTTGTTATGATTGGAATGGTCGAGATAACTAATATTATTTTTAAAAACAAAATAGAAAAGAACAAAAGCATGAGATCTCTAGTCATTATAGATGTCTCATCTAAATTCCAATCGAGATTGTTGTTATCTATTAAAAAATAAATATATAATTTTTTCGAGGATTTAATGTACAAGATTGTCAAGGTCAGCAACTCAACTTTTTTTAACAGATGAGCTCAATGGTAAAAATATTTTCAGATGTGACATTAAAACACAAATTATGATTTATGGACTCGATTGTAATTTTAAATGGAGTAATTGATTTTATTGAGAATTTAATTACATAGAAAATAAGTTTTTGGAGAAGATTTGGATGTTCACTAGAAGAAATCACAGTTTAGGGACTTGATTACTTGATTCCAAGAAATATAAAAAGTCATGCTACCAAAACAAAATATGGCGTGCTTTAGTTTTTTTAGAAAAATCAAAACCATATAGCTTTTGCACGTAGTTTGGATTTATGAATAATTTTTTAAACAATCAATCTCTCATAGAAGTTATTTAAATAAAAAAACTAAAATCAACCTGGTTGAATGACTTAATGAAATTCCAAAACGTAATTAGAAAATAAATTAGAAAATAAAGTGGGTATAAAAACCCCAAAACATTAAATTCTAAGGAGCCATCATCACGTCAGTCCATAATATTCACTTCTTTATTATTTTTTTCTTGTTTAGTTGTTATTTTGACTATTTCAATGTTTTTTAATTGATAAATGATTTTTGTCACCCTCGTATTAATACGAAATATATAGTTTGAAACAATTTAACAACATGGGGATTTCATATAATTAACTTTATTTATGGACAATTATGCATGATAATCTACTATATATATATATATATAGATAGATAGATATATATATTCATCTATAATTGTATCACAGTAAGACGGTAATCGTGGCAGCCGACATTCAATCGATCTTTAACTGGATAATTTATTATGTGCACTGACACCAACTTCACTGTTTGTCTGAGGTGGCTTCTTAAATTTCCAAATGGGCTTTCAAACTTGGGCCGGAAAACGTCCATGTCGTCATAATTTTGGTGGTTCTAAGCATCGGCATCTCCAAGTACAGTGCGAGATTCATGACCTGTGGGACCCACCATCTCTCTGCTAGCTAATTTATTTTTCTTCCCCTGCACTCACAGAGTGCTTTACCGACTATCAACATCAGCTTCACGAGGATACGGTAAAAAGGGGAGCAGCTACGTGTTTTACACTGTTTTTTAAAAATAATTACAAATTTTATTTTTAGTTTTTATTTTAATTTTTTTTTGATATTTTTAGATTATTTTCATGTGTTGATATTAAAATTATTTTTTTTTTTTAAAATATTATTTTAATGTATTTTAAAAAAAAACAATTTTAAAAACAAATTCAATTACACATGCGGGCTACTGTAACCTTTTGCTACTAGCAATATATACCCTGAAAACTTACACTACTAAAAGCAACTTCCCACACTGCGTGTATTTATTGAGGCGTTGATGTGAAGAATGTTTACAAGAGGCAAAATTATGAGGGTGTTTGGGAGAGTTGTTGCTTTAGCTTTTCAAAGTGTTTTTTGTTCTGAAATACATTAAAATGATATTTTTTTATTTTTTAAAATTAACATATTAAAATGATCTAAAAATACCAAACTATATTCATTTAAAATGAAAAACAAAATTGAAAAGCTAGCAAACAACATTTGAAACACCATCCAAACACCCTCTGTGTCATCTCAAAAGAGAGGAAAGGCGTTTATATATATATATATATATATATATATATATAATTTCTTAAATTGAAAAAAAATCAGTTACAGTTCCCGGCTTTATAAATATCTTAAATATAGAGCACTTACAGTTTTTTTTTCATGTGCTACTATTAAAAATAATTTTAAAAAATATAATTTTAATAATTTTTTAAACAAAAATCATTTTAAAAAATAATTTTAACCACAAACTCAAACATACTCTTCCTTTCCCATGCATATTAAATGCTTTGATTGGTTTTATGAAGAGGCAGCACATAGAAAGAGAAAAGGATGGCAAGTCCCAAGAAGGTACGGGCACCCATGATACAAATACACGAGTGAGAAATGATTTTGCAATCGAGTGCTTCATGATTGAAGTGGAGGAGCAGAAGGGAGAGAGGGCGAGCGAGAGACTTTATACTATAGACTATAAATTAACTTTATACTATAGACTATAAATTAATTAATACGATAAATATTAAACTTTTTGACATTAAAAAAAAAAGATACTATATGTCGAGCTTTAGGGTGAAAATAGGTGGGTTTTGAATGCTTTGTCTTTACTTGGGATTTGAGTTTCTTTTTGACTTTCTTGGTTCCTCCCCTCGAGAACCGAGCCCAGCAATATAAAAAAACACCACCGCCCTTCGTAAGTTGTCAGAACTCAGGGGAAGAACACGAGGGTTAAACTGGTTGCGACCGAGCTTTCAATGTCACATAGATTGTGACCTTGCCTTGCATGGCTGAACATTATTGAGAGACCCAGACTACAGTCTATGAGTTCGTAATTTATCATATAAATTTTAAGTGAGATTTTGTAATATAATTTATATTATTTTTTAATATATTTTTTTAAGTGAAAGTTTTTTTATTTAAAATTTGTACAGGTTCACACTAATTTTCTGTTTGATTTTTATGAAATAGAATAGAGGCAGCGAGATTCAAACTCGTGACCGCGGGGTTAACAAGGCTCTGATACCGAGTCAAGAAACCATCTCACTTAAAAGATTAAACTTTTAAGTGAGGTCCACGCTACCTTGTGCTTGATTTTTATCAAATAGAATAAGAATGATGAAATTTAAACTCGTGACCGCTGGGTCAATAAGACTCTGATACAATATCAAGAAACAATCTCAGCTAAAAATTTAAACTATTAAATAAAATCTCAAAATATAATTTATATTATTAATCAGCCAGAACTCTCCATGCTCAACATTCATTGCGAATCATGGTCAAAAGGAGGATTTTAACTTTCTTCTGGTGTTACAGAACAGATCGATCTGCTACACATTTATCTAACAAGAATCATTCTTCGGGGTTTATCGAGATGAATAATGGTTTTTTTTAGGGTAAGAACTAAGAAGTATATATCAATATTCTCTCCCTCGATCCTGCAACCCGAGCAGAATGTGACTCACCATCGTTTGGTATTACATCAAATCAAATATTTATTATGACCCACCCGTTTTCAGTACTGGCCAGTGAAACGATTCTTATGCTACACAAACATTACTGTTTCTCATTGATATTTGCAAGACTTTTCATTTCAACCACCAACAAATCTTCAGAATGTGAAAATCTGAATTGATTTTCCACCTTCATCAGTTCTTGTGGTGTCGGAAAGGCAAAAGGTGGTGATCGTGGAATTTCTTAGGGTTCCATGCAAAAGGGATTTCCATGAATTCTAACTTTTAAACAACAGCAGTCTACTGCTTTGTCCATCTCATTTCCAGGAATAGGAAGAAGAAGAAAAAGTGAAAACGTGTTGGTGTTAAAGATCCATCTCATCTAAAAGTTTAAGCTGTTAGTTAAGATTTCAGGGTATGATTTATATTATTCTCTAACACACCCTCCCAAACAAATTTTTTTTGACTTGAGACTTGCACACAGTCTCACGCTAACTTGTGCTAGATTATTATAAAATAGAATGAGGGTAGCGAGATTCGATCTCGTGACTGCTAGGTTAACAAGGTTCTGATATCATGTTAAGAAATTATTTCACCTAAAAACTTGAGTCGATGATAAGATCCCACAATATAATTTATATTATTTTATAACGGTTTGGAGTAATTTCATTCATATATACACAGCGGAGACCAAGGATTTAAGCCATGCGAATGCTAAAATAAGTGCACAACAAGAGAGACAACCAGCAACCGAGTTCATCCAAAACGAATTGCCAAACACAAAATTTATAGAAATTAGAACCAAATAAGCATCAATGTGTGAAGATCTCTGAAAACATGCTGAGGCAATTCGCGGCAGGCCAGGTTTCCAAGATCTGTGCTTGACCCAGTATTCAAACCTTGCCCGGAGATCATATTTATTAGCGAACTCTCCTCTTCTCTTCTGTCGCAGTTAAAAAATAATAATGATTTCATGGTTCTCATCGATTTACAACTAATCATTCAATTCTGAGATTGGCCCACACGCGCCACTGATTAGTAGAAGCCAAAATTCATTAAAAATACCGATGAAAAGACCCATCAATACAAGCCATCCATCCTTTCCGATGCACTCTTTTGATTTTATTTCTTACTGTTCTAATCCTCAGATAGAACAGCTCAATTGCTATTTCACGTTATATTGTGTCCAGCTGGTCCAACTATCAAGGGATATCAGACAAAACAAAACTCTGTTCAAGAAAAGGGATGGAAAACAAAATGTGTGGAATATGTGTTTAGAGGTGAACCACCTTCTTTTCATTATTCTATGGTTTTGTTTTTATTAAAATCCATTTATATATATGTGTATATAATTTAAACCGACTAGTTTCTGATTGGTTTTAATAAAAATAACTTAGTAAACCGATTATTTTTTCTATGTATATATAGATATAATTTAAACATAATAATTTGCTAT
The DNA here is from genome assembly GCA_027405865.1 of Salix purpurea. Lineage (NCBI taxonomy): Eukaryota > Viridiplantae > Streptophyta > Magnoliopsida > Malpighiales > Salicaceae > Salix > Salix purpurea. The sequence continues at coordinate 5,999,860 of JAOWLH010000034.1, read as the reverse complement.
TTTCTTTCTCAATGTCAACTCCCACATTCTTTTCAGCATTTTGATTTCGAGACTTTATCATGGAAATTTCAAGTCTTAAAAGCTAAGCTTTCTTCTTCTGTGGAGGTTTTCACAGACAGGACTGTGTTGAATTATTAGGGTTTATGGTATCCCCAATCTTTGAAGATTTTTATATATGAAGCCTAACATTTTGGAAGTTTTCAATTATATACTTTAATTTCACATATCTTACACCCCAAAAACATCACTTAATTTCTTATTCATCCCTCCAATTGTCAAAATTTTGTTTCACCTAGGGGTGAGCAATATTAAACTATTTTTGAATATCCGAGATTTTCAAACTAATGTGGGTAAAAAAAATTAAACATTTTTAGACAGAATAATTCTGTGAAATAAAGTTTTTTTAAAAATCTGTGTAGTTGGGGTGAGGGGAATTTGGGTGCCCTAAATTACCATGAAATTCTTATTTGTTTTTTAATTTATTAATACATAATTAAATTGTTTAAAACTCATTATTATCCGAAACCCGGATGGTCCATTGGGACAAAAACAGATTTAAATGATTTCCGAAGGTTTGGATTGAATTTTTTTAATTTTTTTTAATATATAACTCAGAAGAAGAAGAAACTAACTCGGAGAATCAAAATTTGAAGAAGTTCTAAAAAAATCCAAATTGAAAACTATTTCCCTCAAAGATTGAAAAATAAGTCCCTCCAACATATGAAATTCGGGCGAACCATGTCCACTCAATAATCCTGTGGTTTGATAAAAGATAAAAAGAAAAAAACAAGAGGTTGGTTCGTGGGCCGTAGCGGTGGTGCGTGATTGCAAACTGCAGGCTAATGCCAGAGATGATGGTTGGAGCCGGGTACCAGTTAACTTGGGCTGCATTGGGTGTCATTATATGGAGGCCCATAAGGCCCATTAAAAAGTATTTCAGAGTTGGTTTTCATTGAAGGCCCATCAATTTCTGCATGACGACCCCTATGGGTGGTGTCTTCAGAAATCCCATCAGAATTCATCAAGTTTCCCCTTTTCACACACACACGAGAAACAAAATTGAAAAAAATAAAAAAAGGGTAAAATAGATTGTTAACAAGAGCTTCCCGTGGGGGTTGGATAATGTTTTTCTGACATAAGATAAATTACAATTATAAATTGAAAAACTCATTTATGTATTTAATTGAATAAATTTAGAATCATTTGTGCTAATAACAATAAAAGAGTTGTTAACAATAACTAAAAAAAAATAAGAGATAGATGAAGAACATCATAAATTGAAAAGATTGTTTATTATAAATATTTTTTATTTAATCAAACAATAATAAAAATACATATACACATGAAAATGATTGAATAAAATGAAAGAGAAAAAAGTATTAAGCAAGGTTGCACATATTAAAAATATATAATTAGTTTAAGTGAAAATCACATAAGAAACTAAATGATATTTAACTAAAAAATAAATTGGAAAGTTGAGAGGTGGATGTGGATATAAATATATGATCTCAAAACATGGTTTATATACTCGATTGTATTTGATAACATTTTTTTTAAGTCAATGTGTTATATATTTGGGTCATTTAACATTTTAATTTATATTAGTGTTCGTTTTAAAAATAATATTTTTTCCTTTTCCTTTTGTTTTTTTGGTGTTTTCTGTTATTTTTATATGTTCTTTCAATCATATGATTTTTTATTGCTCCTAATATTTATTGCAGTTTTGTCTTTTTTTGCTCGTTTGGTAAAGTGTTTTTTTGATTCTTTGCGATGAGTTTATGGTTTCATTGTTTGTCCAATAAGAATAATAATTTTAGTGATTGCCTTTTTATTGGTTTCTTGCTTGATTTGTTGTAAAAATATTTTGTTTTTTTGTTTTATTCTTCGGGATCATTTAATGATTTTCATTGTCTGGTCAATAACGATGATAATAAATTTAACTGTTATAGTTTTGATAATGATGGTAACGTAGCGATGGATTTTGAATGATGTTTTCTTATTTTTATAGGTAGAAAATCAACTATTTATTTTTGTTGTTTAGTTATTATAGGTGTTTCCATAATTTATATATTTTTTATTGTGTTTATTTTAAATTAGATTATAAAATGAACTAATCCTAATACAGTAAATTTAATAATTGAGGTAGCCAAATCTTCTTGTTGTTTTTATGAAGATGATAATTTTATGCTGGTGATTTTTATTGAAACTTATTGAATAGATAAATATATATCGATTTAAAATTCATATATTTTAATGAAAACTCGTACTCTGCAAGAATTTTACACAAATTTATTATTTAGCCCAAATTTATAGTATAATAAAAAAATCTCACATTCTTAATATTTTTTTTATATTGAAAAAAATATAATTTCAGTTGCGATGAAGAGCAAGTATGTGTGTATATATATATTTATAAGTCAGGCCTGCGCACCTTGTTTATATTTTTTTTTCGAAGGGTTACTCTTCTACAAATAAGAATAGAGTATGATGTGTTGCATGATTTGGAAGATGACGTGTCATTGCCAAGTTTCCGATCTCTAGCTAAGTGGCCAAACTTTTTGTTTATTAATAGAATATTGCCAATAAAATATTATCTCTCGCGTATGATGTTTTCTAATGATTCTCTCTTTTCTTTTTTTAAATTTAGAGACTGATACGTGAAGAAAATAATATCTTGGGTTGAAAAAAATAATTAAAAAACTTTAAGATTAATGTATATTTTTATTTATTGAAATAAAAACAATTCAAAAGATAAAAAAAACTAAGGAAAATACAGTGCACTAGTCCAGTGAAGAGTGCAATGTGAGGTGGCGTCCATTGTTTTTTCCATGAGAATTGGCTGTTTTTTCTTACTTTAATTTTAAAATTATCTGGGCAGAAGTAAATAGTAGGAAAAAGCTTTTTCAAGATATTATAATACCATGCTGGAAGGATTATTGTCAGTGATCTCTTTATAAAAGTCTGAGATAACTAGAGTCTTTCTTATTCATCTAGACTCATAAAAATATGTTTCCCAAAAATAGATGTGATTAACTAGTTATTATAAAAATTCCTTTTGCTATGTTTTCATACATGTCAAATAATTTACTGGATTTTTCCCATTAAATTTCACTTCCAATTTTCTTGACGTTGAACATTTTGTTAATATGTTCACGGATAAATTAGATAAGTTAAAGAACATTTAAAAGTTAATACATGCCAAAAGCATAGTCTAATAGAAGCAGTCATAATTTTTTTTTATCTAATTATTGAATTGAGTTTAAATTTAATTAAGAGGTATATTGAAGGTCAACTTGCTGTAGCAAATCGAGTCAGGAAGGACTTTAAATTAGACTCATAAAATAAGATATTGTTTTGATATTTTAATTAATTTTCTAGGTAGTTTTAATTTTAATAAGAGATTGGCTAAAATCTAATTTGTTATTTATTTTTAAAATTATTTTGATATAATAACGTTAAAAACAAATATTTTAAAAATAATCAGTTAATTCTAAAACATTTTTTTTGTAAGAAAAAGTTGCGTGGCAGTGATAAACTGAGGAGGGCGGGGATGACGTCAAGTCCACGTGACTGGGCCACACACGTGCTACAATGTCAATTACAATGGGAAGTAAGGTCGTCAGGAATCCGGAAAGATGAGCATTTCTAAAGAATTGTTCTCGGCAACACGGAAACTAAAGTTAAAATCGCTAGTAAGAGCATCTCCAGTGGGGAGTGCTATTTTGGAGTGCCAAATCTCTAAAATGGCACTTTGAATAGTGTAAAAATGGCATTTTTGTTGATGTGTGCTCCAGTGGTAAAAGCTATTTTGGAGAGCCATTTAATTTTTTATTATTTTAAATATAGTATAATTATTTTGTATGTAGTTTAATTATGCAATTAATTATACAATTAATAAGAGTAAGTTATATAATTAAATAAATGCTTTTAAAAAACCCTCCAACATTGATTATATAATTAATAGGAGTAAGTTATATAATTATTAATTTTATATATAAATTTTTACTCTCTTGTTAAGGTATTTTTTAATGAGATTTTTTTTATTTTGTTGGAAAAAGTAAATTAAAGTTGAGAAAAGAAATCTTTATCCAGCTTAATTTGATGTTTTTGGATATATTTAAACCTGTATTTATTTAATATATACGTTCGTTGATACTTGAGAGAATCTAACTACCGAATATTCTGTTGGAACCCAGTTTCTTCGGACACTGATTCAAACACATATTCGCATATCCCTTTGTTTCTGCTTTCTGTCATAGTCTGGTATCTATCGCTCTCAACTCATCTGGTGTCTGTTTACTAGATTAGTCCGAGGATAAATATATTAAAATATATATTTTAATTTTAAAAAAATATTTTTTTAATATTAACATATTAAAATGGTATGAAAAATACAATAAAAAATTAAGATTTTAAATAATTGTTTTATAGTTTTTATAAAAAAAACTTTCAAAAAAATAGTTAAGTGATCCTGCAGCTTCCACAATTCTTTTTTTTTCGTGGCACAATTCCACCATGCACGAGCTTCTGGATTTATTTATTTTCTGTGGGAAATCTAAGTTATTAGAGAAATGAAAATTAGAAACAGATTCATGGAGAAATTAAAGGGTACAAAATTTATTATGGAGCTAAACAATCTCAATCTATGATTGGTACTTAGTGGAATATTTTATTTGAATTAATTTCAGATAATAATAATAATAAAAGTGGAACCTAAATCAATTACCCCACTATATATTACCATAATATAAACGTTATATTTCACAAATAAGTCTTAGTTTCAGTGACGGATCGGGAGTGTGGTTACAGATGGTTTTGAAAGTGATTTTTATTAAAAAAATATATTAAAATAATTTTTTTTATTTTTTTTAAAATATTTTTGACATCAACACATGAAAAATAATCTAAAAACACTAAAAAAATAGTAAAAAATATATTTTTTTCAAAACACTGTTTTAAAACGCAGTGCTAAACAAAGTATTAGTGTGTATTGTTTAATGAGACGCAATATATTTTTATAAGATATTTTTCAATTAAAAATACATCGAAATGATACTTTTTAAAAAGTAAAATTTGATATTAATATGTTAAAACCATAAATAATATCTACACACATATCTAATTTAATATTTTTTTCAAGAAAGAGATAAATTTCATTTCATTAACAAATGCAGTTGTAGAGATGGTGTCTGCATTAAACATGGGGGAGTGACGATCGAACTGGCTGGTTTTGGGTGTGCTGACCACGTCTTACCGAACATGGCCTGCGGTATTGATGAATTATTTGAGTTGTAGTAGTTTCATCACCACACCCAACTTTCCAGGTCTATTATTGTCACAATTAACTATCTTTGCGTATAAAACAGAGCTTCTTCATAGACTAAAAAATTACAGGAATTTCACAGGACTCCCTGCAGCAGCATAGAAAAGTATAGAATTATTCCCACCAAGATTCGGTTCTGTGAATCCATTTCTCCTCATCTGAGTTCTCAAGAACGAATACATGGATCTGTGCCTTGTTTTGATGATTACTAGTTTTGGTTTGGGCATGGTCTCGACACATGCAGAGCTTCAAAGGTTCGAGCAGCCTGCAAAAACTGACGGGAAACTTTCCTTTCTGGTGCTTGGAGACTGGGGAAGAAGAGGTGATTTCAACCAGTCTGAAGTTGCTCATCAGGTTCTACCAGCTTCCTTTGTGTTTTTCTTTAATTTACACCATTTTCTGGAGAAAAATCATGCACCGAGTGGGTGTCATTTCCATCTTTCTAAGAGCTTTCCTGTGATTTACATGGATGCAGATGGGAAGGATCGGAGAGAAGCTGGACGTAGATTTTGTAGTATCAACAGGCGATAATTTCTATGATGATGGATTAACTGGTGAACAAGACAAAGCATTCGAGGAATCATTCACCCAAATCTACACCGCGAAGAGCCTGCAAAAGCAGTGGTACAGTGGTGAGTACAGAAATCGCGGCACACCCCATGGTTTTGTTTCGAGAAAAACTCAGAATTGATCTTTCTGGATTATAATTCTTACCCTTTTTTTTGTTTTAATCGTTTTTTGCAGTGCTGGGAAACCATGATTATAGAGGGAATGCGGAAGCACAGCTGGGCCTTCATCTCAGGAAAATAGATAGCAGGTGGCTTTGCTTGAGATCTTTCATTGTCAATGCCGGTGTGTAGCTTCTTCTACTTTTCAAGCGTTCGCTTTCATCCATGTCATATATTGACTACAATAGCTAATTAAATCCTGTTGTTTTCTGTAGAGTTGGCTGAAATTTTCTTCGTGGACACCACTCCTTTTGTCAAATCTTACTTCACTGATGCCAAGGGCCACACTTATGACTGGAGAGGCATTGGCAATCCTAGAGCTTACATTGCAAACATGATAAAGGTATAATATACGCTAATTATCGTGTCACTTTCAAAATAATGCATCAGGTTTACAGATTGTGGAGCATTATTAGCCACTCGACTGTGTAAATAATCTGGAAAATTTATCTGGGGGGCTGTACCCTACCTTTTTTTTGGAGCAGGATCTAAAGGTGGCACTGAGAGAATCGAGTGCCAAGTGGAAAATTGTTGTGGGTCATCATTCAATCAGAAGCATTGGACATCACGGAGACACCAAGGAACTTGTAAGCAAGCTTCTTCCAATCCTGAAGGTAAACACGTTCACTTGAATACACTTCCTTTTTCTTTTTTTGATAACCGGGATATCCGGTCAAGCTTATGAACATCCTGCAAGTCTAATGGAGCAGGTAAGCACCACGAGGTGACAGGCATGCACGGTGGAGCTTGGGAACAAATCCCTTTCCCTGTTAGGCCAAGACCTCGTATGCAAATTAATAATGATGAGATTCTTTCTTTTTTTTCTAATAGAGTAACTCTGTACAGAAGATTGGAGATAATTCTGTGTTGTTTTCACTAAATTCAGGCCAACAACGTGGATTTTTACATGAACGGACATGACCATTGCCTCGAACACATCAGTGACACAGAGAGGTACAACTTGAGTGATTTGTGTTAGTAGAAACTGGTAAGAGTTTACGAAAATGTTACTAATGTTGGACAATTTTCTTACAGCCCAATACAATTTCTAACTAGTGGAGCTGGGTCAAAGGCATGGAGGGGTGACATTAAAGAACAGAAGACAGAAGGGGTGAAATTCTTCTATGATGGTCAAGGTTTCATGTCTGTGCAGTTGACTCGGAGTGCAGCAGAGATGGCATTCTATGATGTTTCTGGCAATGTTTTGCATAGATGGAACTCAACAAAGCTGCTTTACTCATCAATATGACGATCTAGAACTGGACGATCGTCTTTCTTATAGTCATATTTTGTAATTTCATTCTCTGCATAAAAAAAAGGTGTCGTTTTCATAAACATGATGAAAGTGATCAAGCTGCTATCGATTTTGATGGGATTCCCTTGCTTACCACACACCTACGAAATTTTTATGAAACAAGAAAAAAACGAGAGGGAAAGGAAACATGAATATTGCTCCCATAAAATTTTGGTAAATCAGAGCTTTTAATACATGAACTAATCCAACAACCCGAACGGTAGAATCTAGCTGAATCCAACAACCCGAAAGGATGTCAATTTCATTTCGGTTAGTATTTTGTTTTTTTCAATTGGAATGGAATGTTTTGGTTTCGGAGTGTTTCAGCTTGCTGTTTTGGGTTGTACTGTTTATGTATGTATATATATAATTAAATATATTAATTCATTTTTTTTAGTTCAAATCCAAAAATAAAATTATTTAGAATTGTGCAATTTAATCTAAAAAAGACACAATAAAATGATTTTTCTAAACAAAATTATGAACATATATAATATTACGAGAATGTCATCATCAATCTCGCAAGGTCATTACATTCTCTGATTGCTTTGAAATTTTAACATAATATATATTAATATGTCAAGAAACTCCTCGTAAAATTTCATCTCAATCTAACGGTCGGATTAAGAGATATTATTGATATTGTAAAATTATTCATTATTTAAAAAAAAATATTATTTGACCGAAGAGGCACAGACGAAATGATTTTTGCTTGTAAAAATCCAGAATAGATTGAAATTTAACTCAAGGTATAAATGACACCGTTTTTTTTTTTAACCGGTATAAAACATTTTGATTATTTCAGTCAAAACAAAACAAGATTGACATCCTCTCGGGTGAGATTGGTGGGAGGCCACCATAATCAACAAGAGAAATTGACAAGTCCTATGCTCAATAGTGATGGACTTACAGTAACATTTCATTATTGATTATATGTGAAATTAAGTAGTGGCACCCATCTTCGTTCCTCGAATTTATTGTCCATCCATGGAGATGTGACAAACCTCATGTCCTTTGCATTGAACGAGACAAAGTAAGAAGTTTCCCGGAAAGTGGATATGATGATGACCCTGGATGAATCTGGTCCTTCGAAACTATTCAAGTAATAATCTTTTCCCCCGAAAGAATCTCTATCCTGAAAATGCATGGCTTCAATTTTGTTTTTTCAATTTTGAACCTCTAGTCATCCTCTTCTTCGTGTCGTCCATTGATCACCACATTGATTGCTTGAGTTCCCATCTTTACCACCTGAAAAGCTCTCCTTCCGAGGATATCGTGGCTGGTTTCTGTCACCATTTCACTTCAATGGATCTCACATGGAGGGCCTGCTTCCATGTGTATGTTATTAATTTTGTTGGGAGAAACCCAAATCAATCAGCAGCGAAAACAGTTTTTCTTCATTTCGTATAGAAACTATCTTCTTTAAAAATTTTAACTATTAGATGAGATCCTGGAATATAATTTATATTATTTTTCAATACATTTTCTTAAGTGAATGCTCTTTGAGTTTGAAACTTGCATACAAGCCCACACTACCTTGTGCTTTATTTTTATTAAATAGAATGATGGTGGTAAGATTCGAACTCGTGACCATAGGATCAACTAGACTTTAATACCATGTTAAGGAATACAAAGGGTCGGTTTAATGGGATCAAAGGCATGGAAATGGGGTGTCGATAACCTCAGCATAGATGAAGTCAAATTTTACTATGCTGGGAAACAGGGTTGTCAATACCATTATGTTTCGGCCAGAATGGCCAAAACATCCCGTGCCGTTAAAAAAACCGAGACAAGACGGTTTCGTTTTTGTCTCGGTTTTAATTCCCGTCTGTTCTGGAAATACAGGCTAAATAACAGCCTAAACATCTCGGTACCGTTCCGGGTGTGTCGTTTCAGCCTTAAAATCCTCATTATTTTGATTAACTCGTGGCTGTGTTTCTAATTTTGAGATTATAATTGTTTGACTTTATGTTTGTATTGTATAATTTAAAGTTAATTTATCTTGAATTTAATTATGCTTGTTAAATTAATATTTTATTTTTTTTCATATATATATATATATATATATAATTAATTAATTAATTTTATATGAACAGTACAACAACGAAACGGCACGCCGAAACGTTCCGAAACTGAAACGTTCTGTATCAATAGAAAAAACGGAACGACGACCGGAACTTGCTGGGAAAGGCTTCATGTCCTTGGAATTTTAAAGATTGCATTTTATGATGTTTTGGCAAATTTCTTCACACTTTAAATCTGTTCATCTATGATCACCAAATTAATAAAATCAAGGTGTTTTACATACTTTAAAACTACTTAATGATTAGTCTTTTGACGAGATTGAATGACATGGTCACGGTTATGGTAAATATTATTTTTTAAAGTGTTTTAATTTGAAAATACATTAATTTTTTTTAAAAAAATTATTTTTAATATCAACGCAACAAGATAATTTAAAAACATAGAAAACAATCTAAAACCAACAATAATTCATTTTTAAAACAAATCATAATCTAACAAAAACGCCAAACACACCCAAAGTCACATATAGTGTTGATTTAATTGCTTTTATTATATGTGAGCAATTCACACGAGGATAATTTAAGTTTGCCTTAGGGTGAAAATCAATGTTTTTAGTATCTAGTAATTATATTATAAGAAAAACTAAATGGTGTGATATTTTCATTATTAACACGAGGATAATTCACAAGTTTGACATGCTAATTTAGATTATCTGATTCATAAATTTGACGAGTTCATCCACATGCCAAATATGTTGGGAAAAAAAATCAATTTTTTTCTTCTTGATTTTATCCTTTAATATTTGATTTGTTTGGAAATAAATTGCATGATTTATTTTTTATTTTTATTTTTATAGGATTATCATTGTCTCAAATAAGTTTTAATTTTTAGATTAATGCTCAATTTTGCAACCATATAATTAAAAATAAGTTTATATAAAAAAAATATTTAGCTTAATGGAATCCATGACATGGATCACTAAGAGATTGAGATTGATACACTTTGTCACTGTCTCAATAATTAGAAAAAAAATTATCATTTTGAAGTTTTTTTAAATATCAAGTCATATTTTTACTAGTCATTACAATTACATATGAACCCATGAAATCAATCTATTTAATTCAAGCTAGCTACCACATGATTTAGTTAAAAAACAAGCTAGCTACCACATTATTAATTAAACCATTTAATTTCATAGTGAATTCAAGCCAGCCTTGCTTTATATTCTTTGTTCTCTTCGGTTATACATTTATCACATAAATTATGTGCACTTTCTGTTTAACGTTACAATATATATATATATAACACGAGCCATAAACCCGCGCTCCGCTGCAGGGATTAAAATATTTTTTTGTCTAGTTTTAATACATATAAGTTTTTAATTTTGTATTTTGGTTTTTATTTTTTTATTTTTTAGTTTAGTTTCTAAAAAAGTAAAATTACTGAGACACCCCACTAACAATTCTTGGTTTTTTGTCTTATTTGAAGTTATTATGATTATTATACTATGCACAGAAATGAAAAAAAAATAAAAATACCTTTAATACCATGACATTATTTTAAACACATTTTACATAATAAAATAAATATATAAAAAACTAATATACATTTTAAAAAGTTCGATGACGCCGCATGCGTCATCCGAAATGTGCATGAGCTCTAAAATTGATGTCGTGCCCACAACACCCGATAGAAAATATAATTAAAAATTGGTAAATTATCAATACACCCCTATAACTAACTCTTGGATTTTGTCTTATAGGGGGTATATACGTACTTATACAACTCGTGGTGCTCATCAGTTGACCTGGACACCCCGATTATAAAAAAATAGTCCGAGGATTAGTCATGGTACGCTTAAGCTCACCCAGAGACCCCGGTTATAAAAAAATATATAAGTGAAAAAAAATCAAAAAAATAAAAGCTTAAGTTGGCTCAGAGACTGGTTATAAAAAAAAAATATATAAGTGAAAAAAAAAGTATAAGCATGAAAGCACTGTAGCAATTCATATTGTTTTTTTTTTTTTAAATCAGTCCGGGAATTAGTCGTGGTGCTCTTAAGTTGGATCAGAGACCCCGGTTACAAAAAAATATAAGTGAACATAAAAAAGTATAAGAAAAAAAATAATAAATTGGTCCGGGGATTAGTCGTGGTGTGTCCATGCTGGCCTGGACACCCTGATTATCAAAAAACAAATTTGATCCGGGGAGTGGCAGTGGTGCACTTAAGCTTGCCTGGAGATCCTGGTTATAGAAAAAATATATAAGTGAAAAAAAAAACAAAAACAAAAAGTATAAGTGTGAAAGAACTGTAGCAATCCATATTGTTTTTAAAAAAATTCGCTTAGGAATTAGTCGTGGTGTGCTTAAGCTGACCCGAAGACCCCGATTATTAAAAAAAATATATAAGTGAACAAAACAAAAGTATAAGAAAAAAAATATATCAGCGAGAAAACACTTTAGAAAAAAAAAGTGGGTATAGGGATTGTCGTGGTATGCATAAGTTGGCATGGACACCCTGATCATAAAAAAAAATTAGAACTGGGGATTAATCGTGGTAATCTTAAGCTAGCTTGAACACCCTAATTATAAAAAAAAGAAAAAAAATATAAGTGGAAAAAGAAAAAAAATATAAAAAAGTATAACAAGAAAAAAAATGTTGTGGGGAAAAAAACGAAAAAAAATATAATAAGAAAAAAAAGAAACATAATAAGGAAAAAAAAAGGCAAAAAAAGAAGAAGCAAAAAACAGGAAAAAAAACATTGTAGAGGGAAAAACATTGTTGTAATCAACAATGCTATGTGTGGGGAGCTACAATGCTGTCCACACACTATTAACAACCCATATTGTTTTTTTAAAAAAAAATTGGTTCATGAATTAGTCTTGGTGTGCTTAAGCTGACCCGGAGACCCCAGTTATAATTTTTTTTTTTGGTTTGGGCATAAGGAAAAAAATGTATAAGTGAAAAAAAAGTATAAGGAACAAAAATTAAAATAAATAAATAAATTGGTATAGGGATTAGTCGTGATACGCACAAGCTGGCCTGAACACCCTAATTATAAAAAAACAATTTGGTCCGGAGATTAGTCGTGGTGTGCTTAAGGTGGCCCATAGATCCTGGTTATAAAAAGAATATATAAGTAAATAATAATAATAATAAAAAGTTTAAGCTGGCTCAGAGACTATTGTCATAAAAAAATATATAAGTTAAAGAGAAAAAAATAAGCATGAAAACACTATAGCAATCCATATTGTTTTAAAAACAAATTCGTTTCGGGAATTAGTCGTGGTGTATTTAAACTGGCCCGTAGACCCCGGTTGTCAAAAAAAAATGTATAAGTGAACAAAACAAAAGTATAAGGAAAAAAAAAAGAAAAAAAAAGTATCAACGGGAAAGCACTTTAGCAAAAAAAAAATAGGTCTAAGGATTAGTCGTGGTACGCATAAGCTGGTCTGGACATCCTGGTTATAAAAAAAAAATTGGATCCGGGTATTAATTATGGTACGCTTAAGCTAGTTCGGACACCCCGGTCATAAAAAACAAAAAAAAAATATATAAGTGGAAAAAGAAAAAAAATTAAAAAAAGTATAACCAGCAAAAAAAATATTTTCTTGGAAAAAAATGGAAAAAATATAATCAGAAAAAAATTAAAAAAAAACAGAAAAACAGAAAAAAATATATAAAAAATTAGATCCGAGAATTAATTGTAGCATGCTTAAGTTAGCCCAAACACCCCGATTATAAACAACAAATAAAATTATATATAAGTAGAAAAAGGAAAAAAATATAACCAGTAAAAAAAAATATTTCATGGAAAAAAACAGAAAAAAAAAAACGAAACAAAAAGAAAGAAACAAAAAGAGAAAGAAAAAAATTAAAAAAAAACAGAAAAAAACAGAAAAAAATATAAAAAAAAATTAGATCCGAGAATTAATTGTAGCGTGCTTAAGTTAGCCCAGACACCCCGATTATAAAAAACAAATAAAATTATATATAAGTAGAAAAAGGAAAAAAATATAACCAGTAAAAAAAATATTTCATGGAAAAAAAAATAGAAAAAAAACGAAAAAAAAAGAAAGAAACAAAAAGAGAAAGAAAAAAATTAAAAAAAAATGAAATGTAGTAAAAAATAAACAAAAAGCAAAAAAAAAAGAGAAACACTGTGGAAATCCAGAGTGATTTGTGAGGGGAGCTACAATTAATTCCCCATAAGGTTTAGTTTCTTGGTAATTATATTTTGAGAAAATATAAACCAAGCAATTATTTTATTGCGGCCAAACTCATGTTTATGACAGATAATTCCAAGCATCGCAGTTACAGAATTCATGCAAATATTGATTGTAATTCTGGAAATTAAAAAAAAAAGAAAAGAGTTAGAAGATTTCAACAGAATTATACTCCATGTGGTAATGCACAGATGCAGATCACGACAGGAAAACAGAACATCAAAACCATATACAGAAATTTCTCAATAGTTATCGCCAAATTTACACTCATACTTATCATTTAAGTTTGATCAGTGGTGCCTCTACTACAAATTCTTTCTCTTTTTTTTTTAGATTCGAGAAAATCTTATCCCTAGAAAGCGCACTTTGTGGGCCAGGTAAACGAGTAAAACCCGGTTGTCCCAGGCTCTTACAAGAGATGCATGTCCTGACTCGAACTCGAGACCTGTTGTGCAGATCTCAAGCCCTATACTACAAATTCATTTAGGCAGGCATGCAAGTGAGCATTATTCAATTCAGAACAAAGTGGTACCTTGAATCCACATAGCTCTCTACATCCCAGAGGAAAGAACCAAAAGTTACGGCTTCCAAAACAAGTCTTTTCAAACCACCAAAGCTGATCTTAACTAGTTCATCCTCGGAAGAATCAATAGTCCCTTGAGGTGTTATGACAATCTCAGGTCTTCCAAACAAGGCCTCAGTTTGCTTCTCAATAATGCTAACAGCCTCTTTTGATCTTATTGTTGCATGCCTCTGAAGTGTTTCCCCATCAAAAGACATCACATAATTCCGCAATCGCGAAGCCTTTAATCCATGTCCGAATCCTCCAGGACTGATACCATCAGAAAAGGCTTCAGGATGGGAAGACACAGCATGATAGGATACCCCTCCACCAGCTTTCACATCCTGACCCGCAGCTTTATGAATATTGGTTTCTCCCTCATCCACAGCATTTGGGAGGATTTTCATCGTCTTCTCAAGCTGAAACCGTTGATCGGCTCGCTTTAGGAAGTATCCATACATCACAGAAGCTGCATACACCTGTCCAGCCCTGAGTTTGTTTATCTGAGCAACAGCAGTAGAATCTCCCATCTGATTTCCCAAAATGAGAGCTAGATGGTTCTGAATCATTTCATAGGCTTCAGGAGAGTGTAGAAGCTCAAGCTTCTCATCTTGGCTCGGCCGAGCATCCACTCCACCTGATGGGTCTGTGGAAGAGGAGGCCATGGTTGGTATCAAAGAAACATTGGCATCCATGAACTTCTGCACAACCAATGCATACAAAATCTCTTCTAGAGCTTTTCTCCTGTCATTAGCTTTGACCTCAGCAATTCTCCTAATAGTTTCAAAAACCGATCACTAGACTCAACTTTTAGCATCAACAGCAGGAGCTATAAACCACATGTATACAGAAATATCATAAAACTAACCTATATAATACCAAATCAGTCCCAGTAGCAGAAGGCTCTTCCTTCTGCTTCTCAGCATCACGATCAGTCTGAAGTTGCTCAAGCTGCTGCTCCACTGCTGCTGGCACAAGATGTGGGTGACTAATCAAAATCTGAGATAAGAACTGCCCTATTGGAGATTCAAGCTGAAGAGGAGCAATTGATGCTATCGACCCTGATGAATCTGAGGACGACGACAATGATGCTCTCACTTCCATGTATCTCCTGGGTCCATATGCCACTCTCCTATGACCTGGCTTAGAGAATGAAACTGAAGAATAATGCTGCAATCAAAATAACACAAGGAAAATGGGAATCAAACTCCAGCTTTCCAACCATATAACATCTAGAACAACAACAACAAAGTAAGTTTTAAATAACCTCATGAAACCCAAATAAATTTCAAGCAAGACATTCTTAAAAGCTTCTTCTTTGGACAACAAACCAACACAATTACACTTGGGAATCCATCTCTTATAACAAATATTTTGCATAACACAAAACTTCATTTACACTTAGGCATGAAACGGCAAGAACTAAATTGAATCATAGAAAAAAAATAGAGCTTTTAACATTATACCATAGATTATCCATGAATTATCAATGGGAACAAAATTCAAACATAAACTCAGAAAGCCATTATCCAAAACCCAAAAAAAGACTAATCGGTAGCACCTTAAAAGGAAAACGCACAAAATCTTGCCCATTGGTAGCTAAAGAACCCAATCTAGCAACAAATTTTGCAGGTCTAGATATTCCAATTGAAGATCCAATAAAAGTTGCTGTAGCTGCTTCCATTTACACCTCTCTACAAACCCCAAAAAATTGTAAGCTTCCATCAAAATCCCTTTTAAAACAAATAGGATAATGATTCTAGCTTGAATTCGGTGATGCATACTTACCTCTTCAAGCAGTTGAAACAAGATCAATAATTTTATATGTCAAAAGATTGAAAAAAATAACTTTTCTTAAAGGAGAGCGAGAGACAAATGTATCGTAGGTGTTCGTTGTTTGTGCGAGCTGGTGGATATGACGTTGGTCAGCTGTGGTAGGCGGGTTACAGTGGTTATATAAATGGGGGACGAAGCTCAGTTTTATAAGCGTTAGATTGTGATAAAACCTTGCTCATGTTGCTGGATAAGTTTTTAATCCCTTGGGTTTTAGTTAATTTCTTTTTTGCCATCATAGGTTTAATTATTATAAAAAACATTATAGCTATACTACATTATAAAAAATTTAAAATAAATGAGTTGAAAAACTGTTCATATATTGACCACCTCAAACCTTTTTTTTTTCTCCGGTTCATTCATTCTTTTCTTTTCTTTCTCTATTTGTTTTGAATTTTTTTTTCATATAATTTAACAAGTATGGCTTTGTTTCACAAAAAAAAATCATGTTAATTAAATTATGAAATTATATTTGAATTATAAACATTGAACCACCTAAAACTTTTTTTTCTTTGACATCCTTTTCTTATTTTTTTATTTTTATGGTGTTTTTATTTGTTTTTTTATCAAGCCTTACTTTTAATTTAATAATTATAATTCAATTTTTTAAAATTAATACTTGATAAATCATAAAATAATATTTAAAATCATAAACACATAAAACAATATGATATTGAAGAAATATTTAAAAAAAATTATGAAAATATAATGTATAAAAAAGATACAATTCATTATGAATTGCAATAATTACCCAAGATATTTCTTTTTCTCTTTTAAATTGTTTTACCACTTGACTTTTTTATTTATTTCCAATATAATCCTTTCACCTTAAATTAACTTGAGATTGAGTTTCATTTTTTAGTTTGAGTTGGTTTTATATGATGCTCTTGCGATGTTAAAAATAAGTTTTGATAATGAATTAATATTTGATTTGACAAAATAAAATTTAATTTTAATGATTCAAATTAATTAAAATTTTATGGAATAATTTAAAACTGAAACAAATATTTAACCTTATATTTTCTTCGAAATAAAACCGGCTTTACAACTCAATTTTTATTTGGAATTAATATATTTATTATTATTTATTCTTTTTTTATTTTATTAAATACAGGTATAAATATTTTGGTTTATAATTAAGATTTTTGATGATGATAGAAAAATTGTTAACAGTGTATGCAACCATTTTTTGTATTGAAAAAAAAAAAAAACACTTCATCTGATAGCATTGCTTAAATAAACAATTTAGAGAATTAAAAGCTTTTGTTAAAAAATATTAATCGAGAGAATTAAGATTAAGAAAAATAAAGACTAAATATTGTATATTTATTGCTTGTTTGGAGCTGTGATTAATGTTATTTTTTAAACTATTTTTCACTTACAAATATATTAAAATAATAATTTTTTTATTTTTTAAAAATTATTTCTAATATCAGCATATAAAATCTAAAATCATCATTTTTTTAATTTAAAATAAAAAATAAAAATAATTTTTTTATAAAAAAATACATTTGAAAAATATCTCTTACTCGGATCGCAATTACACAATCCAAACTGATAAAAAAGAATATTATGCATGTAAATAAATCTTATTAAATGTTATAGAAAGAGACGTGACAAGTGATCATTAGTGGATTGGGGGTATAATGTATTTTAAATAATTGACTGGTTATAAATAGGATAATAATTATTTTAAACTTGATAAATAAGAGGAAAAAACCTAACAATGAGCTGGCTAACAACAAAAGTCCAACAACAAATAAACTAAGACACAGTTGTACTTGCTCCCTCGAACTTCTACTTCTGTCCTATAATTTATATCATGTTTGTCGATACCATTTTGATCGATGTTTTGATTTTTTATTAGAATAAAATATTACAATTTTAGAGTATTTTGGTGTACTGTTTCGAAATTATACTACTTATATATAATTAATTATATATATATAAAAAAAATTAAAATATTAATTTAATAAATATAATTTAAATTCAAGATAAATTAATTTTAAATTATACAATACAAACACAAAATCAAATAAACATAATCTCAACATTAAAAATATCTCTAAAATTCTAAAATATCATGATAGGAAAACACCCGGACTGTGTCCACCCCTCTCCAAGCTTCTAGCCAACTACATTTGAATACCCCAATTATGGTAAATATCAAACCAGCCCCTGTATGTTACAGACACTGAAGTTCCAGCCTCCTTTCTTTCAAGTAAACCATCTAGAGCCCATAGTATCGTTTGCAATTTACATTTTTGTCCATGTTTTTAGAGCACAGAAATAATAATAATAAAAACTTGTTGTTTTGGATTCTGATTAAGAAAAAGACTCAATTTTGGCATTTCTTAAAACTTAAAGACAAAGGTAAATTTTTTAGTCAAATAAATTATATGATCTAATGAACTAAGTAAACTAATTATAATTTTTCCCAAATAAATGTATTTATAAAATTTAAGAGAATAATTAATTATTAGCTAAATTGAATTACTATATTTTAGAACGAACCTATTGCATGAGTAAGAGCTTGACAATTTGATGTGTATTTATGGAATTTCGAGTTATAAAATATTCAGGGATTTAACTGTATGGTGATTTTTTAATTAAAAAAATGTTATCGAGGAATTTAATCGATATGTCCATGAAAACTAAATAGTAAATAGGAAGATTTATAGATACGGTACTGACATGAAATTTGTAACATAAAGGGAGGACTTACTCATCGTTATCACAGAGAAATGATTCTTACTCACACATCATTAGTCACGTCAAATCTAACGGAATCATAACAACCGCCGGCGAGTTGACTCTTCTTCCGTTACTCAACTGCGGCTCTCTCTCTCTCCGACCCTTCTTACCAAATTTCTCTTCTCCACAATTTCCCCTCAGTTTCCCATCAACCAAAATTCTCAATGTCAACGACTACAGAGCAAGAAAGCGAGTGGGAACAAATGATACGGAAGATGTTACCAGCAGGAGCACCATTACCTGACGAAGATCATCTCGATTACTCAATCGCAGTAGAATATGAAGGCCCGCCAATTCCTTACGAAGTCCCTCGTATCGATCCGTTGAATCTTAATTCACCGCCCATTCGGACTTCCTCTCTTGCTTCTACTGAAGAATCGAAATCAAAATCAAAATCAAACGCTCCAGTTTCAAAATTCACCAGATTCAGTAAACAAAACGGTACCGATAGAGGATTTTATCCAGCAAGAGTAGAGGTTGATGAAGGAAACTGTGAGAAAAAAGAAGAGGAAGTTGATAGAAGAGATGAAGGAAGGCGGGGGAATGCCGTTACGTTTAATATGCCGAAAGATTCGGAGACTGAGGAATGGGATGAGGAGGAGGAGGGTGGATATTCCACCACAGCGACGGATGCTGATTTAAGTAGTACAACGAAAGGAGTGAAGAGGAGGAAGGGTGGCGTTTGTAGTAGGTGTGGAAAGAAGAATAGATGGAAGGAGAGGGAATCGTGTTTGGCTTGTGAGAAGAGGTATTGTAGTTATTGCTTGCTGAAAGCGATGGGATCAATGCCAGAGGGGAGGAAGTGTGTGAGCTGTATTGGGAAGCCGATTGATGAATCGAAGAGGTCGAGTTTAGGCAAGTGTTCGAGGATTTTGGCGAGGGTTTGTAGTTCGTTGGAGGTTACACAGATAATGAAGGCGGAAAAGGAGTGTTCTGCGAATCAGTTGAGACCGGAGCAGTTGATTGTCAATGGGAGGCAGTTGAGACAAGAGGAACTGGCTGAGGTTCTGGGGTGTGCGTTGCCGCCGCAGAAGTTGAAGCCTGGCAAGTATTGGTATGATAAGGATTCGGGGCTTTGGGGGAAGGTGAAATAAAGAGTGTTAAAGTTTATTTGGGTTTTGAGATGGGTAATTGTTTTGTTAATAGTTTTTTTTTTTTTTTTTTTTTTTTTTTTTTTCTGTTATTGATTTCAGGAGGGAGAGAAACCAGATAGGATAATTACTTCCAAATTGAATGTTGGGGGTAAGCTTAGGCCGGATGCTAGTAATGGAAATACAAAGGTTTACATAAATGGCCGCGACATTACCAGGATTGAGCTCAGAGTGTTGAAGGTATCTTTATTTCTTTGCGTATGCATATCATTTTGTCATGTTGTGTACAATTGATTTTCAATGATTTAGTAATTGTGCCAAAACCAAGTTTTGAAAGTCTAGTGCTTTTGTTGGGGATGAGGTGTGTCGATTATACGTTTAAATACTATACATGACTGTTACGAATCTTTTGTTTGTAGCTAGTCACGCTTGCAGTGCATAATTATAGTCATAATTTGCATGAGTTCTGAGTACTGTAGCACTAGGCTATATGATATAAGGAATGGTTTTAGAGAAGTTCATACACAGTCAAGTTGACCTAAAGTTTGATAAGGAAGAAACCTTTCAACTTGGGAGGAAGTTGACCTGAGATAGATAACTCAGTTAATAAAAATTGGAGGCATGCATGGAAAGAGAACTTTGATAATAGAATCTCATCTATGAACTATCTTAGGGAAGAACTTGGTGTGATAAATACTGCAAATACCTGCTACTATGCTAACACATTTTACCTTTAGGAGCTAGAACTTGCTATATTTTCATTTGGTGCAAAGTGCAATGATAACTTTTTTCCCCTAGAAATTCACTCCTCTAGGAGATCAACATCCTACTTTGATATTCCCTTATTGACAAAAGGAGAACAAAACTGTATGCAAGAGTGATTTTTTTCTTCTCTTTCCTAACCATTAAAATATTTTCTGTATCTTTGAAAAATTTCTGAAGAATTGGATAATTTTGCAGAAGTAAACATGCCCTTGGTGTCTTATTTCTTGTTTGTTCCCTAAAGTGGCACAGTATTGGAAGCTGATGATATGCTGTTTTAAATTTGATATTTGATGTCCTTACATTTGTGCTTTGCAGTTTTATGATAGGTTTGCCTATACTTCATTGGTTACATGTGATGGTTTAGTTGAGGTCAGGCTTTGGTCTCATTGCTTAAATTGACATCCATTTCAGCTTGCGCACGTACAGTGCCCCAAGGATACTCATTTCTGGGTGTATGATGATGGTTCTTATGAGGAAGAAGGCCAAAATAATATAAAGGGGAACATATGGGGAAAGGTTATCTCTTAATCTACAGATAATATCCCTCTCCTCAGTTCTAAATTTGAAATTAAACCAATGGTTTTGAATTGAATTTTATACAGTTGTCATCTGATTTTTGGTAGGCAGGCATCTACTCGTTTCATCTGTTCGTTATTTTCATTGCCTGTACCACCTGGAAAAAATCCTAACGGGCCAAAAGAAGATCCTACTACCTTTTCAGGAAGGTCTGTGCCTGAGTATTTGGAGCAAGGAAGGATCCATAAACTTCTGTTATTCGGGTTAGAGGGATCTGGAACAAGTACCATTTTCAAGCAGGTAAGTTCATGCTCAATTGTTTTTGTTTCGATTAGATTTTACCACAAACATTCATTCTATTAGGTTTTGTTTATTATTCTCAACATTTTATGTTGCTGCCATTGTTACAGCAAACACGCTTAACTTTAAATGTTTGTTTGAAACAACTACCTCTCTCTTTAATTGATCACTGTTACTTACTTTTACTTGGTAGAAGCTAATGGGAAGCTATGTATGCAATTTGAGTAGTTGGTATGTTTAGGGTATTGCTTAAGTTTTGAATTTCTTACAAAGTATATAAACTGTTAGCTCAATACTGGAAACAATCATTTTTATTTGGGTTATTCTTTAACTGGCTATTTGGGTCTCACAGATGATATCCATCATGTATATGTCACTTAATTAATTATTGATGTATTAATGTCATAGCTGTTTAGAAAAGGACAATATTCTCTACTTCTAATGGTTTTTAGCACATTATTCTCCTGATCTTCTGCTTTACTCGCAACAATTCTTTGCATGGCAGGTGCTGGCTTGATACTTATTGTATTTATATTTTTTATTTCAATGGAACAGAGCAAGCTTTTATATGGGAATAAGTTTACCCCTGAAGAGTTGCAGGACATCAAACTCATGATTCAAAGCAACATTTACAGATATCTTAGCATATTGCTTGAAGGACGAGAGAGGTTTGAAGAGGAGGCTCTGATGGAGAAGAGTGATGCTACAGTAAATTCTGAAGAATGTGCTTCAGGTCTCAATACTACTATTTTTGTCTTCTTTTTCTAGTCTATAATAAATCATAGAACCATGTTTACTTTTGCTTTAAGCTTTCCTAGATTTGAATAAATATGCAAATATTTTCTAATCATAGGATTGTTGATTGATAGGCTAGATTGTTAAAATCAGATGAAAAGTGTGGTTTTTCAAATGAATTTTATTTTTTCCAAGAAGATAAGTGCAAGGACATTGTATATTGTTGCCAATATTTTAATTTAATGAAAATAAAGCATGAATCGAGCTTGCCAAAACTTCCATTAATAAAATAATATGAATTTCACTGTCTTGAAAAAACACAAAATTGCATGCTGAAAAATGATTAGTTAATACAAAAGAAATAGACACGAAAATCATACAAAAGTGGAGTCAATATTCTAAAAGCTTTTGCGGAGGGCCAATGATGTGGTTATTGTGTTACCAGAAAAGAAAATGCTATTTATATCTGTTCTGCTGATATTTGAGTAGACTAATTCAAAAGATTCTCAAATTTAGCTCCATCTTATTCATGCAAGCACCGTCATGTTGCTAGAGTGTAAGACTGCCGACTAAATTAGCAGGATACTCTGTTAATTAAGTAGACGGTCTTGCACTGCAGCAACGAGATAAGGCCTCTATTGATTAAATATATGCTACAAGCCATTGCTTCTGAGTTGGTTGGCAACATTTTTCTCATTTCCCGTAAAAAAATTCACATCCAGGCTCTTGAGTATGAACGTTTTCATTCAATCTCTTTCTCGGAGTTGAAAGACCAGACCTGGTATTGTCAACTTTAAGCCATATGTACCAAATAACTGAGCCAAACTCCTTACTAGCTTGCTTCAACTCACGGTTAATCAACCTATCTTCCAAATGTTAATCCATTGTATCAATGCAATCCATGCGAGAGCAAAAAATGTAAACAATCAGGCTGGATGTGATTTTTTTCTTACTGGCAGGGCAAATATGACATCAACACTTAAGAGTTACATAATAAATATTATATCATGTAAAATTTCACCCAGGAGTTATCTTATTATAGAGTTGCTTACATCACAGAGAGGGAACATTCATTTTGGAAAGGAATTGCATCCTACATCAGATGAGATAGATTGTTCTCTTCGGTGAAAAATCAGAAACGATGAACTTTTTCACAAGTATAACCTTTGATCCTGATTCATCTTATTAGAGGCAGTGCTTATATTCTTTTTAACAAACTTGGTTACCAGTTTCTAATATCATGGAGAACACAAAGCAAAATGTTGTTACTAAATCTAGCTTGAAAATAAAAGTGGAAATGGTAAATATCTCATGGGAGACCAGGAACATAGATTTAGTTAAGCTTTTAGGTGAGATGGTTTCTTGACATGATATTAGAGCCTTGTTGACCTAATGGTTACGAGTTCGAATCTCACTACCTTCATTCTATGAGTCTGTGCAAGTTTCAAGCCCAAAAGGCTTTCATTTGAGAGGGGGGGGGGGGGGAATAATATAAATCATATTCTGGAGCCTCACCTAACAACTTAAGTTTTTAGGTTAGATAGTTCCTTAACAAATTGGTGGGGCCCTGTTAGGATACTCTGCAATAGCTAGCTTTTATGTAGAAGCTTTAGAGATGAAGTGCTCATGAAGGAATATATCTATATTCAAGAGACTTTTCCGGGTAGTAAGAATTCACCTCCATGTTTACATAATACAGAAAACTAGATAAAAAGGCTAAAACATGATCAAATGATGCCTTTGTGTGACTTATCCAATATCTGCACCTCTCTCTCTCTCTCTCTCTCTCTCTCTCTCTCTCTCATCTACTTCGTTGTTTGGAAACATCATGATAGTTACTTTAATTTTTCATATAAGTCATTAATGTTTCTGTTTGATGTCCTCAATTTCCAAGTGCTGTGTAGATATTCTATTCACTTAACTTCTTGTGTGACATTGGATTTAGTCATTAGCCATCTATGACAGGGAAAGCCTTGCTTTCCATTAGGATATGCATATTCATAAAATGTAAGTAGATGTTGCCCGTGGCCATAATAAACCTTAGTAAGTGGTTCAACATGAAATAATTTCAGGTGCAAGAGATGTTGAAACACGTGAGAAATGCATCTACTCCATTAATCAAAGGTTCAAGCATTTTTCTGACTGGTTATTAGATATCATGTCAACGGGAGATTTGGATGCATTTTTTCCTGCTGCAACACGAGAGTATGCTCCTATTGTGGATGAGGTGTGGAAGGACCCTGCCATTCAGGAAACATACAAGAGAAGGGAAGAATTGCATCATCTCCCTGATGTATCTAAATATTTCTTAGATCAGGTATACCTCAAGCATCTCTACCTTTGCCTTGTTTATTTACAAGCAGTTAAAAGCTGTCCATGTTCTTTTTGTCTAGCTCCATATAATGCCTTTTTTCAGCTTCTTTTCTCATCTTGTTTCTGGGGTTTTGAAATGGGGATTAATTAGATTAGATACATAATGTTTTTCTTTGTGCCAAATGTATCTCTCAGTTATATATATAAGACTACTGCAACTTTACCGGGTAGCTCTCCAAATCATGTTTATTCAGATTCAGTTTCCTTTGTCCTTGTTCCAGTACATATATGGAAAACCCCGTGGATAGTAAACCCAAAAAGAAAACCAAGAATAATGAGGTGGCATCAGTATCTATGTCATTCTCTTACCTAGACAAGTGGACATTATAACTTTGTTGATGGATGAGTCGAGAAAATAAACATGAATGCCAAACTGTCCATGCAATCTGGACACAATTTGACTAGATGAAAGTACCGATTCAATAACATTCCATTTGAAACAGTGATGCAACTTCTGTGCTGATTTACTTCTTGTTTTTTTGTAATGGGGTCTAGAACTCAAAGCACTGTTGTTGAGAGTTCAACAACCAGAGAAACGTCTAGTCTTTCATGGTTAATATTTATTTCTCTTTGATGGATTATTTTGTTTCTTTTTCTGGGGATTTCAACAATTGTTAGATATGATTTTATTATGGAGGCAGTTGAAGTCTTTAACTCCCTTTAGAATTAGGATAATCTATCTGCTAATCTCCAATATTGTCAAGTACTCTCGTTTGATTTCTAGCGGAAGTGATTGAATATAGCTTTAGGTAGAGTAAAAATGCATCTTTTCCGTACTCTTTTAAGGAACTTATATGTACTAACCTGTCATAATTTTCTGTAGTTCGTGCCCACTAGAATCTGGGTTGAATAAATCAAATAGATATCATGTGCAGACATATGTGTATGCATATTTGACATCATACATTTCATGCAATGTACATGATAATGCTACATTAAATATAAAGCTCTTTCCATAAAACAATTTTTGTATTTTTCACATGCTTGACTTTGAGATGTCTGATATTTATGTGGTAAGAAATGAATTTTATGTTGGTGTTCATGTGTATCATTTAGATGTTATGCCTGGACTTTTCTGAAAATCTTGTAACCAAGTGTTCTGTTTACCTTAGTTAAAATAGAAGAAGTGTTCTAATTAATTGCCTTCTCCCTTATAAAGATAACATCGTCATTAGCAGAAATGAAATCCCTTGTACAAATAGATGAAGGAATTTTCTTTTTTGATAAAAATTGATGAGGGAATTTAATGAAGGGTTGCACAGATTTTTCTTCTTCTTGTTTTTAATTGTTATTGAATATTGTAAAACCTTTCCTAGGTCTCATCTAAAAGGTTAAGCTTTTGAGTTCAAATGATTTTTTTGATATTATCTGACTGTAAAATTATCTTTTCCACTCCAAACTTAATAAGTTGGTGCATTATGCTGTTATTTCTTGCAGGTCATTGAGATGTCAAGCAATGAATATGAACCTTCCGAGAAGGACATTTTATATGCTGAAGGAGTCGCACACAATAACAGTCTTGCCTTCATGGAATTCTCGTTTGATGATAGAAGTCCCATGTCAGAAACATACAACGAAAACTTTGACTGCGCACCTCCCTTGATCAAGTAAAATCTTCATTCTGTTTGCATCATTTTTACCCTCACTGCTGCTGAAAGTAATGTTCTGTCATCTCTCTGGAAATTTCACATTGCCTCAGGTACCAACTAATTCGCATAAATTCAAAGGGATTGCGTGATGGTTGCAAATGGCTGGAAATGTTTGAAGATGTGCGGGCAATTATCTTCTGCGTGGCATTAAACGACTACGACCAGATTTGGGCTCATGGTACAGGCACCCCCTGTAACAAAATGATTGCTAGTCGAGAATTGTTTGAGAGCCTGGTTAGGCACCCTTGTTTTAGGGACACCCCATTTGTGCTTCTGCTGAACAAGTACGATGAATTGGAGGACAAGGTCAGCCAGGTTCCCTTGTCGGCTTGCGAGTGGTTCGAGGACTTCAGGCCTTTGAAGCCCCATCATAATAGTCAAACCCTGGCTCAGCAAGCCTACTTTTATGTGGCGGTGAAATTCAAGGAGTTATATTTTTCAATTACTGGTCAAAAGTTGTTTGTGTATCAGACCAGAGCCAGGGAACGCCCTTCAGTTGACGAAGCATTCAAGTTCATAAGGGAGGTCCTCAAGTGGGATGAAGAAAAGAACAATAACTTGTACGGAATCCCTATGGACGACTCGTTTTATAGCACAGAAATGAGCTACTCTCCATTTATCAGACAGGAATAGGCATCTCTATGAACCAACTTGGAAATTATAGCGAGGTAAATCTGATATTGCTGTGTGATGTTATCAGGATCATGGTCGATTGCAGTCTGATTCGGGGAGTTGATGATATTCTTTGGGAGAATTAATCCATTTGTACAGTGTCCTGTTAATTACGAATAAAACCAGCTTTTGTGAATCATGGAACTGGTCAGAGCAATGTTTTTGGCACTTTTTGTACCCTGAGAGCTTGTTAGCTTGTGTATTCTTCGTCTCTCTCTTATTTATTCAAAGGAGCTTCACTTCATCTGGTTTGATCATCGAAAAAAGATTAATCTGTTTGCATGCCTTTAGGTTTCTGATTTATCTATTTATCACAGGGGCGTAAAAAAGGATTAAAAAAAAAAAGTGGTTTGAGAGAAGCAGTTTTGAGGTCGGCTTTTAGGGTGTTTGTTATTGTGTTTAAAAAAAAAAATGAATTTTTTTATATTAAATTAAAAAGTTTTGATGTTTTTATATCATTTTTATATACTAATATCAAAAATAATTTTTAAAAAATAATTAATATATTTTTAAATAAAAAATAAACACTTTATGTAAGTGCTAGACTTATGTCGACTTTGAGCCTGTTTGGCCAAGCGGTTGAACCGTTGTTTGACCAAATTTTAATTTTTTATTTTATTTTAAATGAAATTATTTTTGGTGTTTTTAGATCATTTTGATGTGCTGATATCAAAAATAATTTTTAAAAAATAAAAAAAATATCATTTTAATATATTTCTAAACGAAAAGCACTTTCAAAAACAACCACAACCACACTCGCAAACATCCTCTTTGTAATTTGTATGAACCTTGTCTAGCCTCTATATTTGATTTGGGCCAAACCCTTTCACATTTTGAATCCATTCGATTATTTCAATAGTGATTACTTGTTTATTTCAATAGAAAAAGGTGTAAGAATTGCTAATATATTTTCTATTTATATGTAAATTTTTTATAACGATATTTTTAGTGTATCCAAGCTGTTTTTTCCAATTAATTAAACAACAATATCTTTGATTGATTTGGATGAACTTAAGTTATCATGCTATTATGATATTTATTTGATTATACTTAGAATAGTATTATTCAAATCCTCTTTTTGGAATAACATACTCCCCTTGAATCAAATATAATTTTGAAATGAAGATATTTTGAATTTAATTTTTAAACTCTTAACTCAATTGAAAATAATAACTCAATCTATTCTTAATCAATTTATTCATTTATTTAAAATATTTAAAATAAATTTATTTAAAAAAACTAAAGTCAAATAAAAAAAATAAGACTAGATATTTGCGATGACCTAGCTTGAACTAAAAGCCCAAGTCTCACATGAGAGTTGGTCTTTTTATTATTATTATTATTATTATTATTATTATTATTATTATTATTATTATTATTATTATTATTATTATTATTATTATTATTTAAACTCCACTCCACTCTTTTATTTATTCCCTTTTAAAAATAATTAAGAAAGCAACAAGTTTTAGGCTACTTGTTGCTTATTAGGTAACTATCTAGATTCTAGCAATTATTTTGGTATCTAGAAAATTGAGGGGGTTTCAATTTCCCCCCTTTAAAATCTATTTTTCAAGCCACTTCCATTTTCCACACCTTTAAAACCTCCACCCCTTAATAAACTAACCCCCCCAACTTAAAACATCTCAAATTCAATTAAAAAAATACAAAATTAAATCTTTAAAAAAAACTCTAACGGGTCCAATCTACCTTGTCATGCCATAAAAAGACTTCAAAACCGCCACCTTTAAACTCCTCTCATAGAAAAAAAAATCAATTTAAAACTAAAATAACTATAATAACTTGTTTCGTCCTCTCAAACCAGCAAAAGAAAATTTCAATCCAAATGCTTAGTTAGTAGACTATAATAGTTTTTGTTTAAATAATATTTTGCACCATCAATTTCCAAAAAAATAATAATTCAAAAGCTTAATCAAACAACCTTTATTTTATTCTACAATGATTTAGATATAGATTAAAAATTTGTGTCAGGTTCGAGTCTTATGGTTGTTAATATGATGACCACTAGAGGTTTATATGGTCGTTAATTTCAGGACTCGTGGGACTAAGCGATGCGTGCACAAGCTGACCCAGACACCCACGTTAATAAAAAAAAAATATTTTCTTAAATAATTTTTAAAGATTTATTATTCATATATTAAACCATTGTGCTCAAAACATTTTAATGATAAAAAACTCCGAAGAAAAGTAATGAAATGGATAAAAAAAAAACCAACTACAAGTCCATTGAAGACAACATTTATTTGGTACTTCTGAAAAAAGAAAGAAAAAGAAATTGGTAAAAACTAAAAAGCGTGGCAAAAGCTTTTTGAAGAAGAAAAGGAACGACAGTCTTCATGGAACGCGTCAAAACGACAACAATTGACGACTTCTCTTTCAAACATTCAACATTCAATATTCAAGAAATAATAATAAATAATATCGAGAAATTACTAGCTTTCGTTTTCGTTTATTTATGTATTTACGAAAACTATTCATCAATTTGAACGCTTCTCCTTTCAAGGTCCAAACCTTAGACGCGGCGTCAAAAATCAGGAAAGCCTACACTTCTTAGCCCCATGTTTCCCACCGTGTTTCTCTGCTATAAAACCCAGCCACACCAAACCCATTGCCATAATAATTTCATCACTTGCAAGAAAAATCTCTCGATCAGCAACGTACGTCGTTAAACCATTCTGTATATTCTTCACAAACAAGGCGATCGAGCAGAAGTACATAGATTCTTGTCCAAGCAAAAGAAAATATGGTTTTTCATTGGAAGAGGAGGAAATCTCCTCAAGAAAAGAGGCTTAAAGTGGAGGAGTTGGTGATTCCAAACCAGTTTCGTTGCCCGATATCTCTTGATCTTATGAAGGATCCCGTCACATTGTCTTCTGGGATAACATACGATCGGGAGAGCATAGAAACGTGGCTCGAGGGAGGGAATTTTACTTGCCCGGTAACGAATCAAGTGCTGAGGAGCTTTGATCAGATTCCTAACCATAGTCTTAGGAAAATGATTCAAGAGTGGGGTGTGGCGAATCGGACCCACGGCGTCGAGCGAATCCCAACACCTCGAGTTCCGGTTTCGGAAGCTCAGGTCTCGGAGGTTCTTTTCCGTTTGGAGGACTCGACAAGGCGTTTGAACGGAGTAGGGTGCCTGGAGTTGGTGCGGCAAATCAAGAAATGGGGTAATGAAAGCGAGCGTGACCGGCGGTGTGTGGTGGCGAACGGAGCAATTAGTGTGTTTTCAGCCGCGTTTGATGCATTTGCGAGGGACTCCTTCGAAAGAAATGCGAACGTGCTTGAGGAGATATTATCTTGCATGAAATGGATGTTTCCTATATTCAAACACTCACTTGATTCAGAAGCGCAAGCGCGTTTAGGATCGCACGATTCTTTACGCTGCCTGGTGTGGTTCTTGAAATGCGGAGATCTTTCGGTGAAGCAAGACTCCATGATAGCATTGAGAGAACTTCTTTCTCTGGGCCAAAAACAGGTAGAAGCTTTGGCAGCCATTGATGAGGTGAGCGAGGTGCTATCTGGGTTCATCAAACACCCAATTTGCCCTACAATCACCAAAGCTTCTCTTATGGTGATATTCTATCTGGTGTCATCTCCTTCTTCCACCAGCGTAAGGTTCAAATCAGGATTCGTGGAGATGGGCCTGGTTTCAGTGTTATTAGAAGTTATTATACACTCAGAAAGGAGCCTGAGCGAGAAAGCGTTGGGTGTTTTTGACAGACTTTGTGACTGTGAAGAAGGAAGAGAAGAGGCGTACAGGAATGCTCTAACATTTCCAGTCCTGGTGAAGAAAATCCTGAGGGTCTCAGAATTGGCAACGCAGTCTTCAGTTTCTGCCATGTGGAAGCTTAGCAAGAACCATGAAGAGAATGTCCTGGTTGAGGCTCTCCAAGTAGGTCTGTTTCAGAAGCTGGTGTTGCTCTTACAGCTTGGCTGTGGAGAGGAGACTAAAGAGAAGACGACAGAGCTTCTGAAACTGATGAATCCGTACAGAGCTGGAGTGGAATGCATTGACTCAGTAGATTTCAAAAACCTGAAACGGTCATTTTGAAACACTCAAGATTCTGCAATATCACATCCAATTCTTCATTTTTCAGATCGATTTTGTAATTTGTAACACTTAATTGTTCATCGTATACATACATATATAAATATATATATTTTTTTTTTGGTTCATGGCACGGGTCGTAATCTTCTTCTCTTAATTTTATTTTTTGGATTCGAGAAAATATTATCCTTTTTAGACACTCTTTACGAGCTCAAGTTAAGCCAATAAAACCTTGGGTGTTCCAAGTTATTACAAGGTGAGCACATCCTCACTCGAACACGAGACTTGCAAGTTAGATCTCACATCATTTGCCGTCACATCACATCCCTTGAGCACCTTCTTCTCTTAATCCTTTCCAGAAATATAATGAATAAAAATCTTAGTATAGTTATTGAGAACTAACCCTATAAGAAAAGCATAAACACAAATATATAAGAGAGAAACAAGGTAAGTAATATTAAAACCACTCAATGTTAGAAAACCTAGGTGAACGAAATAAAACACTCAATATTAATTTTGGAGATTCTATTATTATTTAATATCATTTGTGTTTTTATTTTCAAGTCTAAATAGTTTTATGAATATCTTTATTTTTTTAAGAAATAAGAAAATAAACATTTTATTATTTTTTATACAATGTAAAAAATGTTACTAGAATATTCAATAAATAATTAAAAGAATGCATCATCTTACGTACATTGAAAGAGTGCTCAAGAAATCTATATTGAGAGTCTTATCTTTTCTTTGTATTTATATGTTTCTCTTCGATCGCTATAGCTATGGCATGCAGTCTAGTTATAACTTAACCATCATAAAATCTTCCAAAATATAATAATTATTCTTTTATTATATAAAATGTTTGAATTTCTTGCTGTCAGGCTCGATGGAGAGGTGCCGGCGACGGAGCACCGTCTTGACGATGAATAAGGGGTGGTTTTTTCCTGTCAACTCATTCTATTTCCTTCCGTCGTCGTTTGAAGAACTGTTGTTTTTTGAACCTTTCACATAGAGAATTCAATTTCAAAAAAAATTTAATTAATTATTTTAATAAGCTGAAATGTTTACACATTCAAACTTGCTGATATAAACGTTAACTTGGAAGACTGGGGAGGCTGAACAGTTCAAACTATATAATGGGTCAAATTGTGATTTTCTTCCTAGTCAACGCCGTGAGGTTCTTCATGGCGGAAAGCCAGACAAATATGGAGGGATTTATTAGATCGGTTTATGTTTTATATTAAAATTATTTATAAGTTTCAAAAAAATAAACTTTTATATATAGAAAAGAAAAGAAAAAAAAAACAGATACAACCTCACAAACCATCACTTAAAATAATTGTTTTAAGAATCATGAATACGTAAAAAATTTCGTCAACCCACCGTACTTGTTTTTAATATTTTTATATAGATGAAATCGGTGTTTCAATTTTTTTTTTTAAATAAATATATTTTTATTTAATATTTTTAGATCTGAAATGCTAATTTTTATAAAATAAAAATATATCACTATTATACATTTATAAATAAAAATAATATATGCCCAATGGCATTTTTAAAGATAAAGTAATAATAATAGAACAGGTCGTAATCAACTTGAAGACGTGCATCATTTGCCTCAGCTGTCACAAGTCGGTGTATTTGACTATCTTTGTTTTCATATTTTTGTTCCTCACCTCGTACACTGTAGCTGTTTCAGACAAAACTATATATTGGCTCGTAATAACCTGGGAGTCAGATTATTTTTTTTTAATCTAAGTATTGCTATTATATTTTTTAATATAAAAATAATATATATAATATATATTAAACAATACTTTTTTAAATATTAATAAGATGATATTAGATGATATTTTTTTTAATATTAAGATTATAATATATCAGATTAACTTGAATTATCCTATCAAAAAATGAATAATAATAATAATAATAAATAGAAGAGATTAAAATAACTCCATGATATCGATTTTCTAAACAACCTAATAGATAAGTTAAGATAAATAAATAAATAAAAAGATTGAATTGTTGGAGAGTCAAATTAAATATATATATTAAACTAAAAAAAAGACAAAAAGTCAACCTAGGTAGAACTATCTGATCAGCGATATAGGTCATGAGATTAAAATAATTTTATAGAAACTAAATAGATAAAAAATCATGAAGTCAAGTTTCCAATTAACCTAATGTTGAATGATAAAAAAAATAATTTGAAAAAAAAGCAAAAAAAATTCCCAATTTATCTAAGCTAACTTATTAAACCTGTAACCCGAGTCTTGGGACTAAGATAAATTTTAGAATTAAAATAAAAAAAATTATGAACTATCATCTCTAACCGATCTAATGTTAAAAATTAAGAAAAAGAAAAAATAAATAAATTTATTAGATCAGTATATAACCTAACAAAAAAAATAAAGTTTTTTTACAAAGCATAATTCCTAATTAAAACAACAATATTAAATAATAAAATTAAAAAAATTGAAGTGTTGAAGGGCTAAATTGAATATATTATACTACATATTAAAAGAGATCAGTGCTTCATTGTTCACTGTGAGTGTTTTCATTGTGGATTGCAATAGTAGTTTTGGGTTGGTTTGGTTTCGAGTGTCCGGGACACGGGTTATTTTGATTTTTTATATTTTTTGCAAATTAAAATAATCATTCTACCCTCAAATAAGATAAAAATCTGGAGTTGTCGGAGGGGGTGTCACGGTAATTTCATATTCCATTGCACAGTAAAATAACCCTTTTAGCCTTCAATAAGACAAAACTCAAGGTTTGCCTACAAGGATGTTTCAGATATTTCATATTTTTTGAAAATATCCAAATACTTATCTGTCTCTCAATAAGATAAAATAGAAGAGTTGACTGTAGGGGTATTTCAGTAATTTATCATTTATTATTATTCTTTTCTGCCCAATATAGTGCTCGTGTCTGGCACATGCGCCGATAATATTCGACCTCATGCACACTTCGGGCGGCGCGCGCGAAGTTGTACGGCGGTAAAAAATATCCAACTGGCATCTCACTCTTTGCACTGCCATGTAATATTCCTCATGGTGTGACGTGTGGCCACACATGGTAGAAGAAGCCAAGGTGGTGGTAAGTTGAACTTTTTTTGCCTCTTTTGTCTCTCTTACATGCTAAATTACACGACATACCTCTATATTTATGGTGTTTTCTGTTCAGTCCCTTATCTTTTAATTGTTTTGTGTGGTTCTAATTTCTGCTATATAAATTTTGATTTGTTTCAATTATGTTCTTCGATTGAAATTGATTATATATTGCGTTGTCATTTCAGTACTTATTCTTCATAATGCATACAATCTAACTAGTATATACTATGTTTTGTCATGGATAAAATTTCTTTATTTTAAACATCAATTCAATGTGTTATGATCTTATTCTATCAATGTATAGTATCTTAGGTTGATTTAATTTGCTATTTTATTAAAATATAATACCAAAATAGTTAATAGTGTATGCTATAAACGTGCTACACATTTGCAATATGATGCTATGCGTCGCTTTCTTTTGATTCTTCCATACGAAGTATCAAGAACGCATCATTGTTTTCAAGCTCCTTCACGACAAGGCAAGTTTAACTTTAATGGCTTTTGTGTACTCCCAATTCCACGTAGAGCGTAAAAGTGGGGTGAATTTATAGATGAATTCATATTAGATGTTCATACATGTTTTTTGATTTGTTTGATCAAGTGTTCATGGATTCAGACGTAGAGGTAATAATTCTTAATTCGTGCCTGTTTGGGACGGCGGTACAACCGCTATTTCCTCAAAATTGGTTTTTTTTTTCCATTTTAAATGAATTTTTTTGGTGTTTTTAAATCATTTTAATGTGCTGATATCAAAAATAATTTTTAAAAAATAAAAAAAAATATCATTTTGATGTATTTGTAAATGAAAAGCACTTTCAAAAATAACCGCAACCGACCTCCCAAACAGGCCCGAACATCTCAATTTTTGTTTGCAATAAAAGTGAAATTACATATTTAAAAAAAAAATTAAATAAAATAAAAGTCATTATATTTGAACTCGTAATAGTTAATAAAATTTTAATGCTATATCAAAGAATCATTTATTAAAAAAATTAAATTATTAAATAAAAATTAGAAAAAACTAGCTAAGTTAAATAAATTTTACTAAATCAATCACGTTTTTAGTTGAGCTAAGAATCCATTTCACAGCAACATTCCAAACCAAAACAAAACTGTGGGAGGGTGGGTGGGTGCCTTAAAAGTGTTTCCTATTTGGTGAACGTTTTTGCCGTGTTACACGTGTGGAATCTATCATCGAGCACGAGGCTAGTAAATGAATTAAGAGGTTTACTTTTGTTTGGTTTTGATTTCATGTTCGAGTTTTTAAATTATTAAAATAATAATTATTGAAGTTTGATTTTTATAATTGTTATTATAATATTTATTAAAAATTTATATAATTATTAATTTCAAAATTCGTAAAATTAATTAACCTTCTCTCTGTCTGTCTGTCTCCAAACGATAATGGAACCTGTTTAATATGTTGTCCAATCTGACCTGAGTAATCAAATGATATGGAGTTGTGGATAACTGAAGCTAAAAGACATGAATTAGCAATTTCCTGGTACTTTCTTTGATTTTTCCCATGTCGATCACAAACTTTATGCAATAAATAAGAAATGCCAATATTTGTTTTTTCAGTTGTAAAAAAAATGATTTTTTTAATTTTAAATTAAAAAATTTAGGTGTTTTTAGATCATTTTCATATGCTAATATCAAAAATAATTTTTTAAAAATAAAAAAATTATTATTTTGATGTATTTTTGAAAGAAAAATATTTTAAAAAACAACCTCGACTACACTCTAAAATAGACACTAAACTTACAAACTTAGTTCATTTAAAAAAAAAAAATTGAATTCTTGAATTTAAATTAAAAAATATTTTTATGTTGAGTATTTATTGAAGTTATATTCATATTCTAATTCACATGTTATTATAATAATATAGTAAAGCAAAAACAGGTAATGTATTATATTATATAAGGGTATATTTGTTTTATTTTAAGTTTAAAAATTAAATTGACTAATAATATAAACTATAATATTTAAAATAATAAAAAAATAGAAAAAAAATGGATGATGTATTTATTATTTTTAATGGATAACACATTATCCATTGGAGGCTTTTCTTTAAACCTTACTTTCTACCGGTTTTTATATATTTACTTAAGATGGGACTGAATTTATATTTTAATTCTTATTAAAATCAATTAATATCATAAAATCATGTAAACAATTATTAAAAAATAAAAGAAACATATTTCATTAAATATTTATGTGCAAATATTTAATTGTTTTTTTGCGTATTATGTATATAATAATTAGAAAAATATTAATATCACCATAAAAAAACCTATAATATTATTTAAAACTTAATAATAATTTAAATATCATTTTAATTATCTTATTTATTGTGAATTATAATGAAAACACAAGAAAAAACTAATTTCTGGAAAACAAATGTAGATAAAAGACTAAAAGGCTACAGAAAAAGCCCGTGTTCCTAGGCTTAGGATGTTGGGCTTGCATTTCTTTTCTTTGAGGCACATGTGGGCCTATAAGGCCAAGCCCACACACATTGATTATTATTATTTTTTTTTGCTTTTTACTAAAAAAATATGTGTGTATTTTAATAGATAAGACGAGCTGATTTGCCCGCGCGTTGCGCTGGGCTTTTTTCTATGTAGAAAAATAATAGATTTTTAACGTGTTGTATTTTTTTAAAAAAAAAAAATATTTTTGACATTAGCACATCAAAATCATGTAGAAACACTTTTTTTAATTTAAAATTAATAAAAATTAAAATTTGTTCAAAAGCGATTTTCAAACGCATTACCAAATACTCCTGTAATCTCTCACCAGAATCATAGTTCAATCCACTTTTTAAAATAGTAATGAACAACGAAAACCACATTTCAAATCACTGTTTATTACTCTTTGAAATTGCGATCTCCTTTGGCTATGTACAAAATAATAGTTATGGTGCACGTAAGCTAGCTTGGACATTCTAGTTATAAAAAAAATTTATAAGTTGAAACAAATTAAAAAACAATGTCCAAGGATTATTCGTGACACGTGTAACCTATCCCGGTTATAAAAAATATATATATGTGAGGAAAAAATTGTGGTGCGTGTAAACTGACCCGGAAACCGCGACTATCAAAAAAACCAAAAAAAAAGAAGCCTGAAAAAAAGAAGAGGAAAACACATTTTCAAACATTAATAAACAGTGAAAATTGTAGAAAAAAATTAAGTTCAGAGATTTATTGTGATGCGCATAAGCTGACCCGGACACCACAGTTATAAAAAAAATGACTGAAAAAAAAACGTCAAACACTTATGAACAATAGAAAACACTGTTCTTTACTCAAAAATCATTTTTAAAACATAAACTTAAATTTTTTGTGTGCTATAATTATTTATTTGCCATCTAAAAAGAACAGTCCAATGGAAACGGGAAGTGACTTGTATATTTTTTAATTTGACTTGTAGATAATGCAAGTAAATTTGTCAAAAAAAAAATTTTAGATGTTTTTTATTTCCAGTAATATTAGATCTAAAATATTAAAAATGAAAACATTGGAAATCCTTGTAAAGAAATAAACTTAAATAAAAGAGCACAATATTAAATTTTGAAGCCAATTTTTTTTATATATAAGATTTATTAATCATATTATTATATTAAATATATTTAAGAAAACATGATATGAATTTCTTCCCTTGAAAAAATCCTAGGTCATTTTTCCTCTCTCTCAATATAATTAGTTTTACATATTTTAATTTAACATAAATATACAAATATATAATTAATTTGACATAATTTTAATAATATATTTAATTTAAAGGATAATCTTAGGCTATTTTGTTCTCTCTCTATATATTCTTAGGCGATGATATTTAATAAATATTAGAACATATAATTAGTTTCACATATTTTAATTTGACATAAATACACAAATATATAATTAAAAAGTCAAAACACTGCAAATTTATTTCAAGAAATAAACTTAAACAAAAGAGCACAAAATTTAATTTTGAAGCCAATATTTTTTTTATTTTATAAGATTTATTCATCATACTATTATATTAAATGTATTTAAGAATACTGATATGAATTTCTTTCCTTCAAAAAATTCTAGGTCATTTTTCCTCTCCCTCTATATATTCCTAAGCGATAATATTCAATAAATATTTGAACATATAATTAGTTTTACATATTTTAATTTGACATAAATATACAAATATATAATTAATTTGATATACTTTTAATAATATCTTTAATTTAAAAGACAAAATTGAAGCAAACCCAAACATTGAATTCAAATAATTCAAAACAAAACCGGAAATTAAAAGAACTGGGACCGAAATGAAACTGAAATCTATAATTAACTTGCATGGAAGGATAAAATTGAAAGAAATCAAACTTTGATACTGAAAATATTAAGGATTTATAATAAATTTGCATGGAAGGATGAAATTGAAATCAATGAAAACTTTGATACAAAAAAATTCCGAATTCTAGCCCAATCCGCTAAATTAAAAGAATGAGGACCGAATTGGAACTCTAATATATAATCAATTTCAATTGAGTGATGAAATTGAAAAAAATGAAAACCTATATAATAGCATCAAGGGCAATAATAACAAATTCAAACGTTCAGGGACTGAAATGAACTTTGACAAAATACAGCTTAGCTGACGTCATCTGGCGCAGGCAGGAGAGAGAAAGTGGGCGTGAAAATTTAAACGGCCATTGACACGTCTTCGGAGACTATCTTGCCACACGTGCCGCCCCATGTGGAAGATAACATGCCTGAAAATCATTCTTGACGCCGGTTGGGCGTTTTCCGACGCCGTATGAAGCCGCACGTGCCGTCCGAAAAACGCGTGAGCGTTGGAACGGACGGCGCGTCCGGCGACGCGCCAACAGTTGTCAGCGAAAAAAAAAAAACAAAAAAATTGGCTAATTACCGGGACGCCCCTCACACCCAGGGCTTGGTTTTGTCGTTTTCGGGGGGCGAAACCGTCGATGCACTGTTCATTATAATATTAAAAAAATAAAAAAACCGGCCGGCCGGACCGGGCCGGACCGGATCGGAATGGTCAATGACCGTCCAGCCCCCGAAAATTGCGGCGTTTTTTGTCTTTTTCGGGGCCTATTTTTGTGCATACACTGTTCAAAATTCAACAAAAAAAAAAGGAGGACATACACCCGCGAAGCAACGGGTCAAACTGCACATGAATAGTGCCGATGAGTCTGTGTGAACAGTACTCACTTGCATAGTGAAACCATGTTATGGTTTAGCTGTATGTATAATGTTAATTACCGTTACTTATTTATTTTATTAAAAAAAATCAATTTATAATTTAGCTTTCTTCCTACTTTTTTTTTCTGGATTGAAGCTCTTTTTTTTTTTTACAGCATTCGATTAATAAGCATTGCAGCTTCAAGTTCCAGCGTAGATCTTTGAAAAAAATAATTATTATGGTTTATTTATGGATTTACTTATATATATATATATATATATTTCATTTGTTTTTTTGGTATGGTTTCTGGGACGAAGATTGCTTATCTTTATTTATTTTTTTATTTTATGTGTTCTTTAACAGTGTAGACATGTTTTCGTTCTCACTTGAAAGTTGACATGTCCATGTTTCTTAACAGAGAAGCAAAAGCAAGCGCACTGTCGTTCGGGCATTAATTGAAAAGGTGAAACGCACAGCTTGCTTTGTCTTCGGTCAGCAAATAACCATCACCATCTCGGGCAGCCGCCATCTAAAATGAAGCTAAAACTGGGAAGAAAAGCCTAAAATGAAGCTATGCTAAAACTGGGAAGAGAACAGGATTTTTACAAAGAAAGCTAAAAGAACGAAAAGGAAGTGAGGCATGAAAATCACTATTGAAGTCCACAGTAGAATGAGAGTAGATGAACAGGGAAAGCACGATCTGTTTTAGCTGTATGTATAATTTCAGCAATCTTAGATAACTAAAAAGTCAGGTCTGAGTTTTAAAATATCAAAAAAAAAAAAAAAAAAAAAATCAACAAATGTTTACCTTAAAACACCCTATTAAACTCATTTCCAATCTCAAAACTTTCTTTAATTAATCAAGAAAGTTAAAATTAAATCAAATAAAAAATACTTTTAAAATC
The DNA here is from genome assembly GCA_027405865.1 of Salix purpurea. Taxonomy (NCBI): domain Eukaryota; kingdom Viridiplantae; phylum Streptophyta; class Magnoliopsida; order Malpighiales; family Salicaceae; genus Salix; species Salix purpurea. The sequence continues at coordinate 5,959,739 of JAOWLH010000034.1, read as the reverse complement.
TTAATTCATTTTTGTTAGCAAAATAAAAGTTCAAAAACACGTTAATGACATTACTCTCACCATGATATACCTATTGATATTAAGATGAACTTATACTATGGTTGGAATGTGATATTTTTTTTCTTTTTATTTTTTGTTGAAGGTAGGACAACATGTCATTTGTTTTTTTTTAAATAATAAATAAATAAATAAAACATAAGACATGTCTTAAGAAATAAATTCCGTTTCTCTCAAACTCATAATATTTTTTTTTATAAGAGTATAAGGAAAACTATTAATAAAATATTTTTCCTCTCTTTAATATTATGAATAGACAAAATTAACCCTCATTTTGCATTTCTTTTAAGAAATTAAAATTAAAGCATCATAAGAGCACATATTATTAAAAAACAAATTCACACCAATATTATTTTCAAAAAGTGATTGAAGCATGAAATTTAACATTATATATATATATATGATCAATCCTCGTGTGAATATTTCAAAACTAGATCACTTTCCATAGGATGCAATAGAAATGAAACTATCTATATCTTATTTAATATAAATATAATATCTTATAAACTTGGATGACACTTAAAATGATAGGTTTTTTTTTTTTCCTAGATAAAATCTACTATATTATAATGAAACAATTGCCAAACAATTTCATACAATTTCATTTTAAACCAATTGTAGAGATTTCAAGAATAAGACGATAATCTAAATTTAATAAAAATAACAAATAATTCTCTATACCATAAAGCTATCTTATAAACTTTCCCGTATGCTTCCATATTTATGTTTTGAAATTTAGAATCTAGAGACAGACTTATCCAGCAGAGCACTTAAATAGAACAACACCACCAGCAGTACAGCCAGTTAATGATAAACAGAGAGTTTTTACCCAGCTAACTTACATAAACTTAAGTAATTAAACTTTTCTTATTTGTTTTCTATGTTTTTCCCTGAGTGGGGTGGAGGGTTTCGAAGCGTCAAAAACCATCTCACTTATGTTAAATAAAATTTCAAAATATAATTTATATTATTCTCTAACGCACATCTTAAGTAAAAGCTTTTTTAGGCTTAAAACTTACACTACTTGATTTTTATCAAATAAAATAAAAATAATAAAATTCAAATTCGTGATTGCTAAATAAACAAAACTCTAATATCATATCAAGAAATCATTTCACCTAAAAACTTATCTATTAGAATCCCTCTAACACCAGATATCTGACCCTTCCAAAAGGAGGGGAATTCATTTGCCTGACTTGACAAGAGGAGAGAGTAAAACTTAAAAAGAACGCATGTCTGGTAGATTAAAACAAAAATAATATAGAAAATATTAAAGTGCAGTTTTCCAAAAAGCAGTGTTCATACTGTACTCTCCATAGGTATGAGAAAAATGCAACATTCCTGATAATAGGAGAAATACAGGCCACAAGCACAAACGATAAACTTGCAAATACATGATGCTCATATTTGTAACATGACAGCGTATCTAGTCGTAACGTCCGTATTCAATACAGAATACAGCACAACTACTTCTCATCCCTAGTCATGAAATGGGGATAGGAGAGGAAATACTACTGGTCCTTGTACCTCTTCTCTACTTCCTCCAAGCTCTGAATCTCCTTGTAGTATTTGCATATACGATAAACACACCTGCAGGCACATATAGGTATATAATGGCACATGACGACATTGCATATAAATAAATAAATCAAGCACTTTCGAAAAGCTTCCAAACCAGACATACCAGTAGAGAAGGCATGCTGAAATGCAAAGAATGACATTCCTTTGAGCTTTGTACATCTGCACAGCAGACTTCAATGGTAAGCTTGTGTAGATTCTAATGATAATAAACAATGGCAGTTTACAACTTTATTCAAATACATTCTTCTAACATATAGTCTCATGAGATGCATCTCGCCACTTGAACCCATAGATTTTAGAAAAAAGAATATGCTAGTAGTTATTTCCATAACTTCTGTTAGACATGAGCAGAAGTTATGGAATATGCTAGTAGTTATTTCCATAAGCTTTTGTATTCTAATGATAATAGACAATAACAGTTTACAACTTTATTCAAATACATTCTTCTAACATATAGTCTCATGAGATGCATCTCGCCGCTTGAACCGGTAGATTTTAGACAAAAAGAATATGCTAGTAGTTATTTCCATAACTTCTGTTAGACATGAACAGATAAATGTACAAGAACAAATAATGCAATTTCTTACAGTCTTTTGCTGATGATAAATGTTATTATTTTTTTTAATCAAATTTAGCACTTCACCAGAAAATAAAAAATTAGGCATATGCCACTACTCGGAGAGGTGAGGCATGTTGGGTGCATGTTTTTACAGGTACCTGCTAGTGTGTGCATTACTTGCTATGCTTACATGGAATTGATAACTTGCTAAAATATCAGATCATGCAGCAGAAGTTCATATCTTATCGTGGAACTGAAAATCCAGCATCTGCAGAACAGAATCTACTGGCAATGGAAGAATTATCATTGTGTAAGGAGCCAGTTGATTTTAAACTAACTGCATCGACAGCAATACTTACGCAGAATCTAGCTTCTTGTTATGTTTTAATGCAAACTAAATAAAACTGCAATAACTGTAACCCTGCTTCTCACCCCCTGGACACACATCCAGGGAGTCCTCAAGAAGAGAGATTACTGGTTCAATTCTGCTGTTCCAGATTCAGCATCCTCTACCAACTTCAGACATATTCCCAGGGAATACCTCTTTTTTGCACTCAACGTTTCCCCATTAGCACCTCACCTCTTCAATTTTCTCCACCTTTCATGCTGTTTGGAAATTCATGATGCTGGAAGTAATAATCTAAATTCGGGCAGACACTTTACATATTCGAAAGACAAACAACCAGACTGCTTTTTATCCCAATAACACCTTTTTATTCTCATTTGATAATTTGGTAGGTCTTTTAATGACCCATTAACTGCTCAAGTGAGGTTACAATGGAATATCAGCACAAGATTGTAAAGAAAATATGCAAGAACCCAATGGGGTAAACTTGCATATACACAAAACTTCAGAGGCAATAAAAAGGGTAATGAATAGCAGATACTTAGTAAGTTGCCACCCCTTTTAGATTATAAAACAAATCATCATATCCTCTACTATATATTATAAGGAAAAAATAAAAAAGTAATTTGTTCTGTCCCTAATCCCAGTTTCCATTAATTTTTTTTTGAAAAAAATTCTGTGACGGAATCAACATTTCTTTGATAATGCTTAAGCACAGTTTGTTTTTGCAGTGCTAGACTATTTGTGTTACAAAATGATTTTTTTTTTCAAATTAATTTTGTTTAGATCGTTTAGTCTTTAAATTAATTTTTTAATCCTTTTAGCATACTAACATCAAAGATAATTTTTTTAAAAATAAAAATAAAAAGAATATTATTGTCAAGCGTGAAAAGCTAAGCAACCGCCTCTATCACAACGCTGAGTAATAATTAAAAATCGCCAAAAACCCATAACGCATCTCTTATAAAGAGAAAAAAAAGAAGATCAAATCAGCAAATCAGATCAAACCAACTTACAGATTTCTCATAACGATCTCTTTCCGCAGCGGTGCAGGTCTCACCAGTGCACATCAATCGATGCTCCATTTTCCAATAGATATCTGTTCACAAGAACAAAATCAAACCCAGAATTTCTAAAGCCGAAAAGAGAACAAAATCAAACCCAGAGAAAAACAAACCCAGGAGCTGGAATCCGGAAAAAGGGACGATAAAGATAGCTGGCTGGAGAAGGAGAGAGATAAGAGAAACCAATCGGTACTTCAATAGCTTTGGCGACGGCAGTGTTAAGAGTGTCGCTATAGCTGCCTCTGCAGCCACTAAGTATGTCAGTATCATCCATTGCAACGCCATTTTCTTTTGTCTTTGATTTTCTTTCCAAGGACTGCTTGATCTGTTTTTTCTCTGATTTTGCTTAACAACCAACTTTTTTGGTTTTCTTTCTTTACTTTTTTCCCCCAGTCTTTTTGTGATTTGCGTTTTGGGCCGTTGGATTGTGATTGCTGAGAGAGCCAGAGATGCCAGGTGGGGGGCACGACCTCTTTCATTACTTTACAATTTATAACTAGTAATAATTTAAAGAATTATGGATGGAGTGTTTGGTAACAACAATAAATGAAAATAATAGAATTTGAAAAAACTTTTATATTCATTTTAAAGTATTTAGTTAGAAGAAATTAAAGTAAAAATGAGAATGGATAATAGAGATGAAAATAAAACGTTGGAAATGGTTTCATTTCTCGTGATAATGAGATTTTCCTTTTGTTTTTTGTTTTAATTATCTTTATTATTATTTTTATTATTATTATTGTTGTTGTTATTATTATTAGTTTTTAAAAAAATTTAAAAATAAATTTTTATAAAAAAAACAATAAAAATATTAAAAAATTTGAAAAAAGAAGACTTGATACTTAGATATTCCCAACTAAAAGACAATCAAGACCAATTTACCTGTCTAACCTTATTATAACAAAACAAAAATCATTTTAAAATACAAAAAAAAAAAAAAATCCTCCTGAGGAGAATTATATTAATTTTGACACCGGAAACAATTTAATAAATTTATTATGGGAAAAATAAGAAATTTAAAAAAAAAATCCTAGCAACTATGTTTTTTTGAAGGACAGCATAGGCATTTTATTGTTCTAAAAAACTTGAAAGGACATTTGTACCCATTAAATACGAAAAATGAATCACAAGGGAAAATATCTTTTATCTCTTAGTTTAGTCTTCGTGGCTGATTTGTTAAAAAACAAAATATCCCATCCATCGTTACAATCTTCATTAAACTCTCTATAGTTCCTGTCGGTTATGGTAATCTTATTTTGTGTGAATCATGCTCTTCATTAAACTCAGGTAAAGTCCTGTTTGTTAACGAATTTGGAATGTAGATGTCTAGATGAAAGAATATATGAAAATTAACTAGTCCAATGGGTTAGTTGCGAAAAAAAAATCAAATGGCGGGCCCTATATACCATTTTAACCAAAAAAATATAAATCATGTCGATGTTTCACTATGGATTCCAACAGTATATTACCTTTTGCACTTAGACTACAAAATTTAACTATCGATTTCGAGGGTGTTTTTGACATTTTCAGAGAACATGTGTGTCATTCGCAGATTGTTTGGGGGTGTTTTGGTCATTTTCATTTTTGTTTCCACAATGAAACTACTTATTTACCACTGGGTGTTGGCAAAAAGATGAAGGCTGGTTGATGGTATTTTTGATTTTTCATCTAATTTTGAACAGGATAATAACAACTTTGCCCTCAGGTGGGACATAAACAAGGAGCTAGAGGTGAGGGTATTTTGGTTTTTTTCCAGGTTTTATGCATAATAAAACTATTTAAATACCCTTAGGAATAACAAAAAAGAAAGCCTAATGTTGGGGGCATGATTGTACTTTCATGCATAGTTTTTTCGTTGTTATCGCTGGGAGCAAGGGGCTTTAGGTAATTCCGTATATTTTTTTAAATTCAAGGTAATTGCAGGCGCATCTGCGAATGAGCTGTTAGTTTTCACTAGTCCACGCCTTTCAAGCAGTGCTTGGTGGTGGTTGAAAATGTCCGATCGATGTGTCTCCGGGTGCGACACCAAGTCCTCTTCCTCATGGTGGTGCGCATGTCTTTGTATGGTGGTTAGAGGATCATTGGTGGTCGGTTTTTCTTTTTTCCCCTCCTTTTCTCTCTCTTGCAGCGGTAAAATGTATGCCCGTCCTCGATATTTCTAGTTTCATTTCAGTCTCTAGGCTTTTTATTTCTTTTTTCTTCCTGATTTCTACAATAGAAGTTTTAATTTTTTTTGATTGTACACTTCTATTGAAATTGATCATATATGTTGTTTTTCATTTTAGCTCTTTTTTTTTTTTTTTGATTTTTAGTTTGTTTTTGGTTCCTATAATATTTTCAATCTGCAGATTTTAATTTGTTTCAATTTTGTCCTGCAATTGAAATTGGTCATATATGCTACTTTTCATTTCAGTCCTTATTCTTTTATTTTTGTAAATCCCTTTATTTTTTCCAGTCTCAAGGTTTTGATTTGCTGTAGTTTTTTTCTTCGATTAAAATTAATTATATATTTTGCTTTTCACTTCGGTCCTTATTCTTTTAATGTTTCACCTTGTATGAATTCCTTTGGTTTTTTCTATTATTCTTGGACAATGTTCCTTATTTATGCATCTTTACTTTTAGTTTTGATTTTTAATATTTTTCATTTTATTTTCTATTAGGGTTTTATTTTTATTCGGTTTAGTCCTGAAATTTTAATTTATGTTGGTGATCATTTTAATTTATATTGGTTTAAAATTCATAAGTTTTATCGGAAACTCACACAAGAATTCTGCATAAATTTATTATTTTGCTCAAATTTATAGTATTATAAGAAAATCTCACACTTTTAATATTTTTTGTGTTAAAAAAAATGGCTCTAACCATGACTGAGCACAAGTAAATAACTAATAATTCTATGACATCGTAGCAGAAGTCACTAATTGATTTCCTAGTAAAGTAGAGACTTTTATGATCAACTTGTAGAAAACCATAAGCAATTAATGTGTAATTACTTTATTTAAATTATAGGACTGTTGAATATATATATATATATAAGGAACCTTCTCGTCAGATATTTTCCTATTGTGACATTATTGGATGTCGAAAGAAGTTCAAAAGTGTTTAAAAAGATAAAAGAAGATCTTGTAATTAGCCAGTCAAATGGGCATTATACACCAAGAATTATATATAAAGTGTGCATTTTTAATTATCCATCAAAAAAAGTTGGCATATTTTTCAATGCATTAATTTGATACAATTGAACAGTATTAAAATCATAACACCTTTATTGATTTGTGTTGATTTCACAAAACAAATTACAAAACACCGCAGAAAAATAATAAATAGAAAGAACGATACGACTAATTAAATAAGCTACGAGCTTATCAAATAAAGCCAAATTCAAAAGTAATGCCGGGACATGAAATAAACAAACTAAACAAGAATACGATGACTTCAGGAATTGATAACGCCGCACTTCTTTCTGATCTCCCCTGAGTTGCCCGTAAGAACCCCAATTGCTCCCATTCTTTTCATTGACTGTGCGAATTCCTTGAAAAAATCAGTTGATTTTTGCAACTCTCCAACAATCTTACTCGATTGTTTGTCTGTTAGAAGGGCTGCATCAGACTGCAAGAGACCCTTTTTCTGTTTAAGGTTAACAAAGTAAGAAGCATCGAAATTAGTAGAGCTGCCAGGATCCATCCCTACTGTGGTGGTTCTGTCGCTAAGACTTCGGCATTTGGTCTTCAAGAAAGCAGCATAAGTTGAGTCCAAGGAAGGGTCCTGGTCTCCTTTTCCTGTGAAGTTGTAGAGTCGGTTGCTGAACAGGTTGCAGTGACCATCACCAATGGTATGTGCCCCTGTACGTAAAAGTGTTAAGTTTCTGCAAATTTATATAACTCTTGAGAAGTTTGTGCCAATAATTATTCGAGAATGTATACCTGACAGAACAGCGAGATCATGAACAGTTAGACCCTTGCTTTCGAAACTTTTAAGGAGGGTGGAGAAGTTAAGGAATGGGGAAGGAATGTTTGCCAGGACCTCCGAAGCTAGTGAAACTTTACCATCTCTTCTACCAGTAAGCACTTCCCACATTGGTTTCTGGAACTGTAAAATCATATGTTTGCTATGATTACTTGCATGATCATGAATTTTGGGTTGAATTAAATAAGAGCGTTTAATTATTTACGGTATTTACCTGGAATGAGACTGCATCCCTTGCAGCCAAGGCCAATGTGTCAGCGCAAGATACTTTTCCTGCACATTTCTTCTCTAGCTCCGTTTTTATCTCATCAATAACATCGAAGCCTTCCAAAGATAGATTTGGTAGTGCGTCTTTCTCCGCTTTGCTATTTGCTGTTGATCCTATTAAAACGGAGGCATCGCAACCCTTTAGGAATTTGATTTCGAATTAGCTAGCTGGATAGATGCATGCATTAGAATTACAAAATGTGGCGATGCTACATGCATGGTGTTTTTCTTTTATTTTCAAACTACAGATACTGTTTTTCTTGCAGCAAAATGAACAGTCTGGCGGCAACAGGCCTCGCTCTCATACACGGGAGCGAAGTTCGAGCCATCCTAACGTCCTATCCCAAACCTGTAAGAGCCTGGAATAGCCGGGGGTTTGCGCATGCTCTGGGCCCACAAAGTGCACTTTCCTGGTCATGTGGTTCTCACGTTATCAAAAAAAAAAAAAAAAAGAATGAATATTTAAGCGTTGCTTACCCTTGCGAAGCAGTCATGAAAATGCATTCTCAGTAAGGCTGCAGGTAAGCCGGGGTTGCTTGCAACAAGTTTTTCAGTGATTTTTTTGACGGTGGCCTCAGCTGAAGGGCAGGAGGTCCTGTAGAAGTTCTTCCTCAAATCACCAGCCTGACAAACCCCGACAACTGTCAACAACCGACCTTACTGTATAGCACTAACGAGATCCATGTTGTGAAAACGGTGACGTTAAGAGTGCAATATTATGATGAATTCAGCGCCTCATTTCCCGGGTCAAATTAATAAATAAAGATATGGAGCTACAAAAACTTAACAATTATAATCTGTAATTTCCAACAAACAATAGGTACAGATGAACGCAGCCTTTCCGGTGCTTAATTAACAATAATTGAAACAGTTTACATCCCATTATTTTGTGCTGAAATTTATTAATTTAAATAAATTATGGGTAAATCATAAGTTAATCTCAAAGAGCCCATGGTTTTTCTACTCACGGAGACCTTGGTTTTGCTATACTTAATTCTTGATCTTTGGGGGTTAATCAAATATTGATAATGGTGTGAATTAATTTTTATTATTTCTGTAACCCTTTAACTTTTAAACTCATAATAAAAAGGATATGGTGACTTATAAGCAAAGACCGATATGCCAACTTAAGTGGGTTAGAATAAAAACAATAAAAAAGATAAAAGAAGTTGATAAAAAGAGGGGTACGTATATATTTCTGTCCAGGTAAGGACATATGCATATCATCTCATTGCATAACATTTTGACATAAAAAAGAACAAGTGTCAGCTATGCAACCAGGACACACCAATGAGCCCAACTCAATCATAAATAATCCAACTATCAACTTTGTCATTAAGATATTCTAAGAAGTTCAGTCACATACAGGCTACCCGAATACAAGTCATGGACAAGTCACCCGATTAAAGACTACGGATAGGTTATCCAATCATGAGCAACAAGTTGGTTGTAATATCCCCATTCTCCAAAAAGTCATAAGTTAAATACACGTTCGCAAAGAAAAGACAATATTTTTTCTCTCATAATCAATGAGATTCCAGCAAAAATTCTATCGAAAATTCAATAGAATCTCCCTGTATTGGTAGATTCCAAGTTATCAACATATGATATACTTTCAAAGAAAAATCCGATAACTCTTAATTCAACTTCGACCCAAACATCCTGGGTCTACATCTCCATAAACATCATTCTCATCACATCTACAATATATAAAATAAACAAAATATACATTTGACATCAATTATCAATTAGCACATTAAATAGGATATCACATACTCAATAATTTAAATCTTACATTCCAATCCTTTGTAAAGATAGCATTCATACATGTTAAGTTTATCAACACTTAATTGACATAAAATATTCAAATAGACCTCCCAGAGCTAGATATAAAAACATACAGACAACAGATTCTACTTCTAACTTGCAATTACTTGACTTGAAAGAAAATGCAAAATAATTCCATACAAAAATTAAATAAATATAATAGTAAAGTTATTTAATCAACCACACACCATCGTACTTAAACATAACCAGAAGGATAGCTATTTGCGTCGTAAATTTAACTTTCTGCCTATAATACTACATATATCTTCATTGCCCTACGAGCGATATCACCGCAAAAACCCCTTTCAAGTACCTCTTCGTGTGTATGTATGGAGGGCGACAATTCTTTTTCTGAAATCTTAACATACATTAATGTATGATTTACATTGTACCACAATCTCTTATCTAGAATTCTAATATACTCTCAACCTATATTAGCTTATGTATAGCGATCCCTGTCCCCAGGATCCTTACACACACTGAATCTATGTCAGTCTTTTATGATGATCCCCTTATACGAGATCCTAATATACACTAAATGTATGTTAGTCGTTTTTGGCGATCTCCTTATTAAGGATCCTAACATACACTAAATGTATGCTAGTCATTGTCAAAGTGGCAATTCTGCCATAACCTAATAAATTTTCACAATAAACTGACTTCCATGACATGCTCATATTAAATATTTTTACTGAAAAATCATATATTTTCAAACTTCCACTAAAAGCATAAGCATAATTCACGCATAAAAGTTATAGAAATTAAATCGGTTGATGTAGGCACGAATCACCTACCTATTGTGGATGATCTAGTTATAGACCCCTATTGCTACTGCACCACACTCATGGTCCCTCCTGCAATTACATGCAACTCTCATAAATTATCCTTATTCAAAGATATAATTCATAATAACCACACCAAACAATCACACAAGTCTTTTAATTCGTTATTAATTTCTTTTATTTTGTAACAAAATCTACATCCTTAATCCTATCAAAAAATTATTATAAATGCCCATTTTCAAAAATAATTTTTTTTCTTGTTAACACATCTATTTTATTGCTTCGTGACCTCCCCCTTCTCTCATTTTTTCTTTTCAAATCTGCTAGCAAAGGTCGCATTTCGACATCTACCCAAATTTGTCACTATAACTAGAGTTACAAAACTCTATTTTGAATGGGGTTTATCTCATTGGAAAGATAAAAGATAGGGATACAATTATCTTGAAGGTAGAAAAACCCATTTTTGCCTCTATCCTTCATGAAATTTAGCATAAATGTGGTAGATCTTTTGCTCAATAGAGTCTGCCCTGCATAGTCACATTTGCTGACTCATAATTATAGTTCTAAAATTCTAAATTAAATAAAACCAATTTCTTTGGATGGTAAACAACCTGAAATATAAATCTTACTAAAGAAACCAATCCTAATTCCCTCATTTTCACACTTAGATTCTCTCTGAAAGTCAAGAGACAAATCTGTCTAATTTGTTGATTCATGATTCATATACATCTTCCTCTAATGTATCTCAACTTTCTAAACACATTACTTAAACCCATATAAACACATATTACTAAAGAAACTAAAAGGGATCGCACGTTCACTGCTCATTCCTGTAGCTCAAGACCCATATGGACTGTTCATTGGCAATTTCACCCGCTACTTCACGGGTGTACATGCTCTTTTTTTTTTTTCATTTTTGAACAATAACTATACTATTTATATACTATTTCACAAAAAGAAACAACAAAAGGCATGTAGCCCACTGGCAAAGACACACCTGTGTCTTTGAGAGGGGCAGGGGTTCGACCCCTGCCAGTGCCATTCTTTTCTTCACTTTTGCTTTTTTATGTTTTGTTCGCTTTTTTTTTTTTCACTTATGTTTTTTTGTTTTATTATTATTTTGATGGTTTTTTTATTTGTTTATCTATTTTGACGTTTTTTTTTACTGATAAAAAAAAACAATTTATTGACATTTTTTTTCTTTGATTGAAATTAACTCAATAAGAATAATAATATTAGTTTTTTTTGAAATATTATTGAAAGTATGTCAAATTAATTATATATTTGTATATTTATGTCAAATTAAAGTATGTTAAACTAATTATATGTTTAAATATTTATTTAATATTATCGCCTAAAAATATAGAGAGAGAGAGGAAAAATGACCTAGATTTTTTTGAAGAACAAAAATTCATATCAGTATTCTTAAATACATTTAATATAATAATATAATGAATAAATCTTATAAAATAAAAAAAAAACAAATTGGCTTCAAAATTAAATTTTGTGCTCTTTTGTTTAAGTTTATTTCTTGAAAAACATTTTTAGTGTTTTGATTTTTTAATTATATATTTGTATAATTATGTCAAATTAAAATATGTCAAACCAATTATATGTTCTAATATTTATTGAATATTATCGCCTAAGAATATATATTGAGAGAAAAAAAATGGCCTAAGATTGTCCTTTAAATTAAATGTATTATTGAAAGTATGTCAAATTAATTATATATTTGTATATTTATATCAAATTAAAGTATGTGAAACTAATTATATGTTTAAATATTTATTGAATATTATCGCCTCAAAATATATAAAGAGAGAAAAAATGACCTAGGATTTTTTGAAGGGCAAAAATTCATATCAGTATTCTTCAATACATTTAATATAATAATATGATGAATAAATCTTATATAAAAAAATATTTGGCTTCAAAATTTAATTTTGTGCTCTTTTATTGAAGTTTATTTCTTTACAAAGATTTTAAGTTTTTTGATTTTTAATATTGTAGATCTGATATTACTGGAAAAAAATACATCTCAAAAAAAATATTGGCAAATTTACCTACATTATCTACAATTAAAATATATAAGAGTCACTTCCCGTTTCTTAAATATGACCTAGCATTTAAAAAAAAAAAATTAATATCAATATTCTTAAATATATTTAATATAATCATATGATTAATAAACCTTATATAAAAAAATTGTGGCTTACAATTTAAATTTAATAGTCTTTTGTTTAAGTTTAATTCTTAAAAAAAAAATTCCAATATTTTCATTTTTAATATTTTAAATCTAATATTACTAGGATAAATAAACAACTCAATTTTTTTTAACAAGTTTGCTTAGGTTATATACAATTAAAAAATATACGGACCGTTTCCCATTTCGATTACGCTATTCCTGTCAAAAATTATGCGGATCACTTCCCGTTTCGATTACACTATTCCTTTTATATGGCAAATAAGTCATTATAGCACGCAAAGAAATTTAGTTTATTTCTTCAAAAATTTACAATGTTTTTATTTTTAATGTGTCAGATGTAATATTACTGAGGAAAAAAAACAACTAAATCTTTTTTTGATAGATTTACCTAGATTATCTATAATTAAAAAATATACAAACCACTTCCCATTTCGATTACACTATTCCTTTTAGGCGGGTAAAAAATTAATTTGTTGCATATTTTATCTATTATAATGTTGCTAATTAAATATTTAAACAACTAATTACAACATGTAAAAAATCAATTATTTTTCTACATAGAAAAAACCCTGACGTAATGCGCGGGCAAGCATACGAATTATACCACGCAAAAAAATTATTTCTAACATATTTGATCTATTGAAATTTTAGTTATTGAACATTAAAATAACTAATTATACCACACATAAAATATAAGTTTATTTGTGGAAAAAAAATAATTTTTATAATGTGTCAAATCTAATATTACTGAGAAAAAAAACTCAGAAAAAAACAAATTACCTACGTTATTTGCAATTGCAAAATATACAAACCACTTTCCATTTCGATTATACAGATTTTATCAATTATAATTATATTAATTAAATATTAAAATAATTAAATACAATACATATAAAAACAATCAATTTTCTGCATAGATAAAAAAAACCCGGCGCATCGCGCGGGCATACAGCTCGTTAACAACTAAATAGAAGTGTAATCTTTCCTCCTAATTACTCCCCTCATTGGCTAGCCATGACCTTCCCCACGACCTTCCCTAGAGGACACTTTTCCTTTCAATTTGTCTAATCATTTATATCTCATTTCATCATATTTGAAGCCACATACATCAATTAAACACAATTCCATAATCCCCCCCCCCAAATTCCAAGAACCCTAATCTTAATCTCATAAGTATAATCCAACAATTTAGTAATAAAGTTTAGAATTTCTATATGAATATAAGAAGCACCATATAAATGAAGATTTAAATCCTAATTGTTTGTGAAATCAAAATCTCCTTATCTCCATTTCTTCTTGTTTCTGCCAGCTAGTCTCTCCCTTTTTTCTCCCAATTTATTCTTCAAATAACATTCTTAATCCTTTTGTTTTTGATGTATGGATATTTTGGTAACACATACTTTTTTTTTTTTTGAAATTTTTCTACATTAATCAAGAACACTTTTAAAATATCACTTCCTTTATTTCTACCATTTCTACCAATTGGAAGAGTGAAAGAGAGGGGTATTTATACTCCTAAATTTTTCTTATATGTTTTTAGGCCCTATTTCTTTTACCCCACATCTTTCCCTCTTATAATTAAATCCTTACTATTGACATTTCTTTCAATTTTATTCCTTAACTTGTTATATATCTATTATTATCTTCTTTATTTTTTTACTTCTTGAATATAAATTTAACCCCAAAAAATATTTTGAGCTAAAAACTACAATATCTTTAATATTTCTTCTGGACTTTATATCCTAAATTCCCGGATTCTCATTCATTTCCTCCACTCTTATTTTCTATATTTATTTAGTTTAAAATGTACATTGTACTTATTTCCTGGGGTTTACATTGGAAGTATGATACAAAGAGAATTTATGAGAGATCCTAGATATTATCCACATTGCAGTCAAGCTACCCCAACACAAGCCACACGCATGTCACCTAATCACAAACCATGAGTGGGTTACCTAATCATGAACCATGTTAGTCGCCTAAAAAGATGACCATCAATGAGAGATCTTAGACTTTTTTTTCACACTACGAGCAAGCTACCCAAGCACAAGCTACAAGCAGGTCACTTGATCAGAGATGACAAGTAGGTTACCCGATCATGAACCATGAAATGGTCACCCAAAAAAATACCACTTACAAATTTTTTCTCTTTTTCACAAACATAAACCAATCTATCTTCAAGATTGTCACTTGGTAAAATGACCAAATTGAGAAAAACATTGTTTTCACACCTGGTACAAGTCACTCGAATTTGAGCACCTTTTAATTTTGTTATGGCTTCCTCGTGCTTCCTTCTATAAACTTGTAAGTTCTTCTTTTGTTTACAAACTTACCTTTCAAAGCCTTTTGAAGAAAAAAGTTCAAACTATATGTATTATAAAACTGACCAACCGATTAAACCGAAAAAACCGGAAAACAATAACCGAAAAAACCAAACCGATAAAACCCCCGATTAAACCGATTATAAAACTCTAATAAATTTTTGGTTCGGTTCGGTATCGGTGTTGTAAGGAAAAAACCGAATAAACCGAATTGAATCGAACAATTTCAGTATAAACAAGAACGCACTATAAATAGAAAAACAACTTTCTTATTCTTTCCTAAATGCCTAACCCTAGCCACCCCCTCCTCCCCTCTGTTACCTTTCCCTTTGTTTATAAAAGTAAAATCTCTATCAATTAAACCAAGAAACACAATCTGTTGAAGAAATTGTAATTAATTAGTTGTTCAGTTATTATTATTGTTATGTAGTTAGTTATATTGTACAAATCTAGCTCACACACACAAGCCTTGCATGGCTACTTTATGGTTACAATACCATGTATAAATGTTCAGCTATTCAATGAATGAAATACAACATTCAGAATTCAATCTCTTTGTTCTCTACTTCGTACATGGTATCAGAGCAGGATCAATAGATTTTTCTCAAATCAGAATTTTTTTATTCTCGGCAAAAGTTCACAATCAAGATTCTCAAATCAGCACAAAATTACTTAGTCACAAAATATCCAAAATCAACACAAAAGTTCAACATTCCTTCAATCAGCAGAATCAATCATCTTCAATCAGCAGAATCAATCATCCTTCATCTGCCCAGAAATTTTTCCCAATCAGTTCTCAAGTCCAGATCAATCCAAATCAATTTCAATACTGTCTAAACACAAAATTCAGTTCCAGTTCAAGTTAACCTAATACCCAAAATCTACCCAAAATTATCTACCCAAAATCCAGCCACAATGACTCAACAAACCCAATCTGTCCATGGCAAAGAAATTGCCAATTCAAACCCAGAATCCTCAAATGCCTCAAGCCCCTATTTTTCTCACCATTCAGACCACCCCGGTCTGATTCTCATCTCAAAACCCTTAAATGGGAATAATTATTCTACCTGGAGAAGGACCATGTCTTTGGCCTTGAATTCAAAGAACAAATTAGGGTTCGTAGATTGCTCAATCACCCCACCATCACCTTCAACAGACCCTGAGAACTATGCCTCTTGGTCTCGGTGCAATGATATGGTTCACTCATGGATTATTAACACAATTAATCCCAAAATTTCAGACAATGTCATCTACTACAACACTGCCATTGAAGTTTGGGAAGACCTCCGAGAAAGATTTTCTCAGAGTAATGCTCCTAGGATTTTTGAAATTCAAAGAGAAATTTCATATCTACGTCAAGAACACCTCTCAGTCTCACTTTACTATACAAAATTGAAGGGTCTGTGGGATGAATTAAGCTCCTACAGTGACTCCATACCCACGGGACAACAAGAACAACAGAAACTCATGCAATTTTTGATGGGTTTAAATGACACTTACAGTGTTGTTCGTGGACAAATTCTTCTGATGACCCTCTGCCTTCCATTCGCCAAGCTTATTCTGCAGTTTCTCAAGAAGAAAAACAACGCCACCTCAGTTCGACCCATGTTGCAGAGAACGGTGGTGGCGCTGCCATGGCAGTTCGAAGCAGTGGTGGCCAAAAGTTCTTCTCTTCCGTTGGTGCGAGGAGGTACAACAATGGGTCTCCAGATTTTTTAACTCAAGGTCGATTTGGGGGAGAGAGAGACAGAGGAGAGAGAGACAAAGAACGACTGCGTTTTGGAGGAGAAAGAACGAGTTTTGGAGGAGAAAGAACGCCTGTTAGAGGAGATAAAGGAGGCAGGCCTGGGTTTGGGCCGCCTCCTTTTGGGCCGAGCAAGGGGCGCCCACAGTGCACCCACTGTGGGCTGATGGGCCATTAGGCCCAAACCTGCTATGCCCTCAAGGGCTACCCGGCAGGCCATCCAAGGGGCAGGCCCATGGGCCCGGGCCCATTTCACAAGAGACCAACTGTGAATAGTGTATCTGATGGGCCCTCTCATAGCCTAGTTCCTGGCATTTCGAAGGAGCAGATAAAACAACTGCTGTCATTGCTTGACATAAAAAATGAGGCATCCAGTTCTCAAACACATACAGCCACAAAACCAGGTCTATCAAAAAATATCTCCCGCAGTTGGATTATTGATAGCGGGGCAACGGATCATATTACTTCATCTTTGAGGTCACTGTTCAAAATGGACACTGCTTGCTCATTACCTCCTGTAGTGTTGCCCAGCGGAGAAAAAGCGGAAATCATTGCAAAAGGATCTTTGCCTTTTAATTCCATTTATTATTTGAAAAATGTGCTATGTGTGCCTACTTTCAAAGTGGATTTGATGTCGGTTAGTCGGTTGACGAAAGGATTGAACTGTTCAATAACTTTTTTCCCTTATTTGTGTATTTTGCAGGATCTGGCTACGAGGAGGATGATTGGTTTGGGTAAACAACATGATGGGCTCTATTATCTGGTGGTACTAGCGCCAAAGAAACCCGGGCCAAATATCTCACCAACACATCAAGCGACTTGCAACCTCACCATTTCGTCCACCGATCTTTGGCATAATCGATTAGGTCATGTCTCACTATCTCGTTTAAATTTCATCGCAAAGAACTTTTTAAATTTTCCAGTTCAGTCAATTGAATCTTGTCCTATCTATCCTTTAGCTAAACAGAGTCGTTTACCTTTTTGTCATAGTGTTATTTCTTCTGTAAAACCTTTTGAATTAACACATTGTGATATTTGGGGTCGTTATCGACACTCTTCAATTTCTGGTGCTTTTTATTTTCTCACTATTGTTGACGATTATTCGCATTTTACATGGATTTTTTTAATGAGTCACAAAAATGAGGCACAATCACTTCTGAAAAATTTCTTTAAATATGTTCTTACCCAATTTGAGACACACATTAAAATATTTCATAGTGACAATGGTGGAGAATTTATCTCTCTTCACACTTTTTTTAATGATCATGGTGTTATTTTTCAACATTCTTGTTTTTATACACCCCAACAAAACGGGGTTGTGGAACGTAACCACCGTCACATTTTACAAATAGCTCGAGCATTAAAAATTCAGGCTAGTCTCCCTAATAATTTTTGGGGAGAGTGTGCTCTTACTGCTGTACACATTATAAATCGACTACCCTCACCGGTTCTTTCTTTTAAAACACCATTCGAACTTCTTTATTCAAAACCACCTTCATTTTCTCATTTATGTATTTTTGGCTGTTTAACTTACGCTACTAATGTCCATCCTTCCCATAAATTTGATAATCGTTCCATACCGTCAATTTTTATTGGTTATCCTGTTGGTCAGAAAGCCTATAAATTATATGATTTATCAAATAATTTTTTTTTTACAAGTCGCGATGTTATATTTCATGAGATGGTCTTCCCTTTTGCTTCCCCTCCACACTCACAACCCGACCCATCTTCAAATTTCGGCCCAATACCCATCCCGGCCCATGAACACTATGATTCTTTCACATACCCACCAACACCACCAAACACATTACCCGACTCCTCTCCTCCACCAGACAATACTCTGCTCCCACCTTCCGCTTTCGAACATCCCCCTCTACCTTCCCCACCTCAACCATCATCCCATGACTTAGCTCCCATTCGGTGTTCCACCCGACCCACGGCTCCACCAGTCAGGCTTCGTGACTATCTCTGCTCCACCGTTTACTCATCCCAATCATCATCCTTGTTACCAGGTCCGGTTAAAGGTACGAAATATCCACTGGCTAATTTTGTCTCTTATCACCGGTATACACCTGCTCTTCATTATTTTGTTGCTCAGATAAGCTCCGCCACTGAACCACGATCCTATTCAGAGGCTACTTCTAATCTTAAATGGCAAGCAGCGATGGCATCTGAATTAAAAGCTCTCCAGGAGAATGGTACTTGGACTCTCGTCCCTCTTCCGGCTGGCAAGTTCCCCATTGGTTGCCGTTGGGTGTTTAAAATCAAACACCAATCAGATGGTTTCTTGGCATTGAGGTGTCCGCTTCTAAGAGTGGAATTTTTATGTCACCACCACCTGGACTTCGGCGACAGGGGGAGACTGACCTGGTATGTCGCCTACACAAGTCCTTATATGGTTTGAAACAGGCCTCTCGCCAATGGTTTGCCAAGTTTTCAGAGGCTATTTGCTCCACGGGTTTTGAATAGTCACGAGCTGACTACTCTTTGTTCACCAGAAAACAAGGCAAGTCATTTACTGCCCTGTTAATATACGTTGATGATATTTTGATTACTGGAAATGATATTGCTAGCATTGATGCAACTAAGAAGTTTCTGCATAGTAATTTTCGCATAAAAGAACTCGATAATTTGAAATACTTTCTTGGCATTGAGGTGTCCGCTTCTAAGAGTGGAATTTTTATTTCACAACGTAAGTATGCGTTAGAAATAATTGCGGATGCAAGACTGCTGGGATCGGCCCCGATTGATACCCCTATGGAGAGAGGATTGAAATTGTCAGATGAAAGTGATTTGCTTAAGAATTCCAGTCAGTATAGAAGGCTAGTCGGCAGATTGATTTACTTGACTATTTCTAGGCCTGATATAACATATGATGTCCATGTCTTGAGTAGATTCATGCATCAACCTCGAAAATTGCATATGGAAGCAGCACTTTGAGTTATCAGATATTTGAAAGGAGCTCTTGGTAAAGGTCTATTTTTTTCTTCAAATAATGATGCTAGATTGAGAGCTTATTGTGACTCAGATTGGGCAGGTTGCCCACTTATTAGGAGATCCACTACCGGTTACTGTATCTTTCTTGGGCCCTCATTGATATCTTGGAGATCAAAATGACAGAAAACAGTTTCTCTTTCTTCAGCCGAGGCAGAATATCGAGCAATGACGGGAGCATGCTGTGAATTAACTTGGCTTCGTTCTCTATTGACATATTTGGGTCTCTCCCACGAAGAGCCTGCTGTGTTGTACTGTGATAATCGGGCTGCTCTACATATTGCAGCCAATCCAGTTTTTCATGAGCGAACAAGACACATAGAAATGGATTGTCACTACATTAGAGATAAAATTCAAGATGGATCGATAGTTACGAAACATGTGAACTCTACACACCAACTAGCAGACATCTTGACAAAGCCTCTGGGAAAAGATTTATTTGTTCCTATGATTCACAAGTTGAGAGTGCAAGATATCCACTCTCCAACTTGAGGGGGAGTGTTGAAGAAATTGTAATTAATTAGTTGTTCAGTTATTATTATTGTTATGTAGTTAGTTATATTGTACAAATCCAGCTCACACACGCAAGCCTTGCATGGCTACTTTATGGTTACAATACCATGTATAAATGTTCAGCTATTCAATGAATGAAATACAACATTCAGAATTCAATCTCTTTGTTCTCTACTTCTTACACAGTCTTTATCAGTCATCCCCTCCCTCTATGATTCTCTATCCTTATATCCCTCTCTTTCTTTCCCCTGCTTCCAATGATGCATGAATTCTTGCTGACCTACATTCAAGTATGAATGCATTGATGCTTGGAATGTAAGAATGAGGAAAAGCTATCACTGTAAAAAGCCTGCAAGGAGCTATTTGTTGTTGTTCGTAGGGACATGAGGATCTCTCTCTCTTTTCTTCTCTCCCTCTCTCTGTGGTGGGGAAGGGTAGAATTAGATAAAGTTGATAATGAACGTGGTGTGGTGTCTGATGTTTTTGGCCTCTTCGGCTGATCTTTGTGTGGCTCTGTCTCCTAATCCACTGTGATTAATGTTCGTAGTACGAGTTTAGGGGGGGTTGAATTGATAGCTGAGATCTTTATCTTAGGTAACCCCACATGACTTGCCTAGATCAGTTATGTTGATGTATGGCTATATAAGTGTGATTTGTTGTTCGGACCGCCTCCTAACACCCCTGTAAGACTTTTCCTTGTCGGGTTTTTTTTAGCAACTGAACTAACCTCTTCTTCCTTAACAACACCATTATAGATTGTTGCTCTTGAAGTTTCTTGAGTGGCCTTCAAGATTAGTTCAAAAAGAAGCATTTCATCGGAGACAAAAAATATTTTTGGTTTTCTCCATTTTTTTAACATAAAAACCGAGCCGAACTGAACTGAAAAAAGGTCAGTTTTTACTAGATTCGGTTCTGTTGTACCAATATATATATATAAAGTGTGCAATTTTTATTATCCAAAAAAGACTACATGCGTTAATTTGATACAATTGAAAAGTATTAAAATCATAACACCTTTATTTATTTGTTTTGATTTCACAAAAAAAAATTACAAAACACCGCAAAAAAATAATAAATAGAAAGATCGCTATGACAAATTAATTCAGCGACAAGCTTATCAAGTAAAGCGAAATTCAAAAGTAACGCCGGAACATGAAATAAAGAAACTAAAAAAGAATAAGATGAGTTCAGGAGTTGATAACGCCACACTTCTTTCTGATCTCCCCTGAGTTCCCCGTAAGAACCTCAATTGCTCCCATTCTTTTCATGGACTGCGAGAATTCCTTAAAAAAATCAGTTGATTTTTGCAACTCTCCAACAATCTTATTCGATTGTTTGTCTGTCAAAAGGGCTGCATCAGACTGGAAGAGACCCTTTTTGTGTTGAAGGTTAACAAAGTAAGAAGCATCGAATTTCTTAGAGCTGCCAGGGTCCATATCTACTGTGGTCGTGTCGCTCAGACTTCGGCATTTGGTCTTTAAGAAAGCAGCGTAAGTTAGGTCCAAAGAAGGATCCTGGTCTCCTTTTCCTGTGAAGTTGTAGAGTCGGTTGCTGAACAGGATGCAGTTGCCATGACCAATGGTATGCGCCCCTACGTACGTACAGTATGATTTATAATTAAGTGTTAAGTCTCTGCAAGTTTATGTAACCCTTGAGAAGAATTTAATTATGTCTGCATTAAATTATGCATACCTGACAGGACAACGAGATCATGAACAGTTAGACCCTTGCTCTTGAAACTTCGAAGGAGGGTGGAAAAGTTGGAGAACGGGGAAGGAAGGTTTGCCAGGGCCTCCGAAGCTCGTGAAACTTTACCATCTCTTCTGCCAGTAAGCACTTCCCACATTGGTTTCTGGAACTGCAGGAGGATTGTATATATATGTTGGCTATGATTTCATACCAATTTGGGTTGAAATTAAGAATTTTTATTTCCATTATTTACCTGGAATGAGACCGCATCCCTGGCAGCCAAGGCCAATATGTCAGCGCAAGATACTTTTCCTGCACATTTGCTCTCTACCTCCGTTTTTATCTCATCAATAACATCGAAGCCTCCCAGAGATAGATTTGGGATTGCATCTTTCTCTGCTGTGCTATTTGCCATTGAGGTTATTAAAACGGAGGCATCGCAACCCTGTAGGAATTTTATTTCGTGTTAGCTAGATATATGCATGCATTAGAATTTTATTTCGAGGGTCATGGTGTTTTTATTTTATTTTCAAGCATACATCCATGCATGGACAAAACTACACTTACTATTTTTCTAACAGCAGAATGAATAAGCATTGCTTACCCTTACGAAGCAGTCATGAAAATGCATTCTCAATAAATCTGCAGGTACGTCGGGGTTGCTTGCAACAAGTTTTTCAGTGATTTTTTTGACAATGGCCTCAGCTGAAGGGCAGGAGGTCCTATAGAAGTTCTTCCTCAAATCACCAGCCTGACAAACCCCGACAACTGTCAAGACTATCACACAAGAAAATATAAAAGCAGTCTTCATATTAATCTTAGACCTAAAGTATATACTAAAATTCTTTTGAAGGAATATATGAGTAATCTTAGTGTGATGATCTCTCTCGCTGCAATGCAATACAAAAATAAACCCTACTCCACCTTCCTTTTATAGTAGAAAAACGAATCCTACCTATCCAAATCCAGATAAGCAATGCGTTATACCATCTGTATAGTATATAAAAAACAAGTATATAGAACCAACCTTACTGCGAAGCACCATCGACCCATATACTGATATTATGATGAGATTGGCGCCTCATTTCCCGGGTCAAATTAATAAATAATGATACGGAGCTCCAAAAAACTTAACGATTATAACCTTTAATTTCCAACAAACAATAGATACAGATGAACGCAGCATTTCGAGTGCTTCATTAACAAAAATTGAAACAGTTTGCATCCCATTATTTTATACTGATATTTATTTGATTAATATAATTTAAATAAATTATAGGTAAATGATAAGTTAATCTCAAAGAGCCCTCGGTTTTTCTATTCAAAGAGCTCTTGGTTTTGCTTTATTTAATCCTTGATGTATGGTGGTTAATCGAATGTTGATAGTATTGTGAATTAATTTTTATTAATTCTTTTATCCTTTAACTTTTAAAACTCATTATACAAGAGAAGTGCAATAAGAGTTCTTACATCATAGGAAAACTTCTCGAACACAAGCAATGGGACATACTCCCAGTTGCTCTCACACATTATGCATGTATACCCTTCCCCTTTTATACTAGTTACAGTTTGGTATCCCAACTGACATAAATTCTAATCCAACTGATTCTAACTAATTACAACAAAAAGCAACAACAATTAACAACTTTATTTGTAACTACTTAACCAACTATAACTACCTGATTATCTCAACATACCCTCCCTTAAACTGAATCAGTTTACAACCTTTGACATGTCACATACTCCCAGTTGCTCTCTCAACTTTGTAACGGTGTCAAGTTTCAAGGGCTTGGTCATGATGTCTGGAACTTGTTCCTGTGAGCTACAATACTTCATTTCTATCTCTCCATCCTTTGATAGATCGCGAAGAAAATGATATCTAACAGCTATGTGCTTGCTCCTTCCATGCATCACTGGATTATTTGATAATTTGATGGTAGAACAATTATCACAATATATGACGCAACTCTTTTGATCCCAATTCAGCTGTCTAAGAACCCTTTGCATCCATATGGCTTGACATGCACACATTGCTGCAGAGATGAATTCGGCTTCCGTAGTTGAGAGGGTGACTATTGCTTGCTTCTTCGAGCTCTAAGCAACAACACCAGAACTCATCATGAAAACATACCCAGACGTACTTCTTCTATCATCCAGATCGCTTGCATAGTCACTATCTGAGTAACCAATTAGACCATCACTCCATCTTTTCTTCTGATAGCAAACCCCCAACTCAGTGGTGCCCCTTAAGTATCTTAAAATTCTCTTCACTGCCATCATGTGTAATTCGGTGGGTTTCTCCATATACCTGCTTACTAAACTCATCACATACATTAAGTCAGGTCTAGATACTGTTAAGTACATTAAGCTTCCAATCATGTGCTTATACTGGGTTGAGTCAACTTTGATTCGTCCTTCATCCTTTGTCAACTTACAACCAGGTACCATTGGAGTTTTGGTGGGATTACTGTTTTCCATCCCGAATTTCACCAACATTTCTTGTGCATACTTCCTTTGGCTCATGTAGATGCCATTGCTGTTTTGGACTATTTCAACTCCCAAAAAGAACTTTATTTTCCCCAAGTCTGTCATATCAAACTCATTCTTCATTGACCCTTTGATGTCATTAAGCAGCATATCATCATTACCTGTGAATATTAGATCATCTACGTAAATACTCACAACCAACACCTTCCCTTCTTTGATCTTTGTGAACAAAGTGTGCTCACTAGGACATTTCTCAAACCCTTCTTTGAGAAAATATGCCTCTATTCTACTATACCAGGCCCTTGGGGCTTGTTTCAGCCCATACAATGCCTTTTTCAGCTTCAACACTTTTCCTTCCTCTCCTCTCTTTATGAATCCCTTTGGTTGTTCAACATACACATTCTCCTCCAACTCCCCATGTAAGAAGGCATTCTTGACATCTAATTGATAGATGTTCCAATGATTGCATGTTGCGACTGCCATAATCATCCGTATGGTATCCCATATTGCAACCGGGATAAATACTTCAGTGTAATCAATACCATGTCTCTGAGCATACCCTAACACAACCAACCGAGCTTTATGCTTATCCACTTCACCCTTTTCATTCAATTTGGTCTTGTAGATCCATTTCACCCCTATAGCTCTGGTTTGCTTTGGTAACTCAGTCAGAACCCAAGTGTTGTTCCTTTCTATAGCTTCTATTTCATTTACCATGACTTTCTTCCATATAGGATTTGTGGCTGCTTTCTCATATGTTCTAGTATCACCAGCTTCAGTGTACATAACCATGTCTTGGTCCTCCTCATTTTCAGATAAACCCTCTCCTGACACATGGTCCTTCATCCATGCTGGTTCTCTACTTACTCTTCCTTGTATTCTGCCAGATATATCGACATCCCCACTTTGCATGCAAGTGGTATTTTGTTCTACTTCCACCTCATCTGAAATTGAGCCATTTTCTCCATTTTCTTCTCCAACCTCTGCTTTGTGATCAC
Source organism: Salix purpurea (assembly GCA_027405865.1). NCBI lineage: Eukaryota > Viridiplantae > Streptophyta > Magnoliopsida > Malpighiales > Salicaceae > Salix > Salix purpurea. Next base: position 5,934,338 of record JAOWLH010000034.1, on the reverse strand, counting down.
TATCACTGGCTGCTCCAGTTGCTGCCCCTGCTGCAGCACCATTTTCAGCCTCATCAACTAGCCTTCTATCACTAGTTTCCTCTTTCTCATCCTCTCCCCATTCCAGTGTATTGCTTCTTGGTTCTGTTTCAATTCTTCCCCATTTCCAGCTCTCATTTTCATCAAATACCACATCTCGGCTTATGACAATCTTCTTGGTCACTGGATTGTGCATCTTGTAGGCTTTGAACTCCTTGCTCAACCCCAAATGCACATTTTATGCTTTTATCATCTAGTTTCTTCCTTTGTTGATCAACATTGTGCACATACCCAATGCACCCAAACACCTGAAGTACTCCACTGATGGTGTTATGTTTTTCCATGCTTCTTCGGGTGTTTTGTCCTTTAAAGCCAATGTTGGACTTCTATTTATCAAAAATATTGTCCAATTCACTGCCTCGGGTCAGAATTCTCTCGGAACCTCCCTTTCAACTAGCATGCTCCTGGCCATATTCATAATTGCTCTGTTTTTCCTCTTTGCGACCCCATTTTGCTGAGGTGTGTATGCGGCTGTGAGCTGTCTGCTGATTCCATGGCTCTCACAGAATTTGTTAAATTCCTGAGAGTTGAACTCTCATCCCCGATCTGTCCTTAAACAGCAGATGCTCTCACCTACTTCCTTCTCGGTCAGCACTTTAAACCTCTTGAAAACCATTAGAGCTTCTGACTTTTCAGCAATGAACTGCACCCAAATCTTCCTGGTGTGGTCATCTATAAATATGATTAGATACCTCTTATTGCTGAGAGATACTGGAGTTATTGGCCCACATATATCCGAATGAACCAGCTGCAACTTCCTAGCAGCTCTCCACTCATTTTGTTTTGGAAATGGGTCCCTATGTTGCTTTTCAATCATGCACCCCTCACACAATTTTGTTCGGACTGTTAGCAGTGGCAGTCCCTTCACCATTTTTTTATTGTGCAGGGTCTTCAACCCTTTGTAATTCAAATGCCCATACCAGCAATGCCACAACTGTGCTTCTTCATCAACAACAATTTTAAAACACACATGTTCACTAGAGGTTGCATATGCCAACACTACAAACATTCTATTCATAGACATCTCACTCTTCATTATCAATCCCCTAGAAGGGTGAAACAATTTTCACACATTATCTCGAATGAGAATGGCTAGCCCTCTCTCTTGCAATTGACCTATACTCAGCAAGTTATTTCTTAGTTCGGGAATATAATAAACTTGGGTAATAATTTGAGTTACCCCTTCAACCCTCATTCTAATACTCCCTATTCCCATCACACCCATTCTAGCATTATTTCCCAACTTAACAGATTGTCTAAAACCTTCAACAATATCTACAAACCACAATTTATTCCCCGTCATATGATTACTACATCCAGAGTCTAGAAATCATACCTCATCTTTACTTGCATTGTGTAACTTAACATGTGTCATAAGCAGTAGCTCTTCCTCTTCCTCCATCTCAACATAATGTGCCCCTCTCTCCCATTCTGGACATTCAAACTAGAAGTGTCCCAGTTTATGGCATTTGTAGCATTCTGTCAACTCTTTATTGAGCTGATATGTTCCCCTGCCTCTACCCTTACCTCGAGTTCCCCTGGCAGCACTAAAACCACCCCCTCTATATGAATAAAAAAAACCCTACCCCTACCTCGGGTTGGTTTTTCCTCACACGCAACCTTGAGGGCTTGTTCCTCCTCTCGGTACTCAAACATCCTCTGTTCATGAACTAACAGGCTACCATGCAATTCATCTATACTCATAGTATCTAAATCATTCGATTCTTCAATAGAGCATACTATGAAATTGAATTTTGTAGTCATAGTTCATAAAATCTTACCAACTATTACACTCTGTTCCATCTTCTCTCTATTAATGCGCATTTTATTCACCACTGTCAACGTGCGAGAGATGTATTAGTCCACTCTCTCTCCTTCCTTCATACTCAGCAGCTCAAACTCTCTTCTTAGGGCTTGCAGCTGAGCTCTGCACATTTTGGTTGATCCTTGGTATTTTTGTTTCATTGATTCCCAGATTGCCTTTGATGTGCCTTTGTCAAGGATCGTCTCCATAATCTCTGGGTCAATTGCCTGAAATAGGCAATTTTTGATCTTCAAGTCCTTGAGCTTAGCTTCTTCTATGACCTTTCGCTGAGCCTCACTCGCAGCGGTTCCCCTTGGTATGGTTGGAACCCCCTCTTCTACCAAGGTCCATAGCTCCTTAATCCTGAGAAAAATCTCCATCATCATCGACTAGTGGTCATAAAAACCATTGAATCTAGGGATAACAGCTTGTACAAATTTGTCTACGTTGTTGAGCATCTTCTCAGTTTTCTCTTCTTCTTCAAAACACAGGTTTCTCTTCTTCTTCGAAACACAAGTTTTCTCTTCCTAACACTTTCTCTCTGAGTTTCTCTCAACTCTCTCTTTCAGTGTTCTTTTCAACACTCAACACTCTCTCTTCTCTCGGTGTTTCTCTCACTCTCGGTGTTTCTCTCACTCTCTACATGAAGATCCACGGTCTGCGGTGGTCGTCGGTCGTGGAACTTCGATTTCAATTCGACCAAGGATTTCTTCACACTTTGTGGTCGTTGCTCGAGGATCTTAAATCTTGAATTTCTTCTTTCAAATCAAGATTTTCTTACTCGCAGCGCCTTCTTTTCTTCTCTGAGTTTTCTGATGATCGAAGCTTTGACAATGGATGAGCAGATTCAATTCAATCTCTGCAGAATCGAATTTCCTTTCTCACTCTACCTTTCCCCTTTTCGAGCTTCTCTCTCTCTCTCAGCCCCTTTTATATGAGCTCTGATACCATTTGTTAAATCCTTGATCTTTATTATTGTGCAATTGACTCCAACACATTATGCATGTATACCCTTCCCCTTTTATACTAGTTACAGTTTGGTATCCCAACTGACATAAATTCTAATCCAGCTGATTATAACTAATTACAACAGAAAGCAACAACAATTAACAACTTTATTTGTAACTAATTAACCAACTATAACTATTTGATTATCTGAACATTCCTTCTATAAACCTGGAAAGTTATTTTCTTTAAAAACTTACCATTCCAAGCCTTTTTAAGAAAAAACTTCAAACCGAATGGATCCCAAAACTTGTTTTTTAATATATTCCTTAAATATAAAAAGACTCAAAATGTTTTGTGACACGAGGGAACATGCTTTAAACCACAGGAGATCAAGAAGTTAGAAGATGACCAAATTGGGATATATCTACAAGAAAGACTTGGTGTAAGACAAAGTTAAAATAGAAATCCTATTATACCTAAATTAGAAATAATTGAGTTCAAGGACTTAATTAAACAAGAACTTAATTGATGAAAAATTAAGTTTTGAGGCCTAATTGATGTAAATTCACAAACATTAGAAAAATAAGGATTGAATTGAAACTTTAAGGAACCATATTGGTGTAATCAAGGATTCAATTGATAGAAATTAAGATTTTAAAGGTTATTAGAAGGTCAAAATTAAAGATTTCATGAACCAAACACCAATTTGAAATAAATTCATAACTTCAAGGGCTAAAATTGATGAAAGCAAAGGTCAATCTGAAAGAAGTTGAAAATTTTGTGTTTATTAGAGAAAACATTGAATAAATTAGAAACTAATATCCAATTTGAAAAAGGAACTCAAGTCAAAGAATAAATCAAATGGCTGGCACTATGTATTGATAATTATACCTATGAAAAGTGGGCATTTTTTTATTATCCCAAAAAAGGTGGCATTTTTTCAATGCCTTAATTTTATACAATTGAAAGGTATTCAAATCATAACTCCTTTATTTATTTATTTATTTATTTATTTATTTTACTTTCACAGAACAAATTATATAATATCGCAGACTAATAAGTAGACAGATTAATTAAGCAATAAGATTATTAAATAATGCCAAATTCAAAAGTCACGCTGGAACATGAAATAAACAAACTAAACAAGAACAAGATGACATATGGAAATGATAGCCCGTAACAACCCCAATTGCTCCCCTTCTTTTCATTGACTATCTTAAAAAAATCATTTGATTTTAGCAACTCTCCAAACAATCGTATTCGATTGTTTGCCTGTAAGAAGGGCTGCATCAAAATACTTAATTAACAGTATTTGAAACAGTTTACATTACATTATTTTGTGCACTATATTATATGTTGGGAATTTAATTAATTATATAAATTATAGGTCAACCATAAATTAATCTTAAAGAGTACATGGTTTTTTACTCAAGGAACCCTTCATTTTTTTATATTTAATTCTTGATGTATGGTCGTTAATCAAATGTTAATATTTGTGGGAATTGAATTTTATTAACGTTTTAGTTCTTAAAATTAACTATAAGAAGAGGGGTGAAAGAAGAGTTTTAAGCTTAAATTTCTTCGATATTTATATACTATTTTCTCACCTTATATGTAAGTGTTTCCTTCTTATTTTAAACTTTTATTTTCCTCTCAAAACTTGAATTTTAGTGTATCTTGCCAATAGACATTTGAGTTTCATACTCTTTGTTTCAAACACCTTGTTTGAATGTGAGTGTAAAAACTCATTGTAGTCACACCCGTAAAATACTATTAATTTAAAATAGGGTGTATATTTTTTTGTTTTAATTTAACCTTTCAATTGTTAAGGAACCATTTCAGCTAAAAACTTAACCTTGTAGGTGAGATCACAGAATATGATTTATATTATTCTCTAACACACACCCTCAAGTGAAAATTCTTTGGGCTTGAAACTTGCACATGCCCACATTACCTTGTGCTTGATTTTTATCAAATAGAATAGGGATGGTGAGATTCGAACTCGTGATTGCTGGGTCAACAAGGCTCTGATATCATGTTAAGGAACCATCTCACCTAAAAGTTTAAACTTGTAGGTGAGACCCCAGAATATGATTTATATTATTCTCTAACATCAACAACTTATACTTATATTTTTTAATTTCATAGTTCAATTTATTTTAATTAAGTTAAATACCATTTCTCAGTTGAAATATATCTCTTCAAGTATAGGTTATCTTCAACCTTTATAGAAACGAGTACTTGTTGCTTAATTTCTAACATTTTTAAAAATACATCCATGTAACAAAATGAAATTTATTAAATCATCATTTGCTTATGTTGCTTTGCCCATAAACTGATCAGAATATTATTTGCATCTCTTTTTAGGGTCAATTGTGTTGTCCCTGACTATTGGTCAAATACCCAGATCAGTGGAACAAAACCCATCTCTAAAGCAAGCAACAACCTTGTAGAGAAAACAAAATCCACCATACAAGAACAGAATCACCATAAATTTTATTTCCAACTCGCCAGAAACATTACAATCATTGAATGAAAACAATTGGAGTATAGTGCCAAAAAAACAAGAAAGTGATGATAAAGTTTATCCTGATAATGATTATTCAAGAGGAGTATCATTTTTAAGAGTTAGATTGAGTATACCGGTGTGACTTGTGAGACAAGTCCAGTTGAGGTTGACATGACATTCTTTCCACCAACTTCAACAACATCACACACCTTTATCTGTACAATCGCACAAATGGCACGGGGAGGAAACAACAATGCAGTCGGATTACAGTCCTGACAACTTCACAAATTAAGGAAAAATAAACCAAACAAGCATAAATTATATTATAAGTCTTACTTAACAATTTAAATTTTTAAGTGAGATAATTTATTAACATAGTATTAGAACCTTGTTAACCAAGTAGTCATACATTCAAATCTCACGATCCTCATTTTATTTAATAAAAATTAAGCACTACATAGTGCATACCTGTGTGCAAATTTAAAACTCAAAAGGCCCTCACTTTATGGTATATATTAGAAAATAGTATGAATCATATTACAAGGCTTAACCTAATAGCTTAAACTTTTAGTTGAGATGATTTATTAAAAAAAACTTTAGTATTTTCTAAAAATCAAAGAATGCTTTTGTTATAACCATGCAACTTCCATTAGACAGAATGATGAGATCATCCCTAATAATCAAATTTCTTAAAAATATAGAAATCTATATAGCTAAATATGACTAACTTAGAATTGAAACCCATAAATTAAAAATTAATCTAGTCATCCCATATTGTTTATCATCTCATTTTAACAAACATCAAGTCATTTGCGTGATAAATTTTTTAAAACTCTTTTAGGAATGACAAGTCTTAATTTTGCATATTAGAGTTTGGTAAGAATATTTTATCATCAATAAAAATGTTAAACATAAAAAAGACAAAACAAATACATGTTTCGTCGAAATATTGATTTGGTCCTAAAACAAGACGATGACCATCGAGGTTTTGTAACATAATTATTGACAATGTGAAAAGCTAATAAACTCTTACAATAGTAATTTGTGTCTTCTCATTGCTTATTAATCTTGGTTATTCTCACGATAATTTATTTCCATGAAAGCCGATGGAACCCTCCTTCATAAACTCTTAGATTTGATTATTGATTTATTTCCATTAATTTGGGTCTTCGACTTGCCTCTTGCTTACTAACTTTTAGATTTGATTATTGAAATTCTTGCAACTATTCACATCTTTCATCAAGATGACATAACCCAAGAATGGTGTCTCTTATGGAAATTATTCTTGAGGTAACTTTCAATTTTGTGTTCCATTGTGCTCGTTTCTTAGCTATAAAAGGTGAATTGAGATTGGAAGTATTTATGGAGTAAAACTTTCACAATAACAATACTTCCACTGTTGAAGTTCAAGAAATTGATGTAAGGAAAATATTCTCCTATATGCACAATATCAATATTTCAAAACAACAGGACATATATGAGATTCTTTCTATATTAAACCCCTATGTTTATAAAATGGTATTCATTTCATTATCTTCTATTATATTTCTTCAAAATCCATACTTCCATATGATCTTTCTCTTTATCAATACAGGTCATTATAAACTTTCTTTTATATTTGACAAACGTGATATCTTAGCTATTAATGGCTTTATAGGTCAGTAAAGATAGTGGAAACACGGAATAAATCTATATTGTCACATCAAATACATATGTGCTTCTATTTCAGATAAGCCATTAAAGTGCATCATTCATGGATGCTTTTATTATACGGTGAAGGGACTTTTCTTGAGGAAACTTCACTTCATTGAACAAATTCCATCTCCATGTCATTGATTTAGATATCTTAACTCTTATGCAATGATACACAAATAAAAAACTTTAGGTTAAGCAAGAAAAAATTAATCCTAGAAAATCAGACAGTGTTGGTTCTTTGGCCGTCTTGCTTTGTGAAAGTGGGTTCACATGTGAACTTGCTATACGCTTTGGAAAAAAACCTAAATTTTCCTAGTCTTCAATGATGAATGCATTAGAATTTCATACATGACTTTCTAACATTGTCACCAACTGATTTCTAGTAAAGTACAAGCTTTTATTACCATCTTATAGAAAACAATAAGTAATTAGTTTGGATTAGAGAAAATCCTTCTCAATATCATTAGATATTGTTAGCTCTTGAATCTTTAGAGGAAGACAAATTTCAGGGGCCTTTCTTTCAAACTTTAGGCATGCATGCTTAAATGTATGATCATTTCTTATGATGAACTCACTCTTGAAAGGGTGACACGAGGTTGTTATTCTTGCATGTTGATAAGAAAAACTATATTTACTCAGACTCTACAATTGAAAATTTCTTGATTGTCGGTCACTGTGTAACCCATAAGTCCTGAATTCAAAATGCTTTAAAAAGAGCTTGTCTTGATGCAAAATAGTTTATTGGAGCACACACCTTGAAATTGGTCTGATCTATTAACAAAAGATAAAAGGTAGGTAGATTACTAGGTCTCTAATAAAAAGGTCCCTCGTGGAGTTGTCATTGTGTTGCATCCCTTTGTGTAATGTCGGGGGATTGATGTAGCCGCCACAAAGATGTTTGGGTCAGGGTCGCTTGGAAAACCCGAGTTTACTGGTTTTGTCAGAGATTCATGGGTAGGAGACTGATTATAGTTAGGAAGGGTATTTATACCCTACTTGAGGTCAAATGCATTGTTTGGTTTTGATGTGGTTTAAAGATTTTTAATGGGCATGATTTATTCATGTAAATAAATCTGACTTTTTTAATTTTATTATAGGCTCGAGTGCCCATAATAAATTTACAGAATAAATCCATGTTAATGCCTTAACAAATGTAGCTATCTTTAAAGGTGGACGATTTTTTTTGTAATTTATATGCTGTGATAAAACAAATTCCAATTTAAAATTGGCAAGAATTTGAAGTAATTCTGAAAGTTTTTTGGTCAATTACTAATATTTAATTGATTGTCTAATGACCTAATCGATGATGCCAAGTAGACGAGAGAACTAACTAACCAAGAAAGGACCGAGATTGACGTGCGAAAAGGGATTGACGATGATGGACAAAAGGAAAGGGATAGAGTCCATTACTACATTGCCCTTTGTATATGATCCTCCCTGTGACCTTGTCCTGAATCCAAAAATTGAAAGCATCAAAGATTAGTCTATAATGATTATCCAAGCACAACCGATGTACTGACACTAAATTTTGTGTCAATTGAGGAAGATGCAGAACTGAATTGACCTTAATAGGTGCAGTACTTGTGGGAATAAGGGAAATTCCCAACATGTGATACAAGCAAACCTTCACCATTCTTTGTTTGTACTATATCGTTCGTGCGATAAGTGGTGGATGACGATAGATTATTCAAGTCTACTGTCATATGATTTGTTGCCCCAGAATCGGCTATCCAAACTGGAGAGGAATTCTGAGATTGCTGCAAAACAAAGTGCTGAGGTGGTTGTAGGACAGTGTTCATTGCTTGGATTACATTATTCTAAGCATGATAATCCTGAGCTGAGGGATAACTAGCATGGTAATCCGGAGCTAAAGCACTGGTATTACCAACAAAGTTCTGAGCATTATAATCCTAAGCTGCGGTTGTATTACCAACAAAGTTTGGACCATTGTTATTGTAAAAACAATACAATGTGTTATGATTTGTCTTGCCACATATATGACACCTCAGCCTTTCACTGCGGTTGAGTCCACAAACTAGAGCTGTATGGCCTTCAAGATTATGCAGTTGACATACGGTATTACTGGACAGTGATGAAGACTTATAAGAAACAAACACGGCTGAATTCATGACTGGCATATCATGCATCCTGGCATGAAACTGATTTTTCTGATGAAAGGTCCTCTGTTGTGAATTAAACCGTCCCCTGCCCCTGTTTCTGTGAAATGGTTCGTAGCCACCATTCCCACAAAAGTTATAACCATTCATTCCACGTGCCTGTGGAAAACTCACTGGTGGTGCAGGTAAGTGAGATTTTGATACAGTGTGCATAGTAGTAAGAAATGCAGGAGTGTCTGTGACATAATTTTCCACCATTCTTTCTTCAGCCAATAATTGCGATCGAAATTCTTGCAACGTAATTATACTTTCTCTGCCTCTTATCACATATCTGAATGTGTTGTATTCGGGTGGAAGTCCATTCAATGCCAAGATCACAATGTCTTTGTCTGCAAAATAAACTCCAGCTGCATTCAAATAATCACGCGCCTCCTTTATCTTCAGAAGATACTGACTCACAGAATCAGTTCCTCTCTTGATGTTCTGCAGGTTGGATTTCAGTTGAAAGATGCTGGTTTTGGATACAGTTGAAAATTTCTCCTTTAACTTATCCCAGAGATCTCGTGAGCTGCTGCTACCAATCGCACAAGACATAGCCATAGGTGATAATGTAGCAGTAATGAGCTGCATGACTGCACAATCATGCATCTTTCAAATCATAACATTCTCACATTTCGTAGCAGAAAGTGAGTTAGAATTGTTTGTACTACTCTCAGCTATTGAATTAGCGAGAGGACAGTGATGAGAACCATCAGTAAAACCAATAATTTCGTTACTTTCTAACAACAGTTGCATCTAAAAATTCCAGTTCAAGAAATTTGACTCATCCAATTTCACATTCACAAAGGTGGAGATTGTGGAAATCAGACCTACAATTGGATATTGAAGGATTTGAAGTTGCGATGTAGTTACCATTGCTGCTGGATGATCAGAAAATGATAGAGGCGATTTTATCACACACTTTACACAATTTAGTATTGATACAGTAGCGTTCTCTTCATGAAGCTACGAATTTTGCAGTCAATTTGTATGAAATATGCAATAATTTTTTTGATAGTAGCTTACTCTCCACGAAGCTACGAATTTTGCAGTCAATTTGTATGAAATCTGCAACAATTTGTCAGATCTGCGGAAGCAAAAGAAAATTTTGAGATTTTTTTCTTGATTTAGTGTATTTGCATGAGCATTTCAAGCTCTGATACCATGTAGAAACATAGTAATTTCAGAGAAAGATGAGAGGATTCTGTTTGAGAGAGAGAGAATCAGATTCTATTCTTGCAGTTTGTTATTCTATTTTTCACACACAATGTGCATGTTCAGTTTTACAGCTATTTATACCCATTCACTATCTCACGTATGCATACTCATTGTATGCATACATTATTACTTCATACATTATCATGTATGTATGTATGTATGTATGTATGTATGTATGTATGTATGTACAAAGTGTGCATTTTTTGTTATCCAAAAAAGACTGCGTGCATTAATTTGATACAATTGAAAGGTATTAAAATCGCAGCACCTTTAATGATTTGTTTTGATTTCACAAAACAAATTACAAAACACCTCACAAAAATAAAAAAATAGAAAGATCACTGCAACAAATTAATTCAGCGACGAGCTTATCAATCAAAGCCAAATTCAAAAAGTACCGCCGGAACATGAAATAAAGAAACTAAAAAAGAATAAGATGAGTTCAGGAATTGATAACGCCGCACTTCTTTCTGATCTCTCCTGACTTCCCCGTAAGAACCTCGATTGCTCCCATTCTTTTCATTGACTGTGCGAATTCCCTAAAAAAATCACTTGATTTTTGCAACTCTCCAACAATCTTATTCGATGTTCTGTCTGTTAGAAGGGCTGCATCAGACTGGAAGAGACCCTTTTTGTGTTTAAGGTTAACAAAGTAAGAAGCATCGAAATTCTTTGCGCTGCCAAGGTCCATATCCACTTTGGTTGTTGTGTCGCTAAGACTTCGGCATTTGGTCTTTAAGAAAGCAGCGTAAGTTGGGTCCAAGGAAGGGTCCTGGTCTCCTTTTCCTGTGAAGTTGTAGAGTCGTTTGCTGAACAGGTTGCAGTGAGAATCACCAATGGTATGTGCCCCTATACGTAAAAGTGTTACGTTTCTGCAAATTTATGTAACCCTTGAGAAGTATATATGTGCCATTAAATATTTTCTCGAGTATGAAATGTATGTACCTGACAGTACAACGAGATCATGAACAGTTAGACCCTTGCTCTGGAAATTTCGAATGAGGGTGGAAAAGTTGGAGAACGGGGAAGGAAGGTTTGCCAGGGCCTCCGAAGCTCGTGAAACTTTACCATCTCTTCTGCCAGTAAGCACTTCCCACATTGGTTTCTGGAACTGCAGGAGGATTGTATATATATGTTGGCTATGATTTCATACCAATTTGGGTTGAAATTAAGAATGTTTATTTCCAATATTTACCTGGAATGAGACCGCATCCCTGGCAGCCAAGGCCAATGTGTCAGCACAAGATACTTTTCCTGCACATTTCTTCTCTAGCTCCGTTTTTATCTCATCAATAACTTCGAAGCCTTCCAGAGATAGATTTGGTGGTGCATCTTTCTCCGCTTTGCTATTTGCTGTTGATCTTATTAAAACGGAGGCATCACAACCCTGTAGGAATTATTTTATTTTATTTCCAATTAGCTACATGTATGCATGCATGCATGCATTAGAATTACAGAATGTGGCGATGCTACATGCATGGTGTTTTTTCTTTTATTCTCAAACCACAGATACTATTTTTGCAGCAGCAGAATGAATATTTAATCATTGCTTACCCTTACGAAGCAGTCATGAAAATGCAGTCTCAATAAATCTGCAGGTAAGCTGGGGTCCCTTGCAACAAATCTTTCGGTGATTTTTTTGACAATGCCCTCAGCTGAAGGGCAGGAGGTCCTGTAGAAGTTCTTCCTCAAATCACCAGCCTGACAAACCCCGACAACTGTCATGACTACCACACAAGCAAATATAAAAGCAGTCTTCATATTAATCTAATAAAATTCTCAGCTCAATACTAGCCCTTTGAAGGAATATATGACTAATCTTAGTGTGATGATCTCTCTCGCTGCTATGCAATACAAAAATAAACCCTACTCGATCTTCCTTTTATACTAGTAAACGAATCCTCTCTATCCAAATCCAGATAAGCAATGCATTACACCATCTGTATAATATCTAAAAAACAAATATATAGAACCTAGATTTGTCAACAACCACCCTTACTGCGAAGCACAATCGACCCATGTTGTGAAGACGATGACCTTAAGCATGCGATATTATTTATGAGTGAAGCGCCTCATTTCCCGGGTCAAACTAATACATAATCATATGGAGCTCCAAGAACTTAACTATTATAATCTTTAATTTCCAACACACAATAGGTACAGATGAACGCAGCCTTTCCAGTGCTTAATTAACAATAATTGAAACAGTTTGCATCCCATTATTCTGTACTGAAATTTATTTAGTTAATATAATTTAAATAAATTATAGGTAAATGATAAGCTAATCTCAAAGAGCCCATGGTTTTTCTAGTCGAAGAGCTCTTGGTTTTGCTATATTTAATTATTGATCTATGGTGGATGATAAAATATTTTAACTACAAGAGTTGAGGGATTAAATTATAAGAAATGTAAAGAGGTCTAGTTTAATTATAAAAAGAAAATATGTGGGGGCAAAAATAAACCACGGGTTAATCTTCTAAACAAAACAATTTATAAGAGATCCTATATATTTTTCACGTTGCGGTGAGGCTACCCCGACACAAGCCACAAGCAGGTCATCAAATCACAGACCACTAATGGGTTACCTAATCACGAACCACACTAATCTCCTAAAATGGGCTATCCAAACATAAGTCACGTGATCAGAGACCACAAGTAAGTTATCTGATCATGAACTATGGGATGGTCACTCGAACAAAGACCACTTGTAAAAATTATTTCTTTTTCACGGCCAAATGTATTTTACACAAACATGTTTACCCATTTGTCTTCAAGATTGGCACTTGGTAAAATGACCAAATTGAGAAAAGCTTTGTCTTCACACCCGGTATAGGTCACTCGAATTCGATCAACGTTTGATTTTGTTATAGCATTTTAGTGTTTTCTTCTATAAACCCGGAGAGTTCTTCTCCTTACAAACTTACTTTTCGAAGCCTTTTTAATAAAAAACTTCAAACCATATGGATCCCTAAAAAAAATTGTTTTTAATATATGCCTTTATTTATTTTATTCTTTATATATTTTTCTATATAAAAAAATCTCAAAAAATGTTTTTGTGACACGAGGGAACATGCTTTAAACCATAAAAGATCAAGAAGCTAGAAGATGACCAAATTGGGATATTTCGACAAGAAAGACTTGATGTAAGACAAAGTTAAGGATACAAATCCTATTATACCAAAAGTAGAACTAATTGAGTTCAAGGACTTAATTAAACTTCTAACGGGTTTACAAGATCAAAACAAGAACTTAATTGATGAAAATTAAGTTTTGAGGCCTAATGGATGTAAATTCACAATGATTAGAAAAATAAGGATTGAGTTGAAACTTTAAGGAACCACAATGGTGTAATCAAGGATTCAATTTAAAGAAATTAAGATTTTAAACTTTATTAGAAGGTCAAAATTAAATATTTCATGAACCAAACACCAATTGAAATAAATTCATAACTTCAGGGACAAAAATTGATCAAAGCAAAGGTTGATCTGAAAGAAGTTGATTTTTTTTTATTTATTACAGATAACATTGAATAAATTAGAAACTAATAACCAATTTGAAAAAGGAACTCAAGTCATAGAAGACAATTTGAAACCAGGAGGGTGAAACTGAATGAAAATAAGAGTCTACAAGTGAAATTAAAAGAAACTAGAAGAATAGGAATTAAATCATAGTTCTCCAAATTACAAATTAGAAAAGCTATAGTTTAGCCAAAACAACATCGTTGGAGGTACTATGCATCCTTTTTCTTCAGTTTTAGATAGTTAAGTAGACACTTTCAAGTTAATGAAAATGACAACTTCGACTATCTTTTGGGCTAGAACCACTACAGATCGATAAAGGAGTTTCACTTATTCATAGTGGCACCTCCCTTGCTCAATGTTTGATTCAATGTTTGAATCAATGGAAAAGAAGCTATAGGTTTGCAAATAGAATATGGTTTCATTCTAGTTAAATAAAAACACCCCCTCTACAATGTCCATGGCATGAACAGCACATGTGCTATACTAGTCATATATATATACTAGCTAATTGCCCGCGCGTTGCTGCGGGTATTTTTTTGTATATAATTTAACACAATTAAATATACAACGATCAATTTATATGATATAAGTAAATAAAAATTATAGATTAAAAGATAAAATGTTTAAAATTTTGAGTTGAGTTTGTCACGTAAGCATAGATTACATCTTTTAGAATATAGGTATTGCGTTATAAACGATCACAAAAGAGCGCGCACTAACATTAGAAAAAAAAAAAGCAAAATATTTGAATAAGAAAAAAAAACTTACTGAAATCATTATTGTGCAGATAATAAAATTATTAAAATCAATTAATAGAAAGAGCAAATAAAAAAACAACAGGGAAAAGGAAGCAATATTCATTTAAAATATTATAAAAATAGCAACATCGGAGTCTTAACATTTAAAATTATTATTGCCGCTAGAATAAAAACAACAAAAATTATTAAATTATACCGAGGGAAAAAAAAGCATGAACAAAACAGCAAGCAAGAAAAACCAATTAACAATTATTATTATTATTATTTTTATTATGAAAGAATAAATAATCACTATTATTATAATAATAGAATACATAAGCACTATTCTTATAATATTAATAATAATCACTATTATTATTATTCTTATTATAATTATAATTATTATTATTATGTTAATAATGAAAGAAACAAAAATAAATGAAAGATGAAAAATATTTTAGAAACTTTAACAAAAGAAAAAAAAAATTACCATGGCTATTACTGGCAAAAAAAAAATTATCAAATTATCGGGAGGGAAAAAACATAACAAAAGAGTAAGAATGAAAAATAATTAAATCATGATTATTATTATTATTATTATTATTATTATTATTATTATTATTATTATTATTATTATTATTATTATTACTATTATTATTATTATTATTATTATTATTATTATTATTATTATTATTATTATTATTATTATTATTATTATTATTATTATTATTATTATTATTATTATTATTGTGTTAAATACACTTATATATACATGGACAAAAGTAGGGATTAAAAAAAAAAGTGTAAGGGCTGAAATGAAAATCAAATATCAAGGGCTTAAATTAAAAAATTCAAAGTCAAAGGGCTGAAATGCAACTTACATTTATTGGCAATTGTAATCAGAGGACAAAATTGCAAAAATCGAAACTTTTGTACCTAATTGATTGAGTTATATACAGTCAACCCGAAAATTAAAAGTAGAAGGACCGAAGTGCAACTTTGACATTCCGGAGAGAGAGAAACGTGGCCGGCGGCTTTAACCGGCCTCCGCCGCGTACACGAACGTCTGGTGGTGACACGCACCACCGCGGGAGGAAGACCACGCGGCGGCGCATCGTTCTGGCCCCAGTAGACAATTTCCGGCCACCTTATGCGGCCGCACGCGCCGCCTAAACAGGGCGTGAGGCGGAAAACCGCTTGGAGCGTGTGCCTCACGCCCTGACAGACGCCGATTATAAAATTTGAAAAATAGGGACAATTACCGTTCTAACCCTGCACCCAATTCAGTGTTTTTGTCTTATTAGGGGCTAAAACCGTATTTAGCCATTTTTTGAAAATAATAAAAAATTAGAAAGTTGCGGCGGACCGGACCGGACCGGGCCGTTCCGGCCGCGCGCAATTACACCGGTGCCCCTTAGCCGGAACGCTTAGTTTGTCTTATTACCGGGGACGAAATCGCCAATACACTGTTCACAACTAAATATTTAAAAAAAAATCAAAAGGAAAAACCGGAATTAGCCCCGACTGACCAGCGCCTGTTGCCGCGCGAACGAAGGGCAAAATCGTGCGTGCACTGTCGCAATCCACAGTGTTTACTGAGAGGGTGCACAGTGCAAAACCCTGCGCCCTTTATTTGTTTTTTAATATATATGCTTATGATATTCCAAGGAATGTGTTTTTATAATATTTAAAGAATTTGGAATGAATCTGTTTAAAAAGATAAAAGAAGATCTGAAAATTAGATTGTCAAATGAGTTAGGTGTGAGAAAAAATCAAATGGCTGGCACTATGTACTGATAATTATACATATGAAAAGTGGGCATTTTTTATTATCCAAAAAAAGGAGGCTTTTTTACACTGCCTTAATTTTATACAATTGAAAGGTATTCAAATCATAACACCTTTTTTTATTATTTTACTTTCACAAAACAAATTATATAACATCGCAGACTAATAAATGGAAAGATGGTTACGACTAATTAAGCAATAAGTTTACAAAATAAAGCCAAATTCAAAAGTAATAATGCGTGGGATAAAACACACCTTTAGGCTTACTTTGATAGTTTTTTGTTTTTGAATAAAACAAAAGGTTTTTCCAAATAAACCCTCAAATAATTTTAAGAAAATCTAAAAATATTCAAGGACCTTTTTGAAATTATTTTTTATTCCCTCGCATATTTTGAAAGGGCACCATATGAACATTTCTATCTTTGGTGGGGCAAACCATTTCCACAAAAGTGAATGCGTGGGAATTTCTCTGGAAATAGAATGTGTAATCAATGAAATCACTATGAGACTCGACAGTGTAAGCCCCAGTTGTGTCTCTGCCCATAATACTTCATCAACCCCGCTTGACTGCAATGTTACGTACCCTGCTAACAGTTTATTCATCTTGTTTAATCGCTACTTTTCTGCAGTTAACAAGCATCTGTTCCAGTGAAGCCTCCATTGCCACTGAGTCGAAGCTTTGATATGGGTTAATGCCCCATAATTGTTGAGATTAAAACTCCATTCAGGAAAAACAGAAGTGTGGACCAACCAAATCCGAGCTGTGAATTACGAACTGGGCTACTTCGAGACCTATACACTTGGGTGCAACTTGGACAAAGAACAGTCAAATTCAGATGGCAATTAAAATAATGAAGACTCTGCATCTCATGCCTCCTATCTGTCAAAGAAGCATGAAATTTAATGAATAAATCAAACGTGCCTGCTACGATGCATTGGCCAAGCAAGTTGCAATCATGTAATATAATTGTCAAAGAACCTCAGCATTGAATGTGGAACTCTAAAAGATATTGTTTCATAACAAATAATTTGCAGGGAATTTATGAGAATCCGATGGGGGTGGGGGAGGAATCTCGATGAGTTTTGACGGGAAATAATTTGTCGGTGGTGTTTTCCTGGAAGGACTCTGGGGTTTTGGTGATTTTTAGGGACACGTCACGTTTATGCCTCTACGAAAAAATCAATCGTCCTTGGATCTATGGGAATTAGATTGGATATATTGAGCAATTCGTATAAAAAATTTAAAATATTGACCACTTGACAGATTTTTTTGGGGATGAAATAACATGATTTAACCATATGATAGTTTAGAAATGAGATATTTACTAAATTTTGTTATTTTTAAGCGTGACAAGATAGTTATTATGTTTTAGACTAATGATAGTTAATAGATATTGTTATTTTAAAACGATATTTAATAAATATTGTTATTTTAAAATGGTACAAAATTAGATTCTAATTTTTTTTTTATCTTAATAGGTCGTTTAGTCCATAATGATTAGTGGAATTGGTTAACTAATTTAGAGAATAACATCTCAAAATCATCAAAACCAGGATCCTTGACAAGATTTTTAATATATAAAAATCCGACAATTTGCATAGCAACACAGTGGCTACTATGAGGAAAAAACCTTCAAAACTCAAATGCAATCGAATAAAAAGTTATGGTTCTTTTAAATTGTTATTCTACTCTAGTGCATCTCCTCCTAGGCCTAAGATCTCATTTAGTAATCCTCTTTAATGAGAACCTTATTGTTGCCTCATTTTAGTCAACTTGAAATCTCAAAATTGAAACCCTCTATAACCAAAACCTTGGTATTTATCTTCGATTAGGTTATCTTAGATTCCATCTAGCCACCCTCTTTAATCATAGCCTTAATGTTGTCTTGGTTAGGTCAAACTAAAATTGAATTTTAAGACCCCTTTTAACCAAAATCTTGGTTTTCTATTCGGTTGGATTAACCTGAGATCCCATCTAGTTATCCCTTTTAACTAGAACTTTAATATTGTCTCATTTAGGTTAACTTGAAAACTCAATATTGAGACCCCTTGTAACTAGAGCCTTGGTCTTTATCTTTAATTTTTTATTGAATAATAAACATAATGATTTTATAATTAAAAAAAATGAGATTCTTGATGGGAGGGCTCCTAAAATTCAAATTCTTGATGGTATACTTTTTGTTGTTCTTCCTTGTAAGAAGGTTTGAACTTTTTTCTTTGCTTATGAATTTTCCAACAATAGAGTTTTTCTCATCTTTTTTTTACATGTTTGAACATTAAAATTCCCAATAATAGGGTTCTTCCTCTTAAACTTTTCTGATGATAAGATTTGATTAAGTTCTTTGTGAATTTCTTTGGTTGTTCATGAATACAACATTTACATTTATTCTTCTTAATGACTAGATTGTCTAATGACAAAGTTGGCAATTTAACGCTTAGGGCTGACCTTAAATTTCCTAATTATGAAGCTTAAACTAATGTTTCCAATTGGGGGATTCGGAAACTCCATGCTTCCTAATTGTAGATCAAAGGTTCTCTTTTAATCTTTATTTTAAAATTTTTGATTAATCAAAATCTTATTAGATTTCAATAAGGATCTTCTAGAAAAATTTAAAAATATATATATATATGATGTTTTGAGGTTAGATGACATTTAGGCACCCTTACCAGGTTTGAAATATATCCTCCTCTTCTCTTATGTTCTATCATCAAAGGGTGCCTTTGATTGCCTTTAAAGCTTTGTCAGTTTCTCTCGATTCACCGACTCATTGAAGTTTGTCATATACCACTCATCCACTCAAATATAAAGGTAGTGGAAATTCAGAATTACAGAAATATCTAGCAAGTGAATTTGAAATGAGGTATATTTCTATCACAAAGAAAATATGTATTAGATTTATTAGCCGAAACAGGTATGTTGGATTGTAAACTTGTGGATACACTTATCGTTCAAAATCATTGTTTAGCTGAATATCCGGATCAGGTTCCCAAAAACAAATAAAGATATCAAAAGTTGGTGGGAAGACTCATCTACTTATCACATACACGTCCTGACATTGCATATGTAGTCAGTCTAATCAGTCAATTCATGCACAACGCAAGTGAGATACATATGGAGGAAGCATTGCGAGTACTTAGATACTAAAAGTCTTCTCCTAGAAGAGGAATCCTTTTTTAGAAGAATAACTACCTTAACATCATTAGCTATACAGATGCAGACTAGGCTGGGAATCTGACTGATAAAAAATCTACTTCAAGATATTTTACCTTTGTTGGGGGAAACTTGGCAACCTAGAAAAGTAAAAAGCAGAAGGTAATTGTTCTATCTAGTGTTGAAGCAGAACTAGGGGGGATGACCAAAGGATCGTGTGAGGTACTATGGATAAAAGGGCTACTTATAAAATTGGGATATCCTATGGAGTATGAGATAAAAATATACTACGACAATAAAGCTGCAATTGTTATAGCCAACAATCCAGTTCAACACGACCGAACTAGCATATGGAAGTAGATAGACATTTCATTAAGCAGAAACTTGATGAGAAGACTAATCTTTTCTTTTGTCAAATTAGAGGATCAATTGGATGATATGCTTACGAAAGCAGTATCGAGTAAAGTGTTTCACTGTTCTCTCAACAAGTTGGGAATAAGAGATATCTTTGCACCAACTTGAGAGGGAATGCTAACAAGAATCAAAACACGAACATTACAAATTAGGAAAAATCTTATGTATACTCCTAGTCTTAGTTTTCCTTTCATAAATAGGATTCCTTGCATAAACAGGATTCTTATACATGTATAAATAGGCCCTCGATGCAATTAGAAGATCAATGAAAATTATTATTGATCAACATACAATTACTTCTCATTATCAACACCTATACGTCTGAACTTTGTCTTTTGTGACATTATTGGATGTCAAAAGAAGTTCAAAAGTGTTTCAAAACTCAAATGCTAGGCACTATATACCAATAATTATATATAAAGAGTGCGTTTTTTATTATTCATGAAAAAAAAAAGTTGGCATATTTTTCAATGCATTAACTTGATACAATTGAAAGGTATTAAAATATTAACACCATTATTTATTTGTTTTGATTTCACAAAACAAATTACAAAGCACCGCAGAAAAATAATAAATAGAAAGATCGATAGGACTAATTAAGCGACGAACATACTATGGATGCCAAATTCAAAAGTAATGCCGGGACATGAAATAAACAAATTAAACAAGAATATGATGACTTCAGGAATTGATAACACCGCACTTCTTTCTGATCTCCCCTGACTGGCCCGTAAGAACTTCAATTGCCCCCATTCTTTTCATCGACTGTGAAAATTCCTTAAAAAAATCAGTTGATTTTTGCAACTCTCCAACTATCTTATTCGATGTTTTGTCTGTCAAAAGGGCTGCATCAGACTGGAAGAGACCCTTTTTCTGTTTAAGGTTAACAAAGTACGAAGCATCGAAAGTCTTAGAGCTGTCAGGGTCCATATCTACTGTGGTCGTGTCGCTAAGACTTTGGCATTTGGTCTTTAAGAAAGCAGCGTAAGTTGGGTCCAAAGAAGGGTCCTGGTCTCCTTTTCCTGTGAAGTTGTAGAGTCGGTTGCTGAACAGGATGCAGTTGCCATGACCAATGGTATGCGCCCCTACGTACGTACAGTATGATTTATAATTAAGTGTTAAGTCTCTGCAAATTTATGTAACCCTTGAGAAGAATTTAATTATGTCTGCATTAAATTATGCATACCTGACAGGACAACGAGATCATGAACAGTTAGACCCTTGCTCTTGAAACTTTGAAGGAGGCTGGAAAAGTTGAGGAATGGGGAAGGAATGTTTGCCAGGGCCTCAGAAGCTAGTGACACTTTACCATCTCTTCTGCCGGTAAGCACTTCCCACATTGGTTTCTGGAACTGCATGAGGATTGTATATGTTTGCTATGATTACATGCATGATCATTAATCTTGGGTTGAATTAATTAAGAGCGTTTAATTATTTGCGGTATTTACCTGCAATGAGACCGCATCCCTTGCAGCCAAGGCCAATATGTCAGCACAAGATACTTTTCCTGCACATTTGTTCTCTAGCTCCGTTTTTATCTCATCAATAACTTCGAAGCCTTCCAGAGATAGATTTGGGATTGCATCTTTCTCCGCTGTGCTATTCGCCGTTGAGGTTATTAAAACGGAGGCATCGCAACCCTGTAGGAATTTTATTCCGTGTTAGCTAGAAATATGGATTGGAATGAAAAAATGTGGCGATACGACATGGTTTTCTTTTATTTCAAGCATACATCGATGCATGGACAAAACTACACTTACTATTTTTCTTGCAGCACAATGAATATTTAAGCATTGCTTACCCTTACGAAGCAGTCATG